>JAGPOW010000304.1:105897733-105937944 GCA_030014935.1 Caiman crocodilus | reverse complement strand
GGATCCTAGGTCCCTTTCCACAAAGGCCTTACATCCTGACATTACAGTACCATGGCAGCGAGTTGCAAAGCTTAAATCCTGGCCCCAGAGTTTCCCAGAGTGGAAAGTGCTTCCAAAAAAAAAAAGCTCCAAAATTCTCTCTTAGGATAGGGAGGAGGCTGAGGATAATACGATCCCACGCCTCAGCTCACTCTTAACTAGCCCTGAATCTTCAAGGGGGAGATGGTGTTCCAGAACAGGTGCCACAACCCTAACATGGGTCAGCTCATGTGGTTTGGACTATTTCAGGAACAAGTTAGACTAATATTAAAGGTAACTATATGCAGAGTACTATAAAACTGCAGGAGGCCAGAACACGGGCTCCACCTATTTGTGTAGTCATTCTACTGTGTATGGGATTTTCAAAGCAATTAGCTCTGGAATTGTAGAACAGCAGGGTTGGAAAAGAACTTCTGGAGGTCATCTAGTCAGATCGCCTGCTCAAGGTAGGATTGTCCCTGACTAATCATCCAAATCAAGTTTCAGTCTAACCTGCTCTTAAAAAATCCAAGGATGGAGATTCCACAGCCTCCCTCGGTAGTCTGTTTCAATGCTTAACCATCCTCATAGTTAGAAAGTTTTTCCTTAACTCCAACCCAAATTTCCCCTTTTATAACTTGGGGTCATTTCCCTTAACCCTGTCCCCTTCAGCTACAGAGAGCCTGGCTCTACTCCTGTTAAGAAACCACACCAAAACTTCATTGCTTTTACTGAAGTAAGAGTTAAGCCAATACGAAGTTCTTTTGAAAATTCCACGCCTTGCCATCCCACCTTTTATAATGTTGTTTGTCCAGTAGGTGGAGTGAACACATCAGTTTAGAGCCATGAACAATAAGGATCAATTCAGTTCCATGTACGTGAACATTTATTTCTCTTAGGAAACCTATTCTTCTATGAACAAGATTGTTTAGATAACAAAGTGGAGCACTAGAAGAACATACAAATGAAAAACACAATGTTAAAAAGTACAACAAAGAGAAGATCAAGGTGGTTACATTCAGAATAATGGAAACTGTCCATGTTGTTTCTGTGGTATCATAGGATTCTAAGGTACTTCACTGGCCTTGAATTCCTAAATATATATATATTCCCCAAAAAGGTTCTCAGATATAAAGATGTAATAATATTTATCACATATGATGGCTTCATAGATTTCATAGATTTCATAGACATTAGGGCTGGAAGCGACCTTGAAGAGGAGCAGGAAGTCAGTTAGGGTCAAAGAATCCCAGCAAGATAAGCATTCAGGTGTTTCTTGAATGAGTCTAGAGTAGGTGCATGCACTACTTCTGGAGGGAGTCTATTCCAGGTCTTGGGGGCTCGGACAGTAAAGAAATTTTTTCTTATATATCCAGCCTAAAATGGTCTTGGAGGAATTTATGACCGTTGGTCCTTGTTTTTCCTTGGGGTGCTCTGGTGACGAGACGTTCTCCTATGTCCTGATGTACACTCCTTATGTGCTTATATGCAGCCACCAGGTCCTCCCTGAGCCTGTACTTTTCCAGGCTGAAGAGTCCCATGGCTCTCAGCCTGTCTTCATAAGGCCTATTCTCTTGCCCTCTGATCATGTGCATGACTCTCCTCTGGACTCTTTCAAGTGTCTCAACATCCTTCTTGAATTGTGGAGCCCAAAACTGGATGCAGTACTCCAGCTGTGGGCTCACCAAGGCTGAGTACAGTGGGAGGATGGCATCCTGAGATTTACTTGAGAAGCATCTATGAATGCAAGCCAAAGCTTTGTTTGCTTTACTAGCTGTGACATCACATTGGTGGCTCATGTTCATCTTGTGGTCAGTCATGATCCCCAAGTTTCTTTCAGCAGTGGTAGTAGCAAGTGTAGCACCGCTGAACCTACAAGTATGCTGCAGGGTTTTTTTCCCCAAGGTGGAGTACCTTACATTTATCGGTATTAAATGTCATCAGGTTTGTATCTGCCTACTTGCTAAGTTTATCCAAGTCAGCCTGGATCACTAGCCTGTCCTCTGGTGTGGACTCTATGCCGCAAAGTTTAGTGTCGTCGGCGAACTTAG
This sequence comes from Caiman crocodilus, assembly GCA_030014935.1. Lineage (NCBI taxonomy): Eukaryota > Metazoa > Chordata > Crocodylia > Alligatoridae > Caiman > Caiman crocodilus. The sequence continues at coordinate 105,935,875 of JAGPOW010000304.1, read as the reverse complement.
CCAGCGCGCTTCTGACACCAATGCCTACATTGTTGATAAAGATATTAAAGAGAACAGCTCCAAGGACAGAGCCTTGAGGGACACCACTGGTCACAGAGCACCATAATGGTTTGCTCCACTACTCTCTGGGTCTGACCTCAGAGCCAATTTCCCAGCCAACAGACTGTGGTGTAGCTGAGGCCACATTTAGCCAATTTTTCCATGTGTAGGTCATGGGACACCAGACCAAAGGCTTTTTTAAAGTCTAAATATATGACATCAATCTCTTCTCCCTTGTCCAGGTAATATATCACCTGGTCGTAGAAGGAGATGAGATTGGTCAGGCAAGACCTACCCATGACAAACCCGTGCTGACTATCCCTCAGGATGTTGCTCTCAGCCGGCTTATTCAGAAGGGTCTCCTTGATAATTTTCTCCGGGATCTTACCAGGGATTGAGGTCAAGCTGATTGGCCTGTAATTCCAGGATCTACTTTCTGCCCTTTCTTGAAGACAGGTACCACATTAGCCTTCTTCCAGTCTTCAGGTACTTCACCTGAACGTCACGAGTTTTAGAATATTTTTGCTGATGGTTGGGCTAGGACACCTGCTAGCTCCTTGCGTACTCTAGGGTATAATCTGTCAGGACCAGCTGACTTGAAGGTGTCCAGCCTCTCAAGGTGATCCTTTACTAGATCAACACCGATACTGGGTATAAATATTCCCAGCTTTGTTACACCTTACCGTGAGCCACGCGTGTTGATAGGTGTTAGTGCTTGCTCAGGTTTGGAGCAGCAGGGGCCTGGAGGGTTGAAAGGTAAGGACTCCCCATGCTGGGCTTCCTCCTGTCATCTGGAGCTCCCCTCCACCCTGGGCTGCCCTCCTGCCTCCCCCCCACTCCCAGGACATTACTTACTTGTGGCTGCCTGCTCAGTCTGTCCCAGGGGAGCAGACAGAGAAAGGTTATACTGCCTGGCCGGCTGCTGCTCTTCTGTCCCAGAGGGTGGCTATGTAGGCAGGTTAACCCTTCCCTGCCTGCTCCCCCTGGGACAGACAGCATGGGCCACCACAAGTAAGCAGGAGAAAGGCAGGGAGGCAGTGAGTGGGGATCTGGATGCTGGGGAGGGCAGGGGGTGGGAGGCAGTGGCCCTGATCTTGGCCAGTGGGGGAGGGGGACAGGTGGAGTGTTTATAATAAGATGTAGCCTGGGGTGCCTGTACCTTAATATAACATGGGCTGGATAGCACAGGAGGGAGAGAATCCTGCCCTGGAGTAGGTAACCTTGGGCTGCATAACAAGCACTTAAAGCCCCCTTCAGGAGTTAATATGCAGACAATCCAGGGGTTAAGAGCTCCAGGAGCTGCCCAAAATTATCATGTAACAGGGCCCTGAGAGGGAATGGATTCTATGGTCTAAATCTTTTCCCACTTTACACAAGTAACTTCACTGATGAAAACTTGTGTGAGGAAATGTCCCCTAGTGTGAACAAGGGTTGCATCATTTTAATCTGTGTAGCCAAATTGTACCAGATTTACGATGTGAGTATACACAGTAGTCTTATCATACTCTGATAATACTCTCAGGGAAATCGGAAAGAAGCTAATTCTCCTTAGGTGCATCTACATGTTCATCCTTAATGCACATCAAGTTTAGTACTTGTAGATCTAAGCATTAATTAACGCACAGTAACTGGTGCTACTGCACAGTAGCACCAACCACAACTTTTTAGTGATGGTAACTGAGCGGTAGCCTAATACTACTGTGCAGTAGTGTATTACAGTAGTTTTTGCCTTGCACTCTACTGTGCAGTGTTATTAGGCTACTGGTCAGTTAGCATCTCGTGTAGATGCACCTAGTATGAACATACAAATAAGGATAATGAAATCTGTCCTGTGGACCTGTTTACTAGAATAGTACATACAAAAAAAGCTACATTTAAAAGAACGTTATTGGTTTGCAAAGTGAAGTTCTCAAAAGTAAGGAAGTACCAGAACTAAGGTTATTTGTGCAATTTTAATTCATCACCCTTGTGCATCATCATTTCGGGATCTTCCTGCAATCTCTAGCTGTCGTCTTACCCAGGTGACCCCTCGCTGCCCAACCCTACCCAACACAGCCGAATCAGGCCCCTACCACACCTGCCCTGTGTGTCAGATCTGGCCCATGGACACATCATGAACCACCCACCTGGTCCACAGAGCCAGAAGTTTGGGCACCACTGCCATAGGGCTATAACATGGTTACAGTGCTTCCTCTCCAATGATAATAACTGAAGGAGGAATGTATTGTGATTGTGGCATGGTTTCATGTGCGTGTTTGACTGGCAGCTTTTGAGTGTGCAGTTATCGTAAGTATTATAGATGGCCTGAGAAATCAAGAGTGTTTACACTAGCAGTGAACTAGTCTTATTATGCAAAAAAACTCTGTCTAACAGTCTTAATTGATAAGAGAGTATTATATTCAAAACTGGGCTAGAGTCCTTTGAAAGAATGTATTGTTCTTCTATCTGTAATCTAGCAAATTTGTCTGATCAAGTTTGGTTTCCCACCCATTAAAATAGCAAAGAAGGTATTTGTAATCAGCTTCATGAAAATATGGTGAAAATGAATTTAACCCTGGGTTGATTTTAAAAAACAAAACAAAACAAAAACCAAACAAATGAAACTCCAAAAAACCCTAATGAAATGAGTTCAAACACTGACACGTCTACCTCATATGGTCTGTATAATAAGATAAGTCTGATCCTTACAGATATATCCGCACCTCCTCCGTTAGCTAATATTTTAGAATGGTTAACGTTGTTGCCTGAATGTTATATATCATCAAGTCAATAAATAAATCTCATTCTAGACTTTGTCAAGGTCCTAGAAGTATTTAAGATGTTCTGCAAACCATCCAAAACTCTTTCTTTTCCATTTATACAACCCATGCTCAAAAGGATTGCTAGGTAACAGTGGTGCTTAGCTTTTTTTAATCAATTGCTTTTAAAACACTGTGTATAATAATTTTTCCTTATACCTCTTTTGTCTAAGGTTGGAGACGAGATAGTTCGGATAAATGGCTACTCCATCTCTTCATGCACTCATGAGGAAGTAATAAATCTTATCCGCACAAAGAAAATTGTGTCCATAAAAGTAAGACGTAAGTAACACAAAATGCATGTACTGTCAGTGTAAAAACCATAGCAAAGTGCCATGTAGCTAATTGATGGTCTGTGGAAAGTGTTATCTGACTTACATTTTTTTATTTTTGCAGATGTTGGCATGATACCTGTCAAAAGGTAAACACAGGCAGTCTATTTTCTAAATTCATATCCGTACAAATTAAATTATATGTTTCCGGGTACCCTCTCTAAATCTCTAAATCTCTAAATAATTCTCTAGCAACCTCCATTAATAGACTTGGAAAGTTTATAAACATCTACTTTACAGATGACTAAATTGATATATACTTGTTTGTGTTTGATACTTTTCATTTCCAGTCTGAAGTGAGCCAGTGTGTTTATGAATTATCTGTGGAGTTTATCTGGGACTCTTATAAATTATATCAATTATTTCATTTAATGAAGAGCTCCACTTCCTTTGCGAGGATATTAGCTTTTACTATTTTTTCAGAGGTAGCAGCTATTGAAATTTTTCAAATTTTGATGATTGGTCTATGCTCATTTTTATCAAAATGTTGAATCTCAATAGAAATAAAAATAAATGTTTTATGAGAATTTTCCTGTTGTATACTTGGGTGGGTAAAACAGATATAAAGGCATGAACTGATAAAGATTTTTGGCTTTCAAAATTTTTTTTCAAAAAACAAGCAAAACTTTTCCCAGAAATGGTTTATGTTCCTTTTTTTTATGGACCAGCTTTACTGTTATAATTAACTACATGCTTGCCTGGTATCATTTTGGGTATCTTACTATCTAACTTTAAAACAATATAAATTTTTATGAGTATTGCCGATTTGTAAGTTTAAAATAGGAATTTATTTGGAGGTCAGTTTTAATATCAGATTCTCAATGCATGTTAAAGATGGTTTTCCTATTAAATATAAATATTTTATTTTTACTTCCAGCTCTGCAGATGAACCTCTTAAATGGCAATATGTGGATCAGTTTGTGTCAGATGCTGGGGTGAGGCACCTTATATTTAGTAATGAACCTTCTAGGAAAATGCTTAGAGAAATTGAAATCACATCTTCCCCTGTGCTTATAGGAACGATTGCTTCTATTTGTACAGTACAATATGTATGTACTAGCAAATTACCCACCAAGAATGCTGGGGGAGGGGATTGGGCCGGGATGGAGTACTGCCACCTAGCACCCAATGGCACTGCCACCTCCCAGGAGCAAGCGGGGGAAGCTTTCTCCACCATCCCCTCCGTCCCCTTCTGCCAGCACCCCACGTTGCTGCTGACTCTGAGTGATGGCACGACCTCCCTGTCCCCAGCCCTGCTCCTTGGAGGTGATGGCGGCTGTGAGTGGTGGCAGCGTGGCACCTGCATTCCCTCCCCCTGCCCCTCCCCCCAGCTCTGTCCCTACCATCATGGCAGCAGCCATCCCCGCTGTCATCCTTGACAGGCAATTTGCTAGATGATGGAGGGGACAGAAGGGATGGAGGGGCAGATGAGGCTAGTGCTGTGCCACCACCACCCTGCACTGCCACTGCCTCCAGGGAGTAGGCCCGTTCCATCCTTTCTGTCTCCGTGGTTGTGGCAGAGCTCCACCGTGTGTCTGTCTGTGCGAAGCACTCTAATTGGTTGTTTCAGTAAGCATTGTGATTGGTTGCGGAGACAACCAATCAGTAAGCTCCAAGAGCATTAAGGCAGACACGCAGAGGGACAGACTAAACCCTTCATAGATGAAGAATGTATGTAATCCAGAAGAAATAGTTAACTGTAGACTGTTTAGAAACAAAAATGTGTTATAGAAAGGAAATGACTTTTACTCATGAAAATAAAAATCAGTTCTTTTGCTTAGATTTGATAATTCAGCAAGCTATTTTATATTGCTAAAGGTAATTTTTTTAACAGGTTACTTGGGATAGCCAGGCTGTTCAGTTAAAGTGTAAAATTCTAAGAGTGAATGTGAATGACTTTTAACCTCTCTAGCATCATAGAGGGGTTTCAAAGCAGCAGTAAATTACATTTATACTTACTGAGCACTTCTACACAAGACATATACTGCAGAGTAGACTAATTGGTCCCTCAGTTAACATCCTGCATCTACATGTGCAGCCCTATTAAGCTAGGATTACAGAAGAAAGAATCAGTTAAAAAGAAAAAAAAAAAGTAACAAGCATTTTCCAAATTCTTTTAAGTAATTTTTTTGTCAGGAGATCAATAACTGATTTGTTTTGCTTCTGTCCTTGCTTCAACTTTTCTCCACTTCTTTCATGATATGTGGCTCAATCCTTTTGATGATCCTTCCAATAATAAAGGGTTGAATTCAGTTCTGGCTCAACAGTTCTGAAGTTAGCTGTACTTGTTCCACTTTTATATTGGAACCAGATGACATCACCTTTAGACGTATAGGCTACGGACAGAAATTACACATAAACCAGTATAAGTGATTGGAAACTGGTTCAAATCTGTAACAACAGGAGTTCAGTGGACATTAACTGCTTCAAAAATGGCCCAAACTAGTTTTAGATCAACCTAGATGGATGTAGTATCAGACTTAACTGATTTAGGTTAAATTGGTTTATTGAACTTCTGTCCAAGAGCCCCTCCAGATTCAAGTTAATGCACAGTCCCCCAACATCCCAAGATGCTTTGCACCTCCACTACAAACCACTCCTCACAGGGCGGGCTCACCTTGGCCCAAGATGCCTGCTCCAGGATAGCAGGGAGGCATGCTCTAGCACCCCCTAGCTTCCAGCCTGGGCCACTTTAGGCATGTGGCTATATTTCCAGAAACAAAAGTGAATGTCTGTTCACTTGCTTATTGGTTCAATCTAAACAGTTTGGACTAACCTACAAAGATTGAATAGATTCAGCCTCGGGCTTTTGATCATATGTACTTAGCCATAGAGTGTATTCCCAAGTTGTTTCAGTCAACAACTGAACTATGATATAACTATCATTCAGTGACTTAATTATAGTAAAGATTTCACTCGTGGCCTTTTTTCTTTTGATGCAGGAAGGAAAAGGCAGCATGGCAGGGCTTATTTCATCTGGAGGAAGAGACAGTAAAGAGAAGAAAGTCTTCATTAGTTTGATTGGTACGAAGGGTATGGGATGCAGGTAGGTAGACTTAATATGCTATGCAAGAAGCGTGAGTAAATTTGGAGTGAGGATATCCAAGGCAGTTATTACTAATATTTACATTTGTGTGTTATCAGGAAATGTATTTTCCTAATATGAGATAATATTTGTTACTAAAGTATTCCCCTATCTTTGTCATTGTGCTATTTAAACACAAGTGGGATGTCAATGTAGATGCCTACATGCTGAATTCTTGCAGTTGAGCTCTTAGCATCAAAATAATAAAAAAATGTGTTACAGGTGTGGCTGGGTCCTGCTAGAGCCAGGACTACTGATTAGCTGATAATTCTTAATATCTTATTTGGAGGCAGATCTCCAAACAGCACACCCTGTCCCTTTAGGGGTGTCTCTAAAGAGAAATTAACTCCTTGAGAGCAGGTATAAAACAACACAGCGGTCAGTTGTTAAAATAAGTATCATGATAATACAGAAATTCCTCATTTTCTCCACAAGGTGAATTTAAATTGAAGTCATTTTTTTTTTAATGAATCTTTATGTATAGACTAGCCATTGGATAGGCAAGTAGCAACCTGTGATCGGATTAGTACAGGCACAGTTTGAAGCAACTCTCTCCAGGGATCCTGGTTTTCTCTGATTTAAAAAAATCCCCAATTTTCAGTTAAAAAAAGTAACCCCAAATGCACATTTTTCCATGATTTAAATGAAACACCACTAATATATAGATACCTATATATCAGTGTTTTGTATATACGGGTTAGTAAAAGCCTGAGCATTGAATGAAAAGCATATAATGTGAGCATATAATCAGTATGCTTTTTACATTTTCAGTTTAGTGTAATCCAAGAGCCAGTTCCCTTGATGTTGTAGATCATTGTAGCTTCACTGACTTCTGTGAAGGTACACATCTCCTAAGGATCTAGTCCAAAATGTTTTTATTTATGATGATCATTTTTCATTCAGGTAGTTATCATTGTGAAGGCTCCTTATCCTGCGAAACAGACACCTTGAAAAGGAGAGGGGCTATTCAGTTCCACAGCACTTAAAGCATTCTGTACTTAATGAGCATCATTTACATTAAAGCTGGATATATGACTCACTCCATAAGCATGTGGCAAGAGTTTCTTCATGATATCTTTTATTGGATCAGCTGTAAATTAGCTGTAATGTAACTGTCTAACAACTCTCCCAACTATAGAGTGGGTCCAATAAAAGGTATCCCAAAAAAATCCTTGCCTTTTGTGTATTTCCTGGGCCACCATGGCTGCAACATCACTCCAAACCATAAACATATAGCCTTTTTTTCAGTCCAAAAGCTATGCACTTAGAGTACATTCTATATTCTAGTGATGATGACATTAAATCCAGTAGGGCAAATCCTTGGCTGGTATTATTGATACAGCCTCCCTGACTTTATTGTAGATCTTCTCCCATCATGTTTTCCTCAATTATTAAGTAACACAGGAAACAAGTAGGCAGATTTGCCTAAATTAGAGGTGAAGAGAACTCCAACAAGTATGGCATTTTCCTTGTATTGTGTTATCCTATAACATTGTTTGTTTTTTCTGTTAATTTCAGCATTTCCAGCGGTCCAACGCAAAAACCAGGCATCTTTATTAGCAATGTTAAGCCAGGTTCTCTTTCTGCAGAAGTGGGGTTAGAGGTGAGTATATTCTGCTCCAGATAAGATCTTGCAGGAAGATCTTGTTTTGCAATTGTTTCTTTTTCAGAAGCCAAAAATGCCACGCAGAATGGTAAAGAATGAAGTGAGTGTCATTCATTATTTTTAATTGTTTCTTTTAGGTTGGTGATCAGATTGTTGAAGTAAATGGAGTGGATTTTTCAAAAGTGGATCACAAAGAGGTAGGGAAAATAATTTTGTTTTAATTTAATTCAAATGTATTTTGTGTATAGAAAGTCTCTAACATTAAAGTATACACTGTACCTTACACTGCCCACCCCCAAAGCATGCATGTCCTGTAGAAGCCATTTAGCAAGGGATGGCCATATGAATGAATGCTGCATAAAAGATGTAGACACTGAACTCCCATTGATTCTAAGCAGATCTCTTTGAAAATCCAAGCCTCACTCACCTTCCACTCATTCTTCAAGAAAGAGAGAGGAGATGAAACTGTTTAGCGTAGCAAAAAGAAGATGGATATGTGACTTGATTGTGATACTTAATTACATTAATAGGGAGAAAGTACTGGGTACAAAAGGACTCTAATTCAGGAGAGAAAGTCTGAACAAAAAGGAATAGTTATTAGGTAAAGCTAGACAAATACAAATTAGCGATAAGGCAGAAATACAGTGATTAACCATTGGAACAAAGGGAGAATCCATCAGTTTTTTCTATCTTGATGTCTTCATATCTGTCAAACAGAACTTTTGGGGCTCAGTATAGGGATAACTGGATGAAGTAGCCTGGTCTGTGATATACAAGAAGTCAGATTAAGTGATCTAATGGCTCTTTCAGGACTTGAAACTATGAATACAGAAACCCTTCTACTTATTCTGTGTCTGTCATCTTTATATATCAAACTGATTTTTTTTCACTTTCTTTTGCAGGCTGTGAGAGTGTTAAGAAGCAGTCGAACGCTGACTATCTCGGTAGTAGCAGGAGCTGTAAGTAATAAGTGTATCAAAACAGAAGTTTTATACAAAAGTATTAAATTGGTCCTGTAGGTAAGAATTAGTAAAGCACTCTTTGTTTCAGGATAGTTCATATTCCATTTGTTGAGTCTTTAACCTAAAATCTACTGAGTCTTTCTGTGGAGTCAGTGAGTTTTTAGGGTACAGACAGAAGTGACAATTTTCACCTGATCTGGACACAATAAACAGTTTATAGCTGTGACCAAACACAAGTGCACAGCTGCAGACAGCTTAAAAAATGGACAGTCAGGTGAAAATCTGATCCCTCATTGCATGAGGCAGTGGCCTCATGGTTTGTGCTGCTCCAGAGGAATGAGTTTTAGCAGAATAAGGCCTTTTCCTGTGTCTCAAAGACTCCAAAGTGATCTGGAAAGCCTAAGGTCCTAGGGTCAAGTGGCTCCCTTGACCTGCTGGCCCTCAAGAAGCTTACCTATCTTTGAAAAATAGAATACGGATCCTACACTTCGGAAAAGCAGAGTTTTCTCACTCAGAGAACTGATGGGCAGGATCCCCTGGAAGGCCAGTCTGAGGTAGAAAGGAGTCCAGGAGAGCTGGTTATACTTTAAAGCAGGGGTGGGCAAAATGCGGCCCGCAGGCCAGATGCAGCGCACCAGACCATTCTATTTGGCCCACAAGGCCCCTAAAAAATGTAGAAAATTAATATTTATCTGCCCCTGGCTGCTTGTCACACGGCCCTCAATGGCTTGCCAAAACTTAGTAAGCAGCCCTGTGCCTGAAATAATTGCCTGACCCTGCTTTAAAGAAATCTTACTGAGGGAACAGGAATTAACCACAGCCAGGAGGGGGAGGCCTGCCTCCTTCCCATGCTCTTTGCCTGTGGAGCCTGTAGCTGTCTATTCCATTGCTTTCCCTCTTAGGATCTGGGGTTTGTGCCCCACCTTGCCCATCCTTACTTATGCTCTGCCACAACTTCCCCACTCCATGAATATCCCATCTTTCTCCTGATGCACTCTGTGCATTATGGGTGAAAGAAAAGCTGCAGTAAGTGCATCACAGCTTTTTCAAACTTCCCACTTTAAAAGCGTTCTCCAAACTACTGATAGTTGCTGGCTGTTTTTGCCTAGGATCTATCAATTGTGAGTGTGAATGGAGTGGAGAATACAGTTCTTCTAAACAACAAGTACTTTTTAGTTGAAACAATACAAATCCATTTTGACTAGGTTTTTACTGTTCAAAAGGCCTGAAGAATCAGTTCTGTTGTGTTTTCTCTGATAACACATAACTTTAGATGAAACTGTTCCATACCATTTAACAGAAACGTAAGTTCAAACAAGAACTGGGAAAACAAAATAGCTAAGATGTGGTGATTGGTCTAAATTCTGCAACACTTCTGCCCCTCTTAATTGCTTGTTCACTCGCACTGAATGTAGATGCTGACATTTGCCCATCCACTTGCTCACAGCACCTCTGATGCTGCCTTCTGCTGTTGCCATTAGCTTTAATAGGAACTGAGGTTGCACAGCTCACAGGAGGTGCACAGCACACCTCCATATTGAGTTTCAAGTCATTTAAAATGACAGTAGCACGTAATGATCATGACCATTTGGTTCTAGTGGTATAGATGTGACTAGGAAGAAACAATCGGAGGAAACTCTACAAATATACAGCTGCCCCAGCAGCTTCAGATTGATTTGTTGGGGGAGCTAAGTGCACTATAATTTTTGTGATTTCTGCTTTAATGGATGGATTGCAGGGAAAAGAGCTTTTCATGACTGAAGAAGAGCGGCAGAGAGAGGAGCGCCTTCATGAACTGGAGCGTCAGGAGTTAATGCATCAAAAGCGGCTTGCATTAGAGACGAATAAAATCTTCAAAGAGCAGCAAGAGAAAGAGAAGCTGTGAGTACTTTAGAGGAAGGGGTTATAATTCACTGAGCTTTGACTTAAAAATGGCAATTATGACCAGGAAAAAAATGTGAGAAGACTCTAAATTCATGTTAACTTTTTCTTGCTTCTAGAAGATTTTCTCCTTCCAGTTTCCTTCTCCCTCAGCCCTGTGGACATTTTGGAACTTCAAACCTAAAGTCATTCAAGGGTATGGCTACACTACAGTCTGCAGAGTGGTATACAGATACTTAGGGTTCCTAAGCAAGCCCAACTACTGCAGGCGGTTCAGGTACAGAAATAAAAAGCTCTGCTTGGGCTAATTTACCCAGCTTCTCAGCAGACTGCAATGTAGATGTGCCTGAAACACATCACTTCCATGTCCAAGGAAGGTACCAATGACATCTATATAAAACCATTCAATAACAAATAAGAACCACCCTTGTCTTGCACTTATCACACCTGAATCTCAATCCTTCACCTATTGTGGGGGGAGAGAGCCAGCAACAGTTGAGAGTGCATATGAAGTTCCTAGCTGTGATCCCTTCTTGGCAGTGAGGCCAAGAGGAGCTGGGAAAAGACTGGAATTTGGCATGCAGGAGAGAGGTAGGGGAGGGGGTAGGTTAGTAGAGTCAGAAATGGTGGCAAAAGAAAACCACAGCAGGTGGAAGTATGTTGTGAACTGATAATACAATAAGTAATAGCTAGACCATATTTTAAGTTAGTACTACCATGTGGCCACAAACCATGTTAAGTACTTGTTATGCTTGTTTCCTAAGCATGAGATATATAAGGATGAATTGAGCAATAGGTATCTAGGTAAGAGCCTAGATTATATTGTAGAGAAAATGGTTGTTTTTAAGCACTTTCATTTACATTTACCAAGGTCTCTCAAGAGTACCAAACCACAAGGCTATAATTTTCTTGCTATCTGAATTTGGTACACTGACCACAAAATGAATTTCTTCAATTGAATTGTTTCTTAGTAAACCAATAAAGCACTTCCCTTGGTCAAACTACCTTTTTATATTATGCAAGACATTTAGCAAGACTGCTAAACATGAAAGCTTAGCCATAGCAATCCCCTGGCAGTTCTTTGAATGCTAAGGACAGCCAAATTCAGGCATTGGTGGCTCAGTAGCTACTGGTGATCCACAGGAACCTTGCATTTTAAATTGAAGCTAAGATTCTAGGATTTCTTTGTTCAACAACAGATGCATGAAAGTAGGTGGTATCCATCATGGCAGCAGTGATTTGTCACTTTGTGTGGGCAGCTTACAGTTATCAACATAGGTATTGGGGAGAAAAAAATGATTCTTCAGCTTCTTTGGCCTTCCTCCTCTGATCCTACTTCTGTTCCCTAATATTCCAATCCCCCACTGCCTGGATTGTCAAAAGTAGAATCATATTATCCACTTACTGTTAACTCTTTTGAAACTTCCTTCATGGTGTATTCGTGTTCTCCTCATTTTCTTTGGACTCTTGCCCCTGAATGCCTTCTTTCTCCCTTTACCTTCTTTTCCTCATGCAGTGTGAGCATAAGCAAGTTCTAAAGCCTGTATCTTTCCTTACCGACTTTTCCCATCCGTACTCCTTTTCCAATGGTCTTTCTCATGCAGCTGCTTGCACTTCCTTCAGTTTGTCCAAAGCTGTTCTAGTTCTTCTAATGTAGATGCAATTTCTGCTTCACTCTCAGCAGTGGTGTTAGGCTTACTGTTAGAAAAAATGGATAATAATTATTGTTACATGTAACTCACAGAAAACCTGAGGCACTGAGTAATTACGTTATTTTCCTTAAGAGCCTGACTTCTCTTTAATATTGGGAACCTTTTCCTCCACTGTGGCAGTATAAAGAAGGCTTTAAAGTGGGTGCATCTACATGCGGTATTAGCACACAGCAGTAAACTGCAGCGCATATTGCACTGGAGTTTATTGCTCCCAAGCCCACTGTTTGAACATGCACCTGGGACTGCAGCATGTTGAGCCCGGTTGGAGTAGCCCCATATGGCAGGGGACCCTACTGAGTCAGCCTGCCAGCCCGGGGCTGTTCTGACTTGGCTCAACGTGTTGTGGAGGGGCTGGCTGGGGCACAAGAGTGCTTTTGTGTGGGAGTTGTCTGCCGGCCAGCCCCAGACTGAAGCATTCTTGTACCCCAGCCAGCCAGGTCAGCATCTACATGTGTATTGCTGTGCATGAAAAAACTCTGCAACAGCGTACTACCTGTACTACCCTTTTAGTACTTGTATTTACAAGTTCTACCCTGCTGCAGAGTTAATTAGTTTCCTGTGGCCCAATATAGATGCTTAAACATGTAGATGCGAGACATTTACTGTGGAAATAATTAGTCAGCTCTGCAGTAAATGTCATGTGTAGATGCACCCAGTGAGTATAAATGTAATTTACTGCTACGTTGTAACCTCTCTGTGATGCCAGAGCAGTTAAAAGGGCTCATAGCATAAATAAGAATGAAGGCCACAAAGTTGGGTGTAGAATCCCAGTAGTCTGACTTTCGGAAAAACTTAAAAAGTTTTATTCTTGCTTTGCATCTTTTTACTATGACTTTACTAAGCTTGTGGCTGCATTTACTACAAGGTATGTTTCTATTGGCTTCTGAAAACCACAGGAAAAAATTATAGGTTTTTTTCCTGGCTAATATTGAAGTTGTTTGATTTAAAAATCTCTGAATTCAAAGCCTTAAGAATTACACACCTGACAGAAATGCCATAACTATTGGCTCCAAAATGTATCTTGGTTATCTAGTTATGTTAAAAGTAAGCCAATTAATATGGGAGCAACAGGGCCTGAATTATTGAAAGACATGTTGGGTAGGGCTTGATGTGGTGATTTCTGTTGCAACAGAGTACTTGGTTAAAAGGTGTGCAGGCCCACATTCTCTTCTCATCACTACTGTCTTCCTATTAATTGACATATTGTGATGATTTTTCTCCATTTGCTAAAAGAGGTGAACTCTCCAAAGCCAGATGAAAATTTTCAGTCCAGTAGGTTTTTTTTACCGAAAATTGCAACTTTGGATTGAAAGTATTCTGAATTCAGACTGAGTTTGGTAAATAATTTCAACAAGGGAAAAAATCTTATTGTTTGACATTTCATTTTTTAAATGTTAAAAAATAACAAGAGGCAAGGATTTCTTAGGCTGATACCTTTTATTGGCCCGACTGTGTGGTTGGGATAGAGTTAGACAGACTTTTGAGTATCAAGTCATTCTTTTTCAGGTCTGAGGAGACAAGTTAGTACAGCAAAAGTAAAAACATTTGGAAGAGGTGGAAAAGAAATTCCCAGGGACAGCAAACAAACAATTAGCAGAAGAAATGAAGCTGAAAGCTGGGAGATCCAGGTCTGTCAAAAGGAAGGATGGTCATTATCACCTTTCTTGTGTGGGAAGAATTTAGGAATCAGGTGGATATAATGTACCTTAAAGCCAATATCAGTGTTAAATCCTTGGATCATAGTGTTCAGCCAGCTTATGAATTTTTGTTTCCCACTTACCATTTTAAAGGTATTAGGTAGATTTCCCTTGCACATGAGAAAAGTGAGGTCAGAGAGAGAGTGTCTGTTCTGTAAAAAAAATGCACTCCTAATGGTGTATGTGTGTTCCTGCCCTTTATATTTTTGGTGTGAGAGCTCGTTTTGATGCATAGTTGCTGTTTAGTTTCATCCATATAGTTGCCACGAGGGCATGTGGTGCATTGAATCAGATACATCACATTTTGGAAAAGGCATGTGTAGGATCCATGGATTTCTGATGGTTTAATTATGTGGGATGTTGATTATTGTAGCAGTGGAGATGTATTAACAAGCTAAACATTTCTTGATAGAGCAATGCTGTGCCCCACTTGATGTCTGTTGAGCAGTGGAGAGTTTGCGTCTGATGACAAGCTAGGTAAGGTTAGGGGGTTGTTTGAAAGTTAGGAGTGGAGGGGCTGCAAATATTTATCTAAAGGTGTGATTTTTGTCATGTATAGACTGTAGTTGTTTAATTGGTTCCAGTATGAAGTGGTAGGTGACCACCAGAGGTGTGCAATCACAGGAGGGTTTGCTTTGGGTTAAAGTGGGGTATTTGGATAGCTCTTTCAGTTGTATAGGTTATTTCTCTACTGGAGTGTCCTTGTTTAATAAAGGAAGATTTTAGACTGCAGTTGGACATCACAAGTTCCCCTCAGATCATTTGTTGTGGTACCTAAGGGTCTGACTATAAATTGCAGCTCTTTTGGTGAGCTTGGGATGACTGTTGGTCTTGTAGGCATAGGAATGGTGGTCCCTGGGTTTTTTTATGTATATGTAGTAGTTTGTAGGTGCCATCTCAGTTGCAGATTGTGGTATCTAGAAAGTCAGGATTAGAGTAGGAGCATTCCAGAGAGAATTTGATTGAGAGGTAATAGTTGTTAAACCTGTGGTGGAAGTCAGTAAGTGAATCCAGGCATTTAGTTCAGATGATGAAAATATCATCTCTGTAATAGGTATGGGGCAAGGTTCGTGGTGCAGTTTCCTAGAAATTCTTCCTCCATGAGGAGGTTAGCATATTGAGGAGCCATCTTTGAGCCCATAGCTGTGCCCATAGTTTAGAATGGGTTAGGAGAAGTGTCAGTTTTTGAAAGTGAAGCTGTTGTGGATGAAGACAAAGTGGATGATATGTGCAACATATTGTTTCAAATCTGAGTTTGCCTCACCTCAGTCCCTGGAAAAATCATGGAGCAGGTCCTCAGGGAACCCATCTCTAAGCACTTAAAGGAGAAGAAGGTGTTTAGGAACAGTCAACGTGGATTCACCAGGGGCAAGTCATGCCTGACCAACCTGATTGCCTTCTATGATAAGATGACTGGTTCTGTGGATGCAGGAAGAGCAACGGACATGATATACCTCACTTCAGCAAGGCTTTTGATACAGTCTTCCACAACATATTTGCAAGCAAGCTAAGGAACTACGGATTGGAGAAATGGACTTCAAGGTGGATAGAAAACCAGCTGGATCATTGGGCTTAAAAGGTGGCATAAACAACACATTCCCTCCGGCAGCTGGCAGGGCACAGCTGTGCCGGCGGCGGCGGGAGCACAGTGGAGGTAAGCTTGGAGCTCCTGCAGACACCACCAGTGCTGGTGGGGGTGAGGGTAGTGAGCGCTGACCAGGGGTCGGCGACCACTCACAGGTGCTGTCAGCAGCAACCAGCAGGGATTGCAAATCACCCACACACACCACCAGCGGCGTTGGCAGTGGGGTAGCCAGTGGCACTGCACACAGGTGCTGCCAACACTATCAGTGGCACCTTTTTGCAGGGGGGGCACACAGTGCACCCCCTATGCATCACTCCTGAAGGGGAATAATCAATGGCTCAATGTGTAGTTGTCAGCTGATCTCAAGTGGAGTGCCTCAGGAGTCAGTCCTGGGGCTGATTTTGTTCAGTATCTTCATCAATGACCTGGAAGTTGGGATGGAGTCCACCCTCAGCATGTTTGTAGATGACACCCAGCTGAGTGGTGTACTAAATATGCTGGAGGGTAGGGCTAGAATTCAGAGACCCCAACAAATTGGAGGATTGGACCAAAAGAAATCTCATAAGGTTCAGTAAGGAGAAGAGCAAAGTCCTGCACTTAGAACAGAACACTGCACCACTACTGGCTGGGGACCAACTGAGTAAGCAGCAGCTCTACAAAAAAAGACCTGAAGATTACAGTGGACGATGAGATGAATACTAGCCAACAGTGTACCCTTGTTGTGAAAAAGGCTAATGGCATACAGGGCTGCATTAGTAGGAGTGTGCCAGCAGATTGAGGAAAGTGATTACTTCCCTCTATTCACAACTGGTGAGGACACATCTGGAGCACTTTGTCCAGTTTTGGGCCCCTCACTACAGGACGGATTTGGACGAATTGGAGAGAGTCCAGTGGAGGGTAGTGAAAATGGTTAGGTATACCGTGTGGAATTATACAAGTATGCATTCATGCAAATTTGCACATAAAAGGCATGACCGTGGATAAGTGTATAATTGTGTGTAATTTAACTGTGGCAGGCTCTATGCCTCTACCTCCATGATTGTGGAGGCACAGAGCTGTGCGGTTGGACAGCTGAGTAAGTGGGGAGAGGAGCTCCTGCCTGCAGGAGAGGGTGGACATAGGGTTTGTTGGTGAGTGTGGAGGTGTGTGGGGTTTGTGGGTGGATATGGTCTGTGTACCATTGGGCCAGGCCAGCTGACTCAGTGCCCCACATGGGGCTTCCAGCTCTCCAGTTGGAAGCTGCACGTGGAGGCAAGTAGGAGACTGCCTGGCTACAGAGGTGAAGTTGGGGGAGAGTCAGAGTCCCAACAGCTGCCTGCTTCCTCCTCCACTTTGTATGCGAATATAACTTAATGAGTTTTTTTTCCCAGGTTAATTGTGCAGGGGAAAAACACCTCCTCTTATATTTCAAGTAAATACTGTACTGTCTCTGTGTAGCTGTCTCCTCTGGCCTGAAGAAAAAAGGCTGGCATTTGAAAGCTTGTCTAAGTCTTTCCCAACTACAACTAAAGAAATCCTTGCCTCACATACTTCCTGAGCCAGCATGGATAGAGCATCCCTAAAGCTATGAAAATATGCTAATTCTTTTTTTTCCTAAGTAAAGTTTTGACACCATATTCACAGAATCAAACAGAACAATTTAAAAATTGGGGGAAGTTTGTTTTGGCAAAAAAATCGAGGCATTTTTATTTGGGGTCAATGGCTGCCTCCCATGTAGTTCAGGCTCCAAATGAAAAATCAGGTTTTTTGTACAACCATAATTTGCAAATTTCACACAAGCAAGTAGGGGAAATGACTAAGGATCATGTTTTTAAAGGTATTTAGACACTTAGCTGTCATTGATTCAGAAATTGATTAAAATACGTGGCCTTTGCAGATGTTGTAATTTTTCTGAAGTTTAACCTGTAAGTTTATTACTAAAAGCCTAGATACCTTTCCTAATGTTGTCTAAATCTGTGAAAATAGAAACTCATCACAAAATATGTCTCTGAACTTAGTGACTCTTTGAATAATGAAATATTTTCCTATATTGTACATAATACTTTGGCAGTAAGCAGAATGAGTCCTACTCTGCCAGTACTGCATGTTTTCACATCAGTGCATCATTAAGCCATATGCATTTAGCACCTCTCCTTTATTTTGTTTACAGGATTAAAAAGAGGAATGTATCTGTATTATTTTTATACATATTTTTTCAAAATCTCTCATTGTGCCTTTTCCATTGCCAATTTTCTAACAAAGCATATGGTTCCTTAGCTTCTATTTTCCTTAGTTAGCAAAATTACAACATGAATGCATTTTGGACCTCTGGTTTAAAGTTGCAATTGTGGCATTTTGCTTGAAGTTTGATAGGCCATTCTGCTTCCTAGTTGCCAGTCCACTTAGAAAGAAGCCATTCTTCCATGCTTGTAATGGGAAAAACGCTGAGTATTACTTTCCAGTGTTGATTTATCTTTAAGCTGAACTGCACAGAATCAAAAATATCATAAAAAGCTTCTTGAGCAATGAAGAATGAGTTCTGAAGGTAGTTGACGGGGCAAAGTGACTTCAGAATTTGAAGATCTGCCTCTGTCCATGGAGGCCCCAAGGCTTCTGAACTGAGGCAGTGAAAGCCAGGAATTGTAAAATAGGCTTCCTTTAAATTTTGGTATCTTATGATTCAGATTATCCCAGTGCAAGGTTTTCTCATCTGTGCATTTAATTTGTCTTTTGTTAGTATCTATGCACAAGGGTGGTGTATTTTTATCATAGTATGTCAGTTGTTCTGTTTTGCAGAAGAAAACAGGAGATGACTCAGAAGACTGCAGAGGAAGAAGAAAGATATCATAAAGAAATTGGACAGTAAGTAATTGCCTAGGTACACTAAATACACTACATATAATGACCAGTTAAATATACTAGACTTCATGAAAAGAATTCTGGCAATATCTTTAAGCAAACATTCCTGTTTTGTCAATATGCAAATCTTTACTAGTTTTTTTCTTTTTAACAAAAAAAATTTCAGTGAATAATAGAAAGCTTATTTTCCTTTCCTTTCCTTTCCCCACTGTTGTCAACTCCAAACTCCAAAATTAAGGATGAGCAGGTGAAAAAAAATTCAGTAAAACTCCAAATTATTACTCAACCAGCTGACATGTATTATATATTCTAGCCTGCTTGTTCTCAGTGGTGGCAGATAACAGAAAAAAGAGCAATGGTATTAAGTTGAGGCAGGGGAAATTTAGGCTAGATATTAGGAAAACCTTTCTCACTAGGAGAGTGGTAAAACACTGGAAAAGGTTACCCAGAGAGGTTGTGGTCAGCGTTCCCTCTAAGCTATGCGGCGTGTGCGGTTGTGCAGGCATGCTTGGCAGTGCTGTATGAGCATGTCTGCGTGGCCACGCATGCCACACAGCTTAGAGGGGATGCTTGTTATGGACTCTCCATCCTTGTAGGCTTTTAAGACCTGACTAGAGAAAGCCCTGGCTGGGAAATTCTAGCTAGGGATGGTCCTGCTTTGAGTGGAGGGTTGGACTGGATGAGGTCCCTTCCAACCCTAATTTTCTATGATTCTGCTCACTTGGAGTAATCTTGGAGTTTCCAGCATGGACACTGGTACATGAGACGCTCCAGGCGCTTTAATTAGAGTAGCTCTCAGAGTGTCCATCCCTGCCTCACCCCCAGTGCATGTTTATAGACAGCCTTGGAGACTAACAGATTCAGAGAGGCGTAAGCTTTCATGGGTGCCTGAGGCATCTGACAATGTAAGCTCTTGTCTGTGAAAGCTTGTGCTTCTCTGATCCAGGTGGTCTGTAAGGTGCCACTCTACCTTGGTTTTTATCCGATTTCAGCCCAGCATGACTAATTACTTCTCTAAGTTAAGACAAGATAGCTTTCTAAAAGAGATGTTACAACTCAAACAGAAGCTCATATAAAAAATTGTTGAGGGAGTTTAAGTTCTTTAACTTGCCTTGTGCAGAGTCAGACTAGAGGATCCGTAAGTGTTTCTCCTGGCCTTAAAATCAGTCAAGGGTGCTGAGAGTTGGCTTCACTGGAGCATACCCCAGTGTGACATCAGACCAGTTCATGTGGTTACTATGCATATGTAACTGCAAGGACTTGAATTTCCTTCAAATTCTATGAACCTTTCCCCCATCTAGGTTATTGAGAAAACTATTGTTACAGGCCATAAACAGTATCAAAATGGCTAGTTAGCAGATTTGCACACATTTTACCATAAGTCATGTGCATTAGTTCTGCTGGTAAATAAAACAGTAGACACAAATTTACAATAGGAGTTATGCTTTTTAAATGAATTGAATGGAAATAATTTGTAATCAAAAGTAACAAAATATTCTTTGAATTATGTAATATTTTTAAAATCAGAACATTAAGCAATATGTTTAAAACTGTGACTGCTGAAGTTCACCGTGCCCCTTCTCCCAAACACAAAGGTAAGCAACAGATTCTGTCCTGTTCCCTAAGGAAAATGGTGCTGGAGGAACAGTATCAGTCTTGGATATATAGAATATTTCACCAGTTCAATTTCAACATATTATAGACATGAGTAAAGGTTTTAATAAAAGGTTAATGTTTGCAAACCTATGAGATGTGTGCTTAGTGGTATCTAGGTTACAAATCCCACCACCAGGCTTAACTGTAAGCCTTTTTACAGCCTCCGCAAAGAAATATGTTTGCCTGGAAACTGAGCTATCCCACCTAGAGATACTGAGTCTTCCCAGCCAGGACTGAGGTGCCATTCCCAGCCAGGACTGAGGAGAGGTTTACTTTGCTGTTGTCCATATTATTTTTATTCATCAGGTTCTGTAAGCCTCAGAAATGTCAACCTCTGGCAGATTTCCCAAGTAGTAATGGTATAATTTTCATCGAACTGCTCTCAATTAGAGATGCTTTTATGCTGAACACTTAAAAAAACAAACAAACTGGTGCCTCAATGGGAGCTAAGCTGTTTTATGAAAGTCTGCCCCAAATGCTTATAGGCACATGTATGTGTGAATCTGAGATAATTTCATAAAATGTGCTATATGCTCTAATTTAATATCTATGAAGAAAATATGAATAAAATATTTTCTTCATAATAGATTACAGGATTTATGGGCATTTTGTTACCTCAGCCCAATGTCAGTATTTTACCTCTTTATCTAGTGAGTAATCAGCTATGCGAACATCATTTTCACTATTGGTGTCTGACCTGAGAGAGATCTTGGGAAAATGTTGAAGGTAGAAATTTAATAGTTGGCTTTCAAACTGAGGTGGAGTAAGTGGATGCTCTCAGTTCATGTTGGGGAGAATGGGAAGATGGTAGTCTCCCTCTCTTATATTTTTTCCTTAAAAAAATAAATAAATAACAATATAGAACCTCTTGCTAGACAGTGCTCCTTCAGTCTGCTTTGCAACAGATGGCAGCAGTGCACAGGGCAACCCTGATTGGCTGACCTGGACTGCTCGGAGTCAGCCTGCATCTCCCTGTAGAACAAAGTGGGATTGTTTTGCTTCCTACTTGGCTAGAGTAGTATGGCATTTTTACACATGTAAGTCTCACTGCAACGCTTGCAGTTGTATAACCAGTGAAATATGTGTCAGCACTGAGAAAATGATGGCACTGCACTTTTGAACTAAAACACATAGAGGCCACATTTTCTGTATGCTGGCATGCATTTTGCTGCTTATACAACTGCACGTGATGCAGTGCAACATGTGTCAGCTTGTATGCAGAGCAGGCTTGATTAATCAAGTCTGGTTCAAAGCGGCAGATCTCCAGTGCACTGCAGGACAAAAAAGTATATGTATAAATGTCCATGGAGTTCAGCCAGAGTTACACACTATTGGGGTAAGTGAGGAAGAAGCAGGACCAGTGCATCCTGGGATGCTAGAGGACTGTTCTGTGACTTCTTTTAGAAGAGTAAGTTGTACAGACATTCACTGTCCCAGGTGAGAGTGATTTAACCCTGGTTGCTCCCAAGTTATTTTTTCCCTGCAGCAGCCCAAGTCTTGAACATCTGTACACTCATGTTTTCTTGTGAGAGACCAGCAACTCTCCCAAGAAAAAGAGAATGTCTGTCTGTGACTAGTTTTATCAGCTTAGCTTTTTTGGACTCAGGTGATAGAAACTTCTTAAGGTCACCGAAGAGAGAAACACATGCATGGGAACAAGCCATTGACATACTCAATAGTTACTTTGTAGCTACCATTCTTCCAAAAGGGCAGGTGGGGTAACCTTGGTAAATCACTTTGCTTCTCCATGCCCCACTTTCCTGTTTAGTTAAATAGGGGTGATGTTACTTGCCTCCTGCAGAGTGCTTTTGAGAGCTAGTCATAAAGAGCATAATGTAAGAACTAGATTTCATCATTATTACTGTATTTACTTGAATCCAAGATGAAGTTTTTTCCCTCATTTAGCGTATGGAAAAACAAGCCTCATCTTGAAGTTGAGTACCAGTGCTCTGGCTCTGGCACCAGCTCAGCAGCGTGCCCAGGCCAGAGATGCAGCCTCTGCCTGCACCGGGCTGGAATTGGGGCCAGAGCTACTGCTGCTGTTGCTGCAGCTGCTACTGCTGTGGCTGCTGCGGTTGCCAAGAGTCAGCAGTATCTGTGGTGACTTGGGTCAGGAACCACTAGCTAGGGCCAGGGTTTAGGTATCAGTGAGGGGTTGAAAAACAGGCAGGGATAGGGCAGTAGCACGCATAGGGATCAGAGGGGTGGGGATGGGGCAGCAGCTTGTGTTGGGGATCAAGCAGTAGTACATGTCATGGAACAGGCAGTGGATTGGACAGCTAATGAGATATGAGGTGGGTGGCAGTCTAGGGAATTAGGCAGGGGGATTGGGAGGTAATAAGGGTATGAAGGTATCAGGGATTGGGCATGGTATTAGGCAACACTGGAAATTTGGGGGTTTGGGAGGCAGTGAAGATCTGGAGGTAGTGGCAATGTGGGTTGTGGATCAGGTATGGAAACAGGTGGTGGGAACAGGGATGGGGGTAAATAACAGGGGGCAGGCTGCCTGTTTTTCCCCCCCTCCCCCAGCCCCCCATGATTGGGGGCAAGTTTAAGATAACTGTCCAAGCAATTAGATTCTATAAATGGAAAATTATAACCAATTTGTAATTTTCCATTTATAGAATGAATTATTGAGGTGTCATCGTAAATTCACAGTCATCCTGCATTTGAATGACTGTGAATCATCCAAATACGGTATTTGTTTTTCATGCACTAATATGGATCTTTTTCATGTATAATGCAAGCTCGTTTGTGACTGCATGCACATTCTATCCCCTGATTAAATACTTGGCCCCTAAATAAGTCGCATCATCTGGTACCTAATATTCCATGCTTTTACACCTTGTAAAAATAAGCAAGGCCCAGGCTTCAGCAAATACTTCTGCAGTTCTTGTATTTTATGCACAAAAAATGGAGGCACCTGCTTAAAATGAGGAGACTGTCAGGCTCACTCTTACTGGGCCACTTTCATGGTTTTATTTAAACATGTTTGTTAGTGTTTCTGGGTCAAGGGCTCAAGTTCATTTGCCAGCTTCTCAAGCAGATTCATTAGCAACTTACTTGAACTAATCACTAGAGTGGAACAAATGTCCATGTCTCCTAGATGGGTTACAAGAGGTTTTTTGATGCATATGCTCTTTACTTTTCTGTTATTGAATTCCTTCCTGTTGTCTTTGCTTTTCTCCTCTCTGTTATTCCCTTCTTGTCACTTTCCCACTGCTGCAGATTTTTAGCCCAAATTGTATGCTCTGTACAGTCCAAAACTCCATTTAAGTCAGTGGTCATATTTTCTTCATAGGATTTGTCAAGGGAACAAATCTCCTCTGTAATAAGGTGCCATTTGTACACTGTAACTTTTCATAGAAGAGTTGTGCATTAGCAGTAAGAGTGGCTCAGCTCTCTGAAGACAGTGGAAGTGCTCTGAAGCTTATTTTTAGCTAAGAAACTAAATCCAGTGGTGGGGGTGGCAGGGGTGTGGGCAGATGCTGGCTGGCATGGCAGGGAGGGGGTTTATCCCTCTCTGCCCCCAGGGGGCTGCAGTGGGGGGCGGCCAGCCCCGGGTGCCGTCATTCTCTCCCTGCATGGAGCGAGTGGTGGAATAAGCTCCTTCCCTGCCCCCTCCACCAGATGCCAGAAGGAGTGGGGGAAATAACCTCTCTCTGTGCCCCAGCACCTAAGAGGGCCATGCTGGCTGGCCTCTGGCCATGACCCCATTCTTGCCGCTGGAGTGGTGAGGGGGCAGCACCCCCTGTCATGGTTTCCCAGGAGCACAAGCCTCTTCCTGGCAGGGAGTTGTGCTGCCGGCAGGGGTCGGGCAAGTAGCAGTGGTGCTATGGGAGGTTTGGGGGGCTATGGCTGCCCCTTCAAGCCCCGATGTCGCCGCTCGCCCCCATGCAGTCTGTGGCAGCTCTGACTGTCCTGCCCCTGTCTGCAGTGCAACCCCTGATTGGAATAGGGTTGTGCTCCCGGAAGCCTTGACAGGGGGTACTGCCCCCGTCACGGTCCCTGCCTCCTCACCACTCCTGCGGCAGGGATGTGGGGTGGCCAGAGGCTGACCAGCATGGGTGCCAGGGCATGGAGGAGGGCTATTTCCCCCCTCCCTCCAGCATCTGGCAGAGGGGGCAGGGAAGCAGCTTATTCTGCTGCTTGCCCCATGCAGGGAGCAATTGATAGCGGCAGTTGGGGCCGGCAGACCCTAGCTGTGGTCCCCTGGGGGCAGAGGAAGCAGAGGGTGAATAAATCCCCTCCCTGCCCCTTCTGTCTCAGGGGGCCATGCTAGCTGGCATCTGGCCATGCCCCCATCCCAGCTGCTGGAGCAGTGAGGGGAGAGTCCCAGGTAGACACTGGCTTGGATCCATGGCAGTGGGACAGGGCCAGTCCAGTTGAGGCTACTGCCAGGACTGGCCACTCCCCACCCCATATCACAGATTCCCTGCAGCCGAAGACGCATTCTAGCACCCTCGCAACTTCTGGCTTAAGCCAATGCAGACATGTGTCTGCATTTTCTGAATGTCTGTTCACTTGCAAATTGGTTCGGTCTAGGCAGGTTAGACTAACCTGCAAAGACTGAATCCATTCAGGCTCTGGCTTTTTGAATGTCTGTCTTTAGCCCTGGAGATTGGGAGATCTGGGTTCCATTACTGACTCTGCCACAGCATTCCTGCATGACTTTGGACAAGTTGCTTAATTGTGTGTTTTGATTCCCCAGCTAAAACAGGGAAGATGACACTTCCTTTCTCTCACTTGTCTATTTAGATTGCAAACTTGGAGGCAGGGTCTTTCTCTGACTACATGTCCTCCTAGAGCTGTGCCACAATTGGGTAATATTGTCATATAAATGTAACACTGCTGTTTTCTAGGAAGGGGAAAGGGTAGTGTTTTCCTTTTAGTCTGGACCAGATCATTGTTGATGGTCAAATTTGTGTGTAGTCACCATGATCCTCTCCCACGATGACCCCAGCTTCAGTGCACTGCAGGTGCTTGAAGCTGCTTGGAGATCCTTTATTTCATTTAGATAATTCCTGATGTAGCTAATATTGTAATGGCATGAAAAGCCTCACATCATTGCTGCTGCTTTATTTCATGGAAGACTCTAGTTGCACGCTCATTTCTGTTTCCTTATTTCCTTCCCCCTTTGTTTCTTTAGTAGATTTAAAGGGAATTGCACATGACCAGCTTACAGTGGATGACATGGATGGAATGAGCATGAAGCAGGACAAACAGGTTTGCTGTTCAGCCATAACTTCCTGTCCTGATTCAGATTCTTCCTATACTTCGCTTCCTCCTGACAGTCTGTTTTGACACTGAACTGAGTGCTTCCTATTTTTCTCTGTGTCATGGGTAGGATAGTGTCCACTTTATTTGAATAGTAAATGCTAACATAGTTACAGAGGTGAGAATATATATTGCCATTATTGTTCTTCAGAGATACCTGAAATGAATGCAAAGACTGTGGAGAAGAACAAAAATGAGAAATCAATGTAATTAACAGTGTTATTTATCAACATCAGATTTATTAATAAGTCAGTGGATTTCTTGTGTGGTGCTAAATGGCTGTTTATTTTTACTTTAAGGTTGTAGTTTTTAGGAAAGTATTTTAAAAAGAAGATAAAGATTGAAATGGAGTTTTTTTTTCTCTCAGTGTTCCTCTCCAGCATGCAGGCTTGAATGTTGTTTAATCAATAACTTAATTTTGTTCAGTAGGTTATGGCTAAACGATTGTCATGATCACTCTAAAGCATTGGGTATGACTAAATTATGGCACTAAGAGTGACTGTGTGTGTCTTGAATAACTAGCTCATATAAAATATATCAATAAAAATTAAGATGAACATATCAGTACATGTACATATAAAGCCTTTTGATCAATGCTGTTAGAAAGTAATTGTCGTTTCTTACCAAAGTTTTGTTTTTACTCCTCAAATAGTTTTTAATCTGTTGCAAGTATATCTGGGTTGTTCTAAACCACTATTGGACTCTTCTTCAACAAACACTTTTCTTTGCATTTTTATAGCTTTTGGATGGTTTTATCGGTATGAAGGAAAATTTCCAACAATCCGCAAGGTATACAGCATATAAAGGTGTAAATTAGAGTTTGCTGTGGGTTTTGTGTGTACCTTTCCTTCTTTCTCTCTTATCATTCTTCAAATAAATGGTATAATAAGTGTACATTTATTTGTAACCACTGCGGCAAGTATCAAGCTCCTTTACATCACATGGACTCAGAAACTTCAAATTTTTTTTTTTACTTAATATACACATGAGTAGATGGGTTTTTCTGGAGTGCACCTGTGAAGTCTGATCCTTTTGAAGTACTGAGTGATTTCAAGGGGAATTGAGAGCTGGCAGCTTCTTGCAGGAGACGCTCATCCTGTTGTATGTCTGAGTCAATAGGGTAGACAGCACACATCTCTCTCTATCTGTAAGCCATCAAAATAGTGCTTAACAGAGATCTTCCAGAAGCAGAAATTCAGTGAGAATTGACAGCTTAGTTTTTATTATTGCTTTTAAAATCTCCCAGTAAATGGTGTCCTAAGTGGTGAGTAGGCTTTTGTGCAGGAATAAATTTCACACATAATGGATGAAGATAATCAAAACATGCTTCTAAAGTTTGATAAAAGATTAGTATGGTTTGAAGTATTACCTTTAAGTCATGCAATACTGTTTCAAATAGCATCCTATTCCTGTTCTCACTTTCTGTTTCCAATATCTTTTGACACTTACAGAGCTTCTGCCATTGTTGTGTAACCCAGAGGTTGTCAACTGGGGGTACATATACCCCAGGGGTACTTGGAAAGGTACTTTGGGGGTATGCACGGGCAGACGGGGATGGAGTACCACCACCTACCATCCCCCCTGCCACCTCCCAGTTCTAGGTGTGCAGAGAAGTCAGGATAACAACTTCAATGTGAGCTTCATCTATCATGGACACTATTGAGAACAGGGGTGGCTAACCTGCAGCACGAATGCCACAAGTGGTGCACAGTCTCTGTGTGTGGCCAACAGCAGATCAGGGAGGGAGCAGGGTACACAGGAGTAGATAGGGGAGGAAGCGGAAAGCAAAGTAGCAGTTTTGTCAGGGAACACAGGCAAGGAAGCAGGCATCAGAGCAGCAAATCAAACAGAGAGCACAGGGCACAGGAAGCACTCAGAAAGGGTGTGAGTCTAATTTGTGTCATGTCTGGCAAAAAGGTTGGCCGCCTCTGATATAGAGGATCCTATTTTACTACCCTGCCGGAGGAGAGATGTCAGAGTTATTTCCCTATGCATAAACCAGTTAACAACTGCACATTTTAGAGATCACTTAGAACTTGTATCTCAGATGCAAATGACCATCATTTATACAGTTAGGTTATGTAAGAGAAAAATGTGATTCTGTTTTGAAAGTGCTAACTTGTTAGAATAAATAAATGACTCCCCTACACACCTCTACATTGATATTCTTCAAGCATCTACATTGCTTTTGTAGGCCCTCAAAACAATTTGAATGTATTAATAAAAGCCTAATGCAACTCTCTTGAAGTATATTGCACAGTGGATATGTCAACATGAGATACTTTCCTGTGCAATAAAATAATCTACTGCACAGTAAAGTGGCACTGTCTACCCATGTGCACCATTTACTAAGCAGTAGATACTGCAGAGTAATATTTATGTAGACAATGACAAATTCGCTCCCTGTCAGCCTAAGCAGCAAGGGGCCACAGGGGATAGGGAACTCCCTCCCTGGTCCTGGTGCTGCTCAGCTCCCCTCAAGAGCTGGGAACCAATCAGTGCCGGGACTGAGGAGCTCTCTGCCCCCTGTCCCAGCTCCTGGCTTGGAGATGGCTGCTCTGGAGGGTGAGTGAGGGCTGAGAATCAAGCTCTCATCTGTCCCTTGGAGCACAGAGTGCACCATAGTTTCATAGTGGTTTCATAATAGTTAGGGGTCAGAAAGGACCTAAATAGATCATCTAGTCTGATCCTCCACCACTGGCCGGAGCACACACTGGGATCACACAACCCCAGACAGGTGTTCATCCAACCTCCATGTGGGGCTCCTCTGGGGGACAGGCGAGGGCTAGATTCCTAGCCCCCCCCCACTACCCAAAGCAACCAGCTCCCTGCCAAACAGGGCAGATGCTCGTGGCCCTGTTTCTCCCCCACCTCGTCCCACCTACCAAGCAAGAGGCTCACAGGCAGCTATTCCACACTCAGGACAGCTCCTGGCTGGGGGCTTCCTGACAGCTATATCCCCCCACAGGCTTGGGGCCAGGAGAGCTCTGCTAGCTGCAGGGGCAGCTCTCTCCTGGCCCCGTGCACATCAGATCCTTTTATAATGTGCATGGGGCCAGGAGACAGCTGCCACTGCAGCTGGCAGTTCTCTTCTGGCCCCATGCCTGGTCGGACCAGCCCTGTGCCCCCTGCCATCTCCCAGGCTAGCACCTGGAGCTCCCCTGGCTGCTGCAGGGGGGCAGAGAAGGGCAGGAGCCACCCTGTACCAGGCTGCTCCTATTGGGAGCAGATCTGCTCCCAAGAGGGAGCACGTATAGATTTAGTCCCAGGCAGCCATACTGCTCAGTAAACCTACTATGATTTATTGGCACATATAGATGCGTCCAGTGTGAACCAAAAGCCTAAAAAAGTGTATTTATGGTCGAACCAATTTTTGCTTTTTAGAAGTGTTTTTAAAATATTTGAAACTGGGAAATATAATTCATCTTGCTTATTTTTTTTTTTCTGCTTATAATAATGCATTTAGCTAGAATTGGTGGGTATTTGTTTGTTTTTTCTAGTACTAATAACATACACCGTTCAGTTCAGTGTAAATCTGTATAATCAGAAATAAGATGTTAACACCTAGCACATAGAGAAGAAAAATGTGTGTCTTTTTGTAAATAATGAGCTAATATCTTAGTAACTGTAAGGTTCAAACTATAGGTAGTTCTACACAAGACATGAAGTCATTGTAGTACAAATGATAAAAACACAGGCACAAGACATTGGTTTTGACTGCAGAAGCATGCAACTACTGAAATGTATGGAACACATTCATTTTACCTGTTAAGACTACTCTTTCCATCAATAATAAAATTAACTGATGCAAATAAAATATAACTTCATTGTACTCATCAGTTTAAGGTACCAGTTATTTGCATGTGGTAATTCCTTTAGTTTTTTGTTTTGACCAGAAAATAGAATGTTAGAATCCTTCCAAAAGTTCCTTGCCAAGATTAGACATATGACCCAATACCTTTTCTCCAGTATTGTACAAAGAATGGCAGGGTGGCTGGTTCAAAGAGGCATAGGTGACAACCTACTCTGTCAGATGCACAGTTAACTACCTGTTTCCAGTACTGTAGGACTGTTAAATTTATCCTTAGTTATACAGAGATTGATTGTTGCATGCTTTTTCATTGCACCCTTGGGTTCCCAAACTGCCGAGAAATTCTGTTGGCATAAAAGAGGAACAGCTCATGCTTTTCTCAGTATATTGCTTGTACTCTTCCAGCCAAGCCTGGAGCCCTGTCCCTTGCTGCACTGGAAGCCACCTACCTGTAGCAAGCCAATTGATTCCTCTCTGCTGCACCTTGGTCATGAACACGAGCACAGCAGGGGTTCCCTGCCCTACCAGTTGACCTTGGCGAAGCCAGCTGATAGCCATTAAACTCTCAGCTGGCTTGCAGGTTTCATCTAACACAATTAGGACACAAACTTCAGAGCTTCTATCGGAAAGTTTCCATTGTATTAAAAGAGACTATTTTCTTCTCAAATGTGTAAGCTTTAAGATCATTTTGTACAGTGTTAGCACTTATTTTTAAGGAGCCAGTACATATGAGGTATCTTTTTAATCCTCTGGCTGCCATGAATGTTCATTTGTCATCCCTAAAATTCACCACAGTCTTCATGTTGCAGTCTGCTTGCTTGGGAGTGTTTCAGTTCCCTCTGACTGAAAATTCTCTTTACAACTGCTTGTTCTCTCTCTTATTATGCATGCCATGTAGTATTTTTACTGTGTGAAGCAAGAAAGGCTCTTACAAAGTTTTCATTCTGCCTGTAATACATGAGCACCTATCATGTAAATGCCTTCATTGTATCAGACAAGGTTCTTTGGGTAAATCTGGTATCTTTTATTAGACCAAATAAATAGTTGGAAAAAAAATTCTTAGCAAACTTTTGGACTTAAAAACCCTTCATCAGGCTGAGGAAGCATCTGTAGTTGGTGTGTGCTCTTCCTGGATGGAATGAATAGTATCATGCACTTACTAAAAAGAAGTAATTTATGAATAGCGTAGTGCTTCTTTCAAACCAAATATCCCACACTTCAGTGTTTTCCTCTCCTGTACAATATTTAACTGCTTTGACCCATGCAGGAAGACATATGACCTCTCTGAATAGGGGCAAATTTCATTTCATATATCAGAGAACTTCACTCTTCTAAGACAGGTGCTTATGTATCTGAAGGCTCAATGAAGCTGAAAGTTTGTGGTGTTTTTAACTCCATTAAATAGACATGCTGTGCTTTTGTGTAATTAACAATTTCCCAGAAGGGGAAAGAAAAAAAGAAATCAAAGAGTGACAGGATATGTGAGCAGAAGAAAAATAAAAAGGAAATGGAGTTTGAGCAAAAACTTGCCAAAGAAAAAGAAGGGATGTTGGAAAGAGAAAAACAGCTGAAAATTAACCGGCTTGTACAAGAGGTATGTTGTTATAGGCTCTGTGCTACGTTTCTTTACAATTTCCTTCTTGTTCCTGCTTTCCTTACTGAGGAAAAACCCCTTTTGACTCTAACAAGAATAGTGTGGCCCCAACTTAGTAAGGCATTTAAGCAAATACCTTCAGGCCACCCCTTCCAGCCCTGTGCATGTGTGAGGATCCTGTTTCACTAAAATGCATCTTATTTATTATATTTAAAATATCTTGCTTAACTGGAACCTTGTTTGTTTGAGGGTGGTGGTACCTCAGCAGAACGCATTATGGATGTTCAGTATACCTTGCATCAGAGAAGACTTACCAAGCAAATGCTGGAAATGGTGCTCACCACTTTCCTTTTCTTATTCATAAGGACCTACCAAGTTCACAGCAGAAGTGGGCTATGTGGCAACTCTTTCAATCTTGCAGGTTCCCCTGTGTACCTCCCTCTCACCCCCATTGCTGAGGGACTTCGGTGGCCCTGCTACTTGTTGCTGACCGGCTGGGAAGCAAAAACAGTGCCATATTTAAAACGGTGTTTTTTGCTTCCTTGCCAATCAGGAGCAAGGGGTGGAGCCCCTCTGCCAATAGTGGGGGATGGGGGTGGTGGCGGGGCACACATTGGGGAACCTGCAGGATTAAAGGAGCTGCTGCACAGTCCACTTCCACCATGAATTCGGTAGGTTCCTACTTATTCATATGTTGTTGCCCAGCTGCCTACAAAGATGAAAAATGAGAATTTTATGCAAGAGAATTATAGAAAGTAAAGAATTCCTGATAGAAAAAAAGGATACAAAGAGAATGTTTAAATTGAAGTAACAAAGCATAAAACTGTGCTAACTGTAAGCACTAAAGGTGTGACAAGTATGTAAAAATAAGTATATGACAGATTTAAGAAAGATAGAACCTTAAGTCAGCAGAAATGGGAAAAAAAGAAAGTGGTACTTTTCAGGTTATTTGAATAGAAGGATCTTATCTAAGGATCTACATTTTTATAAGTTAAAAAAAAAAGTATCCTCTTGACATGTCAAAAAGACAATGGGTCAAATTTTTGCTGTCCTAACTCTGAGTTGAATGAGGTATAATTACCAGAGATGTGTTCCAGTGTCGGAGACTTAAATAACGTACAAGAAAATTAACTGTGCTGTTGCAAACATATAATTGATGTGAACCTGCACTTCCTAGTTTATGAGATCAGCTCTCACCCTGATGAGAAGTCCAGTTGGTTTGAAGATTACTCCATTGGTTCACATAAAGATTTTCATGGATGAGGCTATTGGAACAAGTGAAAGAGGAAGTGAACTACCTAAGCATAAGTAGTTTTGCAAAAAGGATTTTAAAGTACATTTTCCATGTTGAATCTTATGTGAGTTGTAACTATCTTTAACTTTTTTCTGCAATGCTGATATGATTAAGGTCTCTGAGACAGAAAGAGAAGACTTAGAGGAATCAGAAAAAGTGCAACACTGGGTGGAAAGACTTTGTCAGACACGGTTAGAACAAATTTCCTCTGTGGAGAATGAGTCTCCTGAGGTAAAAACAAGCTCTTGCTTATTCATCACTGCAATAACTGAATGCCTTTGTATTTTTTCCTGTGAACTCAGTAAGATTTCACACAGTGTAACAAAGCAGAATCTATCCCATTCTTTCCATTTTTAGCTTTGTTTGTTAAAGATCGACATACATACTGTTAGACATTCAGTTTTTTTAGGGATTGTCTTGTTTGAGAAATATATTACCATTGGTAAATTTGACCATATTATATCCATTGAAAAAACAGTATGACGACAGCTCAATGTACTGTTAGATGACTATGCTAGAGTAGCTGGAGAAAAGCTGCATTGAAGCTGGATACAAGGATTTTGCCACATCTTCTAATGAACTTTTTGGGTAAGATGGCTTTAAAGAAGATGTCCTGGGTATTCAGGATTTTGAATGCATCCTAGTATTAGGTAGAACAAAGAATAACAAAAAGCTAGACCATATCCCTTTAAAACACTTACAAGAGAGGCTTAAGAAACACCACAAGAATTGCTTGCAGCATTTCATTCAACTCTTCCCTCTCAAAGAGAAGGACATTGATGAATAGAGACAGTAGGCTTGTGGCCTTATGACCATAGGGATCTACATCCAGGAAGGCTTTCCCACCATCCTGCTGGTCTGGCTCTCCTCCCAGCACAGCTGCTTCAGTAGAAAAGCTGCTTTTTGTTAAGTTCCCTTGGGGAAAACTAAGGAACTGCAACCACAGAGGGGACTTCGAGGGATTCTCACTTGGCTATTATTGGGTCAGCTTGGAACCAAGTTCCAAAGAGCAGCTGGGTCCTCTTGCTCATACTGGCCCTGGGCTCAAAAGCCATGTGGCTTTCCAGTGTTCAAGTCTTTGTAGGGTCTCCATGAGAGGGTTGGGATTCTCTAAAGATGCCTCGAGCATTCAGTATTGACTGTGTCCATCTGGTGGATCTTAGTTTCTTTCACTGGTAGAAACGGTGGGAGCAGGATATTGGGGCCAAACTTGCATGCATTGTTAAAGCCTCCTTTTTTCAAGGTAGACTTACTGTATTAGAGTTGTGCTACCACTTAATTAGTCTATTACTACTTGAACAAATTAAGCTGATATAAAAAAGCAAAACAGGATGCTTCTGATGAATTAACATAGCTGAGCTTTTAACAAGTCTTCTATAGCATAGCTACCACTAGGTATCACACGTCCACTTAAACAGCAGCAGTTCCCAGGGATTATTGATCAGCTAAAGAGATGTTAATTTTTATGTGATAGTGGTATCTTTTGGTACTGAGAAATTTAGTTGAGAATATTCTTTTGTACAGTGATCCACCTAAAGAAATACAATCAAATACAAGTAGGATACATATCTTAATTTCTATAGAGGCAGCTTGTACCTCTGTAGTCACTCCTCATCAGAGTCCACAAGATAGCGGATAAAAGAGAATAGTGGCTGGCTGGACTTTCAGAAACAGCTTGACCTGTAAATAATAACCAGAATCATATACATATAGAATTCCTCAAATCTAAATTAATTACTCACTTCTGCAAAATTTGTAATTCCTGTATCTGCTCTCTAGTTCATAAGCCCCTCAGCGGCATATGCTCTATATGGACAATCTAGACCTTGTACAGCTGCATAGATTGTAAAAGAATGTAGACAGCAGAAAATCCCTAAGAACGACAAGCGCATGAACTCTTCCCATATACAGCTCATGTGCACACCTACACTCAGATATCTGAGACCTCACCTACATTATACATGCCATCCAAGTGGATGTATTTTGGCACATACAGGGGCTTCTAGTGCACAACTGAATTTTCCAAGATACCATAACTCTGAAATCCCTATTTTAATTTTCATAAACATTAGTGCTTTCTAAAGATTTTCCATCCTGCTCCCCTTATTGATAGCCTTTACAAGCTTTTCTCTAGTCTCATGGCTTTTTAATTGCCTAGAAATCCATTTGAGAAAAAAAACCTGTTGGAAAGCAAGATTTTTACTTTTGGTTTCTGTGATTATGCTGTAGTTTTACCTTCTGAAATGTTATTTTTTTTCTTTTTCAGAACTGCAGTTATTACATCATTCTGTAAATTTTAGCTGAAATACCAGGGAGGGTTTTCTGTATATAAAAAAGCTTTAGAAAAATATATGTGCCTATTTTGTGAATAAGAACCTGAGAGCTTATAGTACTGAGTTAGTTGCATCTTAGTACATGCCATTAGCTTCTTCAGAATCCCCCTCATGAGAAGATGCACAGTTAAGACAGATTTCTTTTGTCATTACACTAGTTGACAAGTGGACGGTCTTCTGCTTCTCCTTCTGCCACATCAATGCGGAGGTTTGCAGGTGGCCTGCAGCTTCATACCACAGATCTTGATGATATTAATTTAGACGAAATTGACAAGCCTAAGAAACGTGTCCCACCTCCCCCTCCGTCACCCCACACACCTTCTGCATCATCTGCAGCTCATCCACTTTCTTCATCGAATATTCTACTTTCAAGAGGCCCAACCCCCTCATCCTGTGCAGCTTCACAGGTGACTTCATCATCTGCTTGGATGCATGCACCCCAACCTCTTCGACCACTCCCACCTGTCCCCTTGTCTGCTCAACCTAGTGAATCTCTTCATCTACCACCCATCCTCTTAGAAGAAAGAGTGGGCAACCACAGCTACACTGCTGGCCCCACAGAGTCCTTGAATGAAGCCAAAAACTACAGTGGAAGATCTACTTTTGATCCTATTAGTTCTCAGAATAGTGAGCAGACCTACTTACGAAGTCCAAAGGTATAATTTGACTATATTTGTCCCCTTGTTGCATATATGTACCTCATGATAGGAATATGTACAAATAACAAGTGGAGAATCTACCTGTGTGTGTGTTCTAAATCTGCTGCATGCAAAAAAAAAATGTGCAGAATGCATGAGCTAATAGTGCTTTTGTCCCCATTACTCAACAAATTTTAAATGGTAAGAAATCATGTGGCACATTTAAACCAATCCTCCCAGCTGTGAAACTATGAAACTAACTATGAAACTATAAAAAATAGGAGCATTGTTGTTTCTAGCAGCTGTAGGTATAATGTATGTGTAGAGTAGAAGATTTGTATCTAGATAACTTTATTTAAATGCAACTCTGATTTGTTTTCCTCAGTAACGCACAAGAACTTTTAGCTTGAAATTAGTCATTCACTGTTTCTTAATCTCAGCTGAGCCCCAGTAGTAGTGATCTTTTTAAGGAATGTGCTTAAATAATCTTACTACAAATTCAAAGAGTTTTCCCTTTTTGAAGACAAAAGATATAGTTTTTCTGAGGGAATATCCTGATTGATCTCTTATTGAGAGAGAACTCACTAGATTCACCCCCAAGAAAGATCTTCCATGTTGAATTGTCTTTAAAAAGAAAAGTCATACCTTGAATCCCACTGTGAAAGGGAAGACATTCTATGACTTGAGTATAACAGTGTTGTACTTTTTTAAGGACTGTAACTTCAGGTACATACTGAATTTTTGTTTCAAAAGAAACTTCTGCAAATATTTCATATTAACTTCAAATAGTTTGAGTGAATTGTAACACTTTTCTGCACACTTTCTGCATGGAAACTATATATTGTGTTTGCTGTGAAGTTTTTTGCATGATGACATGGAATAATGATGA
The DNA here is from genome assembly GCA_030014935.1 of Caiman crocodilus. NCBI lineage: Eukaryota > Metazoa > Chordata > Crocodylia > Alligatoridae > Caiman > Caiman crocodilus. The sequence continues at coordinate 105,899,848 of JAGPOW010000304.1, read as the reverse complement.
TTTTGGATATATTGCAGTTGGGCAGGGGAAGGACATGCACAGAGGGTCAAAATGACTTGTTCTCTGAAAATCAATTTAATGGGATTGAATTGGAAGAACAAATTATGAATCATTGTTATAATCACAGATAGATCAATGAGGCACTCCACAGACACAGTTTATATTGAAATTTCAGTAACATACTGACGTTAGGCAGAAACTAAGGGTTCAAGTAAAGGAAACAGATAGGACCTGTCCCCCCAAAACATGAAAAACATAAATCTAGAAGTGGCAGTGTTCAAGTGATGTTGCAGCTGTTCATGGTTGGTCCAATAAAAGATATTGCCCACAAAAATCCTTACTTCCTGCTTAAACAGAGAAGCCTGTTCTTTCCTTTAAAGGGGACTTGGTGGCAGCCTATATTAGGGGCATACATCAGGGCCTGGGGGACCATCTGCTCACCAAGGTACCCCAGGGAAAGACAAAAACTAATGAGCACAAAGTTATTGAAGATTGCTTCTGATTGGACATCAGGAAAAACTTCTTGACAAATCAAGTGCTGAGGATCTGGAACAGGCTCCCCCCAGGGGTGGTACAGTCACCTAGCCTGGCGATTTTCAGGAAGTGTCTTGGACGTCCACCTTGCTGAGTTCATCTGATCCCAGCAAACTTTCTTGCCCAAGTGCAGGGGCAAGAAACTCTGATGATTTTGTAAGGTCCCTTCCAGCCCCTAATATTCATAAATTCATAAATGTTAATAGGAAATTCCTATATAAAAAGAAATGTAGGACTGATCAGACTGGACCCGTTCTAAGAACTAGACATCTATTCCAGTACTCTGTTTCTGAGGGTGTCCAATAGCAGATGGTTTAAAGTAGTATGTAAGAACTCTGAGGTTGGCAGAACCTCATTAGAATTATCTCTTAGGTAGATAATATATCTAATTTTAGCGATTTAAGATATTTAGTTGGTCTAATAAAAGATATCACATCTACCCAGAGAACCTTGTCAGCAATTAAGATATACATTTGTGTCAGTACTTTTAAAAATGGATGCTTGAAGTTAGGCTTTTAAATTCTTGTTAAGCAGCAAAATAAGCTGCCTTATTTTCAAAAAATCAATAAAGTGTGGATCCAAGAGGAGGTTTTAACTCTTAGTCCATACAATATTAAGCCAAGCCAACTCTCTTTATATGTTTGTAATCCAGTTGTCTTTGCAGGGTTTCACACATGTAACTGGTTGAGGATCTGCCTCATTGTTGCTGATTACTTTTTCAATAGCATAGTTCATATCTTTGTGGTGAAATGTACACATTTTATGTTAAGAAAAAGTTGGCGAGGGGGGTGTATCCCATCTTCTGAAAACATTAACTCAGCTTTTTCTGATTTATTGAATAAATCTATCCAATTTTTAAAAATGATGTATTATTATCCTAGCCAAAGCTAATGAAAAAAAGATTTATTGTTGTGGCCTCACAAGTAGGCTTTTCTAATATTTATTCAAACAGACTTCCAGATCTCATCAGTATCAGCAGCTTTCTTCCCTGGCCTATTGAATTTCAAGTCTTGCCTGCTGCTTGCTAGTGCTATATGAGTGAAATTGCCTGTTAAATGTTCTTTGTCCATGAATTGTTCATGGATAAATTAAGAATTGATCTGAGATTCATAAGTATGATAATTAGCTCTATGGTGAGAACTCTGTACTAAAGCTATTATTGTTTAGGTTTTAAGAAACACCTCTCATGTCAGCAAAATGACACCTGCATCCAGCAGTTCACTGGTATGTTATGTACTTTTAAGCATGCATGTAGTTTTTATAAATTTCCTGTGTAATGTTCATTCAAGGAAATTAAAAATAATGGTGACTATAAATAGCTGCAAGGTCTGATTCTGTCACCAGAAAACATGCCCACTATATCTTAAAATGTATCATGTGGCTTCATGCAAGGTACTCACTGCATTTTTAGGATACTTACTCTGTAATATCACCTATGTATGCCAGAGGTAGGGTTGGCCCACAAATTTAAAAAAAACCCTCTCAAGAGTGAAGCTTCACATTTCAAAGCCTTCCAGTAATATAAGCTCAGAACAGGTGTGTTCCTCATGTAGCCTGGGTTCTGTGCATGTTTCTGTCCGG
>JAGPOW010000304.1:105878600-105897336 GCA_030014935.1 Caiman crocodilus | reverse complement strand
GGCAGACAAACTGCACGTGTATAAGAACACCCTGTGTGTTTTTATTACAAATTGTGTTAGTTTCACAGTTGAATATAGAACAATATGACATCACTTGGATTGTGTTAATGAGAAGATACCTAGAGATTAAATCATATTACAAGCAACCTGTCCTCAGAAAAGATGGTCAAATCTGTAAACAAAACTTCCAGTAATACATGAGTATCGTGTTAATGGATGTGGTTCTTCAACTTTTTCCTATGCAGAATTCATCAATTGCTACCCTACAGATGGTCAGTTAGTTTTCCCTTTCAAACTCCATATTGTAATAGAGACATATTGGCTGCTACTGCTGAATAAACCCTGAACAAAATGCACACCCAGTTTAGATCAATGGTTATATGAAGTGACATATTTGGAATCTGTTATGGGCTTCCACCGTCAGTGGACAGTACATATAGATATTGTGTAGAAGAGAAGGCATTGATGGGAGAACCTTTACCTCTCCCAGGGGCAGCAAAAACAGAGATCCTTCAACTCACAGGACTGAGATGAGGGAAGTCACAGCTGACTCACTAGCCCTTATTACACACCCACAGGCTTACCAGGAAATGTGGCATAATGGATGCAATAAATTTGATTAAGAGAAAATAGTGTCTCTGTTCTGTATTAGTTAGATTAGATCCTTTAATAAAGTTCAGTACATTATAGCAGTTGTGTGAAGTGTCTATGCAAAGTAAGACATATTTCCAGGATCTCATGCTAGGAAAGATCTGTCAGCGATAGGAATTGTTGAATACCTTGGTGATTCCAAGACCTTAGCATAGAATCTTTTCCTATCCTCTTGAAGTCTTTACATCTCAACCATCAGTAGCTCGCGATCAGAGAACCATCAGCAATTCATTCTCTTCTCTCCAAAATAGTTTCTTAAGAGGGTGTAGTAGAAAGTTCCACACTGAGAAAAACACATATGCCTGGTATCTGTCCATTCTGGTTTTGATCCAAGGTGCTCAGATCTGAGTGTTCTCTACTAGGTCACTCTACAGAGTCTAGTCTCAGCGGTGTGCAACTCCCAGAGATGTCGTTCTAATAATGGTAATCCTAAAATTTCCATGAAAAGTTTCAAAGACACAAGTCTATGACATTTATTCTGAATTCTAAAATTATTCCCTTTTTGTTACAAAACATGTAGGGGGTGAGGCAGTTGTAACCTGCTTAGCAGAAATCATTCATATAATTTTCATAGTAGTAGCTTCTCCTATATGAGATCCATTATGTTTCCTATAAGAAATGTCAACCAGACTGACTGTTACTGGGACTGTGTCAGGAGCTAAACCCATAGAGTTCCATTCTGAACTCATTACTTCCATTGACTTTGGTGGGAACATTGCTGGAGTAAAAAGTGTAGGATGAGGCTCAATGTTTGTATGTGCCAAATGATTATTCCTCAAATGCCTCTGGTTATTTACTGTATTGTGTAGAGCCAAGGGACTCTAACTAGTGTAGCTAATGTTTGCACTTAGTCCTAGGATAAGTCTTTTTAAAGTACTTCTTGTGGAATAGTTGTAATTACAGACCTGGTAAAGTTTTCCTTAAAGGTTCATGGTACATACCTTCCTAGGGCAGAAATGTAATACTTTCACAATTCCCATTCAAACTTGCTATGTGTTTATAGTCATGGTTTTAGAATTTCTTCTGTTTCTCATTGATCAGTTAGTTGCTTCTATGGGATAGGTGCCAAATACAAGGTTAAAATTTTCCATCAACACTGTGGTGAACTCAGAGTTTAAGCAAAACAAGTAATTTATTAAAATATAACAGTAATTATATGTGTTCTGGTTAGTTAACATTACAGGTCAGTTTAAGTACCTCTGAAAGGTCTTTATATATTAGTGGCCATGAGTTCATAGCACTGAAGGAGTTGTAATTGCATTGTCTCTGTTTAAATGATTGGTTTACAAAAATGCATTGTCAATCATAATGTTCTTAAATTGAACCCCTATAGCAGTTTGCTCCAAGTCCACCTACCCAGCATCGACCAGGGATACCAGTAGTCTCTAAGCCAGTCATGCTGCACCCTGAGTCTAATTCTATTGTCAGGCCAACAATCAAATCCGAGGCCCTGGTAAGCCTTTTGAATATTTTATTTTTCCTGAGTGCTGCAATGTTGTGAGGTTTATTCTTGCTCAGTTGTCTTCAGAGGGTCAAAGTTTTCTGTGTATCAAACACACATTGACTTCTTCTGGGTGCTCAATAGAGGTAAGTACTAAAAGTCTCCATCTGGTTCTTGACTGAGTCTCTTTCTTACAAAGGCAATTTTTAGGCTTCATCGTATAGCAGAGTAATAAGCTCTACCTCGAAGGTCTTGTAGATGTTCTTGGGAGGAAGAGGGGACGGGAGGGGAGGGTTATACATTATATTTATTCTGCATTTCTGTGTTCATGTATCAAAAATTTAAATAAAGTGTGTAAGTGATGAAGCTACCTTTACAAGGAAACAAGCATATTTAAAATATATGAAACATAAAATAATTCTTCCCTTCCGAAGCAAAAATATATGCATTGTTAAATCGTACCCAGCTGTATACTAATAATGTGATTTTTCCTCTTAAGCAAATTACAGATAAATTATTTTTTCCCATCTGGTTTAAATCTAAATCAAGATAAGATCTCAGGCTGCTTACAGACATTAAAAGAAATAAAAAACCCCTGCACTTTACCAGAAGAAGCCATGCGTTACTTCGACCTGATTCTGCAGTGTCTGTATAGATTGGGTGCTTCAACAGAGCTTTTTGGCACTTTTATCTAATAACTAATTAGCTATTAGATAAAAGCACCAAAAAAGTCCCACTAAAGCCTGATCTATACCGATGTTGGGTGAGCCGGGTCCAACTAATTCAGTGAGCCTCTTCTGGGCATGTGCTGGGATCAGCGTGGGAGTGCACCTAGTTTAAAGTAAAGTGTTGGGTTTTTTAACGTCTGTAAGCAACCTTTACATTAAAAATCTTTTATCCAAATCTTGCACCTCTCCTAAAAATAAATTTATAGCAAGGACTGCAAGTTTGGGCTCTTTTTAAAGCACCAGAGATCATGCATAGTTTTGAAGGTGAGGACTTAACCTTAAAGTCTTTACTTGGGGAAAAGACTCCAGTTAAAATCAATGTAAGTTCTTCCTGAGTAAAAACTGGTGATCCACATCTGACACCATTATCAGCACTTATTCACATGAGTAATCCTATTGCATAAATTAGAATTGCAGCTCTTCTTTTTTGACAGCATGAGTGGAGCAAGTGTAATCTCATCTTCCTTGTAGCCAATAGAAGGTCTCCTAAACAGTGCAAAATGTCCCATTTCCTTTCTTTTAATTACAAGCTCATGTTATGAATACCAAATACTTCAAAGTTAATGTGCATTTTGGCTCCAATTATGTCTTTTATGAAAATGGCTTATTTCTACTGAGAGGCTTCACCTTTAATAATTTATTCTTCTGTCTCAGTTTTCAACATTACAGTTAGTAAAACAGATGCAGTAACCGTTTAATGATTGGTTTTGCCAAAGACTGTCTGCTGAGGGCTGCTTTATTATACATGGGCTGAAATTACTAAGCACAATGTTGAGCAAGCTGATTTTACAAGACAAACATCAATTTCTGCCTTCACATGAGTTTATAATTTACCCTAGTTAAGATCCTTCCAATCAACATATTCCTTTCATTTGTATTCATGCATAGGCAACACGTAGGGGGGGCACGGAGGGGCATATGCCCCCTCGCCCCAAGAACACTGGTATCCCTGTGAGAGCAAGGGCTCTGGCTGGTAGGGGGCACAAAGAGTGCTAGTGCCCCCGCTGAAATTGGGTTTCCTGGAGGCATGGTGCCAGGCCGCTGGGTGGACACGCCCCCCCGCCAGTCATTTCCTGCTGGTGTTCCCCCGACTCAGGAGGCACCGGTCACCCATGTATTCGTGGAAGCTTGTTTAGCTTTGAAGTGTGTGAAATAGATCATTAGATCATTTGTTGTCCTGTCCAAAGAATTTGAAATTGCTCAGGAGATCAGTCATCCAGCATTAAAATCAAGGTAGAACATACGGTTATAAAATTGTTCCTCTGTTAGAGAGAGAACTTATTGTGTGAGCACGCAGCACTAATGTAAGATGAAAAGGATGCTCAAATAGTATAATTGCCTGCTTTCAATCAGTCTTCAAGAACTAGAAACCTCCACAGGGATCATTCATATTGCTCATTATGTAAACACACACATTTTCCAAATCTCAGAACTATCATCATGTTGCATATGTCAGTTTCCTTTAGTCAGATGCTTTATAACTAATTGGGAATTCACAGATGGAGGGACTGCATATTTTTCTGATGTGATATCATATTTTTCTGATTTTTTTCTAAAGTAAATTGTACTGTAAATTGCATTTGTTAGTCCTTCCACCCTCTAACTTGCTATTATGATTTGGTTTATTATGATTGTTTGTACTGGTTGCAGCTAGGTTCGTGATAAATTATAAAGTAGGATTTACGCAGCTATTTAAAAAGTGTGAAAAAGGAAGAAGTTTTTTTTTATCCAGAAAAGAAAAGCAGGCCACTCTGCCCCAGAAGGCAAAATTTATACAGGCCATAATTCCGCAAATTTTAAATATTTATTTTTAGTTTTGTGCAGAAGGAAGAATGTTTATTGTCTTTCCTGATTCACGTAAAGGCTGGGATGTAGGAAAAGTTTAGCAGCTCCTTCTCTTAAATATGTGAAACAACTAAAGGCAAAATAGGGTTTCTTTTCTAATACCTTCCCCCTTTTCTTGCACATGGCCTTCCATATAAAATGTCTACTATGGTTTGATTAGTAAGACCTACATAATGCACAAGTGATCGGAAACTAATGTTGATAGATTAATTAACAGCCCAAATGGGTGTTAATGAAGCCACCCATTAGTTAAATCACCAAAAGTAACTGGGAAATAATAATAATTATTATTATTATTATTATTTTAAAATTGCTGACCATGGGCAAAAATGCCTTCCATTAAAGAAGAAGCAAGCCTCCAAGCAGAGAAGATAGTCTCTCATACTTGAATTATCACATTAATTATATTCAGACTGGGAACCCTAACTCTTCCCTCTGCTCATGAACATATAAATTATTCCAATTCGTGGCTGGAAAAACATTCATAGGAGTTGAATCTCAAAAGGAGGCTTTGGTAACTCTCAGCATATATAAGTCTGGTAACAATGGGAATGGTATGCTTGTGCTGCTCTACAGAGCAGGGCAAGAAAAGGCTCGTGGTGAAACTGTTCAGTCTGGTGCAGAGAGCTCTAGTCCTTTGTTGGGATTAGATACAGTAGGAGGAGTTTCACTAAGGCAAGCCATTGTACCTGCTATTTTCTCACCAGTGATTTGATATGCAACTGGTGAGGAATATACAGGGAACAAAATGGGATTCTATAAATGCATCAAAAGTAAAAGGGAGACGAGGAAAACCATAGGTCCTTTACAGAATTCAGAAGGCAATCTGGTTATGGACAATGCAGAGAAAGCTGAAGTATTTAAGGCCTTGTTTACTTTGTTCTTCACAAATAGTGGAGCTACATAATGACAAGTGCAGTTGGCAGCAAAGATAGGGAAAGAGACAACTTAGGGAGCAGGCAAAAGTGCAGCTCCCTGCTATAACTCATGGCACGTCTTGGGTACTGTAGAAGAGGTACTGTGGAGGTTACAGTGAACTGTAAGCTGAATATGAGTCAACAGTTTATTCTTGTTGCAAAAAAAAAGCCAACAGCATACTGAGTTGTATTAACAGAAAAGTTAATAGAGAAGCAAGTCAAGAGAAGTGATTCTGATACTTTATTCAGCCCTGCTGAGGCCTCATCTGGAGAAGTGTCCAGTTTTGGGCTCCACACTTCAAGAAGAATGTGGACAGTTTGGAAACAGTCCAGTGCAGAGCAACAAAGATGGGTTAGGGGTATGATTTATGCGGAAAAGCTGAAAAAAAAGAGTGTTGTTTAGCTTGGAGAAAAGAAGTCTGAGCTGGTGATTTGATAACAGTCTTCAAATACCTGAGAGGCAATTAATGAGAGGATGGAGACAGGCTTTTCTCTATGGCTGTAGGTCACAGGACTTGATGCAATGGCCTCAAATGCAGCAGAGGAAATATAGGTTGGAGGTTAGGAGGAACTTCCTGATTCTGAGGGTGGTCAAGCATTGGAACAGGCTGCCTAGAGAAATTGTGCATTCTTCATCCTTGGAAGTTTTCAAGAGCAGGTTAAACAGACATTTGCTTGGGATTGTTTAGCCCCAGATGCTGCTGCCTGGGGAGCACCTGAGCTGGGCCTAGACTAGGTGACCTTCCAAGGTCCCTTCCAGTCCTAGTTTTCTATGATGTTTCTCAAACACCCGTCCCATAGACGAGGAGATTCTGATGCATTTGCTAGTGTTACAGGTTCTTTCTTTCCTTTCCTCCTTTGGTTGACGTATATTTCTTGAAGGAAAAATGTATTAATTCACTTTTTTCCATTTGGGATTCAAGACTCAGTTCTGTGCTATGGAGGGAAATGAAACCTGAAAAAGACCCTTGTTTCTTATACAGTGTGCTCTATGGAAACTGATTGTCTTTTAACGATTCAGCTTTTCCTCTGTTTTGGTGGTGTGGTGCTTCTGCCAAAAACACTAATGCTGAAAATGAAGTTGCATGTACCCAGAAGAGATTAACTATTTAATTTCAATTTTGTTGAAAATCTGGCCAGATGTTCACAGTAAGCCTAGACCCTTTTGACTGATCCAGTGAAATTGATGATGGAGAAATTAGTTAATATTCAATCCTGAATTTAAAAATATATGATGTCCTAATTTATTTTGTAGTAGCAAATTCTTATTTCAAAGAAGACACAAATCTGTTTCCCTGATTTGGTACGGTTTGTGTGTGTATGGTTTATTTCCCCAATTCTGTCTTTTTTCAGAAACACTTGGATTTTCATATGGTGTCACGTATTTGAGATAATTTCAAACAATAGCTATTTTAGCAGGTTAGCTAAAATTAATCTAGGTCTGAAATCGGTTTGTAAAATGTAAATAGTGCTGTTTTTGTATTTGATTTAACAGTTATTAATGAGTATTTTAAAATTACTAGCTGAACATACTGTAGAGGAAAAATCTGCTCGAGTTAAATTAATAACCCGTTGAAAATTAAGTTAAATCTGCTTGAGTTAAATTAATAACCCATTCAAATTGATCTGTAAGAAACAGAATTGTTTCCCAAAAATAAGGCTTAGAATTAATGGAACTAATCTGTAAAGCAGAAACATTTGAACAATACCTCCATCCTTGTTCTGATTATCCTTTTCTTCAAAGTCATGGCCATTCAGTAAAATTCAGCCTCCAATATAGGAAATCCCTTGACAGAGGAGGCAGTTTTAAGTTTGTATGGTTAAGGCTCTGTTGTTATTAATCCATACATTTTCAAAATACTTTGCAGCATTTTTGCCTTGTACAAGTTGCTTGACCTGAGGGCAGTCTTGCAGCATAGACTCAACACAGCCCTCTGAAAATTTAGTGAGGGAAGTATAGCCAGATAAAATGATTTTAAGGAGTCATGTGTCATGGAGATATGCATTGTTTCTCTGGTCCTTCTCACATGGAAAAGTATAAATTCCATAAGTATATCTATTTGACATGGAATTAGCCCTGGGAGACATAAAAATCAGTCAGTGACTTTTATATGCAATAAAGATAAATTATATATTGTTAAGTAATCTTTATTTACAGGGAAAAATTAATGTCTGGTTTGGCAATTTTCTTTCTTTTGCAGCCCCAAGAGATGTTTAAAAGAATGGTGGTTTACAATTCATCATTTAGATCTAACAAAAAACAAGTAAAATAACATTTTCCTTTTCCTTTGTGTGGTACTAACCCTTTCTTTCTCTCTTCTTTGTTGTTGCTTCCTTTGAGACCCAGGATGGAATACAGCCATAATGCATGAAAACTATGAGTCTGTGTAATTTTCATTGTGTGCATGTACTTCTCATCAGCCTAAACAAAAGCCATAGATGAAGAATGAGGAATGAGTAGATATTGTAGAACAAATTCTTTTTTGAATCTGTCATATATCAGCTGGTAACTTTTTAAGAAGGTTTGGAGAGAGAAAACTGAAGTTAGAATTGTACAGATACTGGTTGTACTGATATTTTCTGCTAGTTGTTTCTTTGTTCTAAACCCTGCTTGTTGTAAAAGGAGTATTATTTTTCCAGAGTAAATGGATAGCATGTATTAATACTGTTATTAGCTGACTAGGTTTTCTCTTAGAGCCTAAAGATAGAAAATACATATTATGGCATCTCTTTTGTCCCTTTCATGGTACAGTAGTTTTCCCTGTTATGCTACTTCTAGTGCTTTATTCTGTCCAATGTTGAATAATAATAAATAAAGTAACAAGGCTTCCACTACTTTTACTGAAAAGCTGTTCCATTTCTTCATAGAGTGTACTGTGAGGAAACAGATGCATTTTAACTTCCTTGCTGCTGTTAAATGTGCCAGGTTGCATAAAATGCACCTTACAATGTCCTGTTAAAGAGAGTGCATCACCGTGTTCTCTGGAACACTAGGAGAGGTTTGCAGCATGATTGCTTGAATTCAAATTCAGCAGTGAAGATTAATCCTAACTCTAGGTGTTTTCTTTTTTCCTCCATTTCCTACCTTTCATGACCTTTATTTTTAAAATAGACCTATCAGTTGCATGGCTTTATAGATCACTGTTTCTAGTTGGACAACCCAGTTTCAATGTAGCCTATTATACAGAGTGAGCATACTAAAATTCATTTTTGTATTATAAAAGTTAAGACTGCAAATAATTTGTTCTTAGTAAAATTATTATTTAGAACTCTGTGTATTTGAGACATGGCTGCTGTATTTGTATTGGTGCTATACAATTAATCAACTACATTGCTGCCTATTAAATGTGAAAAATTCCCTTCAGTTCACAGAAAGGAGAATGATGGTGTAACAAACAGGAGTAGTTCTGTGATTACTGATTAGACATCTTCTTACAATTGTCCATCCTTACCATACTCATGGAAGCCTCTGCAGGCAGGCAAAGCCCAGTTGACTTTCCTGGGGCTCTACAAGGGGTCAGGAGCCCACCTGGAAGGAACAAGTTCCAGGTTCAAAACTAAAGCATCATTTCCTCTATTCCCATGAGTCTTACTGCAATCAGTTCAAGCTTTGGGCAAAAATGGAATACTGCATTGAGTTCAAGCAATGACAAAACATCCTAGGATCATTTATTATTACGTGCCATTGAATAGTAACGTCATTTGCTTGTATAACATTTGTACAGTGTTTTCAAACTTCCTAAAGTTACAGAGTTCTTTTGTATAATTTCTTCTGCCATGGAATCCCTACTTTATGGCCTGTGTGAGCTGATACAGAGCCAGATGACCCAGCCTGGCAATGGTGGTCCATCGCCTGCTGACCCACTCCACCAGTGCCTCCAGTCTCTTTGCAGAACCCCAATGACCTATCAGGGAACCCAGGGTTCCACAGAAAACAATTTGAAAACCACTGCACTAGCATATTAAGAAAACCCACTCTTTTCTTAATTTGATTTATTTTAATTCTCTACACCTGTGGGCTTCTTTTTTGTTTGGGGATTTGGTTGGTTTGTTGAGTGTTTGTTTGTTGCTAATTATTTCGGTTGGGATTTCAGTGACCAAACATCACTGGCTTTGACTTCTTTGAAAATTTCAGCTGTATCTTATATCTAGAACTTTAAGCTACTACAACCAATATATGGTCCAGTTCTGCCTATGGTTCATTGCATTTCAGTTGAATGAAGCCACAGGGGCATCTGCAAGTCAGTAAATAAATAGTCTATGACTATTTTATCTTTCTTTACAGTTTGGCAGGCAGTGACATTCTTTCCAGAGATACAGTTCTATAACTGGAGGGCAGGATTGTGACTGTGGCTTCAATTTTAATTTGACTGAATTATTAGGCCTCTCCTGAGTACGCAGGGCTCAGAGCCCTCCATCCACTAAGAGTAACTGGTGTCACACCTCCTGGAAAGACTTTGAAGCGGCTTATGCTAGTGTGGCATTTAGAAACTTATTGGATCCAGATTGTATTCTTTTTTGTTTGTTTGTTTGTTTGTTTGAAGATTTCTTCTTTTTTTTTCTTTTCTTTTTTTTCCTTCCTGTTTAAAACGCATGTTCCCAAGAAAATTTTCATAAGGGCCAATGTCTGTTTTTTCATGAAGGAAAGGGTCTGAGAAGAAACAAGGCCAAGTGACTGACCATTGGTTACTTAATGAACCAGTGGCTCTGCTCAGATTAGAATTCCTTTCTCCAGGCTGTCTGTTCCAGCAACAGAGATGTTTGGTCTGACTGCCTCTCTCAAGATCAAACACATGAAACTAACACAACTACTTAACCAGCCGCTGTTTACCTGAATACATTAATTTCCACTTTCATTGTAGAATATATCTGTATAACTTAATGGAAGGCTATTCATAATGCTTCCATATTTTAGCTGTACTAAGTATCCAGTGGATATAGTTTTAGGAGTGAAATCCTGGCCTTATCAGAATCGGTGGTAAAACTCCCAGGACTTAGGATGGAGATCAGATATCATCCTAAACTTCTCGTTTGTTAAGTTCCACAACTGGCAAGCTCACTCAGCACCTATTAAAAGATTTATTAATGTCTCCCTATAACCCTGTCACTAAAAAGAGCCTTAAACCCTAAGGATCACCCTGTCGGGGAAATTTTGTAGCAACAGACAAGCCTTGCTACCTGTGTTGAAGGTTTAACTCGGGCTGGCTGATCGCTGGGAACAAGATGTAGAGCCCCCTGCTACAAGTGCTGTTCCCTCAGCTCCCAGATGTTGAATTCTGGTTGTGTACTGTAAGCTGTTCTACTGATCCTTCATCTGACAAAAGGGAACACGGTGAGAGACACAGTTCCTTAAGAAACTCAAATCCACAGGTGCCTCCTAGAGTGTTTTTGGATGAACACTTTGATTTTCATAGACTAGAAACCATGGCAGGGTCAAAAGCACAGCTGTCATGTGCTCTGTGTAGGAGACTGCCAAATAAGTAGGTAGCCATGCTCTGCAGTAGCAGATTTGTAAGCATTCTTCAAAATGTAGCTCTAAACATTGTACCTAGCAGCAACTCACACTGGTCACAATAAAGATAGAGCTGGCAAGTGGTGATGTCTATGCCCCAAGGAAAGATCACAGTGGCATTGAGTAGGTGGAGGGGGAAGGGATGTGGAGGAGGCACACTTGATTACTACTGTCACTCAGTCATTTAACAGCAGCCTGAGGTAAGATAGGAACCTGATGCTGTGCACTTTATTAATGGATGTTAGACAGATGCTAATTGATAGACTTTCCCTTTCGCAATCAATCCTCCTACCTCTATGTCTCCATATCCCCAAACAATGACAGCTGGAATTGGTACAGCTGCATTTGCTGGGTATATGAGCAAGACTTTCTCCATGTCACAAAGTCACCAATGCAACAACGTTTCTGCGTTCCACACAGAATCCATGCAGAACTTTCATCAGTCACAGAGCTATCCATCTTGGCTCAGTCTGTAGGTCTCAGAGGAGGTACCACCCTCCCGAGGTTAGATAGTCACAAACCAGAACCTACCCGTCCGCTGATTTCTGACTGGTTCCCTGCAGGCCTCTTCCTACAGAGAAGGGGTAGGTTGTCATATTCCCTCCCTTGTGATGTTGTGGCTGAGGTAAATAGATTTGGCCCTGAAAGTTAAAAAGGCAGATAATCCTATAAAAATTTTAAAAAATACTTCTCAATATAACTACCATACCAGCACTCCTTTCAATCAAACCTGACACATCCCCAATCTCACAGCTGCATCCTAATTTCAACCCCGTCTCCCTGCTAAAATCTTCATACCTGCCATACTGTTCCTACAATTAAACCAAAAATGATCAACTACTTCCTTCCATTTTGGAGACAATTTTAATAGAACCAGAGACTCAGGTCATGGTGCCAAACAGAGTTAAACCCCATATACCCGGGCCATTGTTGTGGAGAATAGTTTTAGGTTCTTCCACTTTTACACAGACCAAAGAGTACCTTATGGTGGGAATCATGTAATTAAACTAACTACTTCTGGAGGCTAAAGGTGGTAGAAATTGACCTATCATTCTGATGAGAGACAACCAGATTATAAGAGGTACAGAGTGTTTGCTAGGCCCCAAAAGTTCCCCATCTTCATGAACTCTCAGATTGTGGCTTGTAACTTTACCAACTAATTTGTTGTCCTAATCTAAGGCTTTTAAGTGTCTTCTGACTGTCAGGAGGACTGTCTGCTTACCTGTGTGTCCTTCTCCATGTTATAATCATCTTTTGTGGTTTACAGGGGAGTACCTTTTCTAGGTATGGTGGGGTTTGGGGAGTGTCTATGTGTTTCCCTGTGAGCTGCCTACAAACATGCATTATTTTATTTTCAGGGATTCCAGAAGTACGTTGAAAATTTTGACCCCTATTCAATGGTAAGAGTTTTTAAATGTGCTACATAGATTAAAATTACATGATGTAGGGAAACTTTTTTTCTTTACCTTTCAGATCAGAGATAGTTCTGTTACTGAAACAAATGGTCCTTTAGATTTCTGTTCTTCCCCTGGTTCTGTTTGAAAGGAAGTTTTCTTGTGAACTGCATTTATCATCTTAATTGTTTTATACTTCTACCTTTTAAAAGTGGAAGTGACTAACTGATATATCTTCTGATAGTTTTCACCAGACCAAGTTATGGGAAAAGATGTGCGGCTGCTGCGCATTAAAAAGGTAAACCGTGCATAAAATCAAGACAACATGATATCTTGTGGATGCTGGCTTTTTCTGAGTCCATGATTCACATGTTACCTTTTCACTCTCTAAACTGAAATACAGTGATTGGATTTCGCTCTGACAGATGACTATAGGAGGTTAGGAGAAGGGAAAGAAGAATTATTGTTTCCACACTGCCATGGCTTCCTGCATCACTAGACTGCTCCACAGCAGTCCCCCACCACTAGACTGCTCCCCCCTCTCTCCTTTGCCACAGCTTCTTTGCCACTCCCACTTCTTTCTGTCTGAAGCCCCAACTGTGCCATAAGACCTAGCTTTTCATATTGCTCCTAGACCCCTATGGTTCTTGAGCTCTACAGTTTAAATTCCACACATAGATTAGAGGATGTCTAAACGTGTAATCATCATTCAAACTTTAAGGCTAAGTACAGACAGTCAAAAAGCCCAAGGCTGAATTGATTCAGTCTTTGCAGGTTAGTCTAAACTGCAGAGATTAAACTGAGAAACAACTGGACACAGACTTACCTTTGATTTTGGAAATGTAGCCACATGTCTACAATAGCTCAGGCCAGAAGCCAAGGGGTGCTAGAGCATGGCTCTCTGGCACTTCTTCCTGCTGCCCCTAAAGTCTCTGGGATTTGCAGTCCAGCATCAAAGAAGCAGGACTCTGCAGGGTTGCTCATCACTTCCTCTTCCTGTTTCCAGTTGTCTCTAGGATTTGTAGTCCAGAGTTGCAGCCAGTATTGAAACTGGTTTATGTGCACCAAACTTCTGTTCTCTTACAGGCTAAACCAGTTTCTGATCACTTAAACCAGTTTATGTGTAACTTCTTTCCCTAACCTAAAGGCTTAGTTCTGTCAGGGGAAGGTTATTCAACTTATAGTCATTACCTCATAACCCTCTGAATCCGTATGTTAGCTGGGTGTCATATATGTATACCAGGGGTTGTCAGCTGAGGATTCATGCATACCCAGGGCTACTTAAAGAGATTGTAGGGGGTACGTGCGGGCAGGTGGGTGAGGATGGAGTGCAACACGGGATGTATCAGCGGTGTCTTCCATGGCGCATTCGCCTCTTACCTGGAGGATGGACACGCCAGGTACTGTCAGCCCTGCACACTGCACAAAGTACATCACACATCACCACAGCATCTCCCCACCCTCTATCCCAGCTCACTGTCCTGATTGGCTGCTACCCCCTTACAGCAGAACTGCAAGGGTCTGAATGGCCAGGGGGGAGAAAATGTGTTTTATGCCTGCTCCTGTCAGTGCACGATTGGCCAGGCGTGAGGCCTGTTACCAGCCCACACAACTGTGACCAGTCATGGGAAAGCAATGCAGGCAAGTGAGACGGTGACTGCTCCATACGAGCCCCCTGCCCCGTTTGGTCCCTCATCCCAGTGCTGCTGCTACACGCACCCCCAGGAGGGCATGGGGACACATGCCCCTGGATCAACACATGGGGAAGGGTGGGCTATGAGCCACTGAGCTGGGACCAGGGCAATGCCAGGCTGTTCCCAGCAAGGGTGTTGGGCTGTGCTGTGCTGGAAAGGGTTTTGGGGGGGCTACAGCAAATTTTGGGGTGGCTGCAGACTTCCTGTAGCCCCACTCCCAGTACCACGTCCACCCACCCCAAGCACAGCCCAGCCCAGCCTCTGCTGGGAAGAGCCTGGCACAGCCCTGGCCACAGCCCACAGCCTCAACCTGTCCCGCACCCCTGCACAGATCCAGGAACATGTCCCCATGCTCTCCTGGGGGTGCACATAATGGTGAGAACCACCACCCCTCTATGCAGCTCAGTCCTGTGCCCCACTCTGGCTGTGCAGCACCTGCCCTTGCTCCAACCCCACTCCCTTCCTCACTTTCTTTGTGACTGAATTGGGGGGGGCAGTTGAGACCCCCCACAGTGCAGGAGGGAGTAGGGCAGGAATATATCATTCACCTCTTCCCCTGCCCCACTCCCTCCGAACTGTGGGGATTGTTCTACAACCTGGCCCAGAAGTGAGGAGGAAGTGGGGTGGGGCATGGGACAGAGCTTCAGCTCATCCGGGGGCATGTGGAGGCAAGGTGAATGCTGCCGCTAAGCTCACCCTGGGAGGGCATGGCTGGTGTGTGCTCCCTGGATCTGTGCAAAGGGTGAGGGCAGGCTGTTGCTGAGGCCTGGGCTGGGGTGGCACTGCTACACACAGCCCCAGCCCAACCCTCCCGCCAGGAAGAGCCCAGCACCCTCCCCAGCACCAGCCCAGAAGTGGCAGCCCACCCTTGCCCTGCACACAGATTCGGGGTCACATGCCCTCCCAGGATGTGTGCAGTGGTGGGAACCATGCCCCTGATAAACCGCTCATGGCTCCATCCTGTGCCCTGCCTTGCCTGGGTAAGCTGTGCAGCACCTGTCCCTGCCCCAGCCCCACTCCCTCCCTCATGGAAGGGATCTCAATTTGCACCCCTCTCCCCCCATGTCCTTTTCTTCTCTCCACCCCTTTCCCCACAACAGACTTACCAGCCTGATGGTGCTCTCCATGCTGCCAGGCTGTGGTCCTTGCTGCCTGTGTGCTGCACTGTGGCTGCACACAGGCAAAGGGCATTTATCGGTGACATTATCACCCACATCAGCCAAAAGAAGTCAATTTTCTTTCTTTAGTGTCAGTATGCTTATGGGACTGATGTATCGGTGCACCTCTGAAAGAGCTGGTTTGAAAATTTTTGTCCAGATAATAGTCTCTCTAAAATTATCATTTTTTTAAAAAAAGAAAACTTAAACAAAACCATATTTAATTTTTACAGAATTTCCTACTAAGAATTTCAAAATATTTTTAAAATGTCCATGTTACAGTCAATGAAAATATCTTGTTTTATTTTGATTTCTAGCAAAAGCAAAATCCAGCGGTATGGAAATTTCACAGTTCAGCTAGCCTTAATTGAAATTTCTTAGAAATACCGGTCTCATTTCTTGGGATTTCCAATTTCATCAGGAAAATTGCTATTGAGTGAAAAATTAATTACTGCTTTCAGTGCAGCAGGCATTAATGAGACTGTCCAGACACTGTAATTATAAGACTTAAGACTTTTAGGTAAAGATGGCCTTTTCACATGTATGAATCAGTACATACCAGCATCTTCCACACAGATGCCTCTTCTCCCCAATTCAGAAATGGCTCTTTATATAGTAAGCAAAAATCATCCTGATATTTGGATGGTGACAAAAATATATCAGAATATATCATTCATTGTAACATCAGGTTTAAATTAATCTGATTATTGATGGCTATAGGGTAAATGCAAATATAATTTAGAGAGGCTATTTTCCTTTCTGATTTTCTTCTTTTCCCAGTAAAGAATGATGCTGTTTATCGGTTAAAATTGTACTTAATGTGGTAATATTTTGTTTTATTACTGTTTCTATTACTGTGTTTAATTTATGTCAGTATACTAGTCTTTCTTGGACCTGTAACTTTGAAATAAAATGAGGAATTACATTTTATTAACATTAACAAGATTTTCATAAGTGGCCAGTGATTTTAGTTGAGACTGATTTTCCAAATGTGCTGAGGATCCACCAAAAATGAGGCAGACAAAATCACTTTGGCACTTCTGAAAACTTTGGCCATTGATAATGGTGTAGGCCAGTCAATGGCCAAGCTTTTTGGTAGGTGTGCCACAAATTAGCTCTGCACCCTCTCCAAGTGCCTTCTCCTGCCCATTCCCCTTCCCTTGACTAATCTGCTTCTCTGTTTTCTGCTCCCTACCCAATCCACTACTCTGCTTTCTGCTTCTTGCCCTATCTGCCACTGTTCTTCCTATCCCCTCCTCTGTCTGTTGTGTGCCCCACACACAGACTTCCCATGCCACTTGTGGTATACATGCCACGGGGTGGCCATCTCTTGTCTAGACTATGCCAAAGGGCTATTACTACTCATATTATTCATATTTACAAGAAAGATGGAAGACTCTGGCTCCTATTCCAGTGGTTGTCAATGGTCTGTTCTAAACTGGGTTTTTTCCCTCTTTTAACAGGAAGGGGCATTAGACCTTGCAGTAGAGGGAGGAATTGATTCTCCAATTGGGAAAATAGTTGTCTCTGCTATCTATGAGGGTGGTGCTGCAGATAAACATGGTGAGTAGTTGTGGGGGAACTTGAAATCAGCTCTACAAGCACTCCATACGCTGGCCTCACAGGTATTGTCTTCCTCATAACTGTTGTTGATAGGCACCTTATAAATACCAAAAGCAAATTAAGTCTGTGAGAATTTCACAAATAGGTTCTTAATCTGAGCGCTACTGCTTGCATTGTGGCCAGGCACAATTTTGTCAGTAAAATGGAAGAGCTTAAGATGCTCTTAGTAGTAATAGAAGAAGTCCAAGAATTAAAATGTCCTTCATTATTAGGAAGCTAGTTCTGCCAGTCTTACACTTATTTATGCAGCAACTGTAAATCTGCGAAGCCAAGCAATAGATTTACACTGAATGGTGCATACTCTGTTAAGTAGCACCATTGAAATCAAGGGAAGGAGAATCTGGCCCTATGTGATTATTTCACATTTCTCAATTAATGTAAGGAAAGAGGCCACAAGACTGGCAAGTGGTTATTACCTGGTGTCTGTTAGCTCCACTCCCAAATCATAATTTCTGTACTGCAGATAAGACACATGCCTTTTCAATATGTCAGCATGAAGAGGGGGAAAGATTTTTTCTAGAGCCATAACTGAATTCAGACTGCAGGGGAACGTGACTGCATAGCTGAATCCTGATCAGGTAAAAACTGATGTTAACTGTCTCACAGTCACTGGCAAAATGGCAGCAGCTGTTGTCTGCTCAGCATAAAGCTACTGCCAATTTCCACAGTGAGTGTAAAAGAAATAACATCGTCGCTCTGACCCTTTGAGGCTGACAGGGGAAGAAGTATGCCACTTTACAACATGGCTATGCTTTCATTCCTCCACTCCAGCATAGAAAATCAGTTTTCCTGCTTAAGACACACACCTCAGTTTTGGAGGGCTGATTTTTGGAGAAAGGATGTGTGAGGTTGTCAGCTCAAGTGTGTGAGTAAATATTGTAATTATATACAAATAAGACCAGACATACTATCAGAAATGAAGGAGCTACTGTGCCAGGAACCACAAAAACATAATAGGAGACAATGCTTACTGCAAAGACTTTACAATCTAAATGGACAAGACAGAGGCTAGGAGGATAGTACTATATGTCCAATTTTGGACCCAGGAATGAAGCACAGGATAACTTTAGAATAAGACTTTACCTTGCATCGCACAGAAAGTCTGTTGCAGAGCTAGAAATCAAATCCAGGTCTCCTGACTTCTGGTCCAGTGTCCTAACAATGAAGACCATCTTCCTTCTTCTGTTGAAAGTTAAATTTACAGAATCTGTCTCCATTCTTGACTGCAAGCTTCCAACAACAGGGTAATTCAGAGATGACCGTAAGTTGTCTTCTCCATTTGTACCTCACACTCTGGTTGCTGTGGATTGTCTTGATCCCGCAGTAACTTAAGCAACACTCAGAGTGGGTGTAAGGACCTGTTTTGCTTATGAGACCATGTACAAGAGATTATGCATCATTTGAAGAATAACCAGCTTCCTGAATGCAATGCATTTCTCCCTGGCTTAGCCTTTCCTTGGGAAATTTTAACATTCCCCAATTTTAGCATTCAGGTCACAAGCTAACAGTTTGCCTGATTTGACATTGATTGGTTCTGCAGCTGAAAGGCAGGAATCTCTGCTATGAAAGCATGGTTAGACACCACCTTTTCTTCCAAAACCTATCGGCTTTTTTCCCCCAGAGTCATCCCTGTATGTGAGTAATATTTAAAGGCCAACTTCATGATGTCATTGTTTTGTGTTTTGTTAACTTTACACATTCCAAACTCAAGCCCATTGTTCCCATATGCTTCACCCTGAATAAGCACTGTTGAGGTATAACCACCAAACATTGT
>JAGPOW010000304.1:105838713-105878200 GCA_030014935.1 Caiman crocodilus | reverse complement strand
TTGCTCCCAAAGTGACATGATGCAGCCTTGTCAAATCCTAGTGGATGACACATATGCAAAGAGACATTCAGTGATACTGCTGTTTTCAGAGTAACAACTACTAATATCAACAAGAATTGATAAGATAGACAGATTCCCTAAGCCATCTTATGCCATTTGCTCCTTGGAAGATCTCCTCCTCAGTTATTACATTTTAATGTCCATTATAGCAGACTGAACAGCCTTTATTTGACCATTGGTAACAGGAAATTGTGTAATCACTGCCCTGGCACCCAAACTTTTTGTTAGCTTTTGTCTACAAGAAACCTTCCTATCTACATAACTGAAATACAAACTGAGGCATCTAGTTAAGGTATCAGATGATTTTCCATATGGATAAGTTTTGAACCTGCATAGGGTTGCCTCTTTTGCAGAGGAAACTGACAGAAGTGATTTTGCTTACATGATATTTTATGCTAGGCCTTTCTTTCACCAGGAGGCATAGTGAAAGGGGATGAAATAATGGCAGTAAATGGAAAGATTTTAGTTGATGCTAAGCTGGCAGAAGCACAGACAACTCTATCAAGAGCATGGAACATGGGTGGGGTAAGTAAGTAGGTATTTCCCATCACCTGCATCCCCTGAAAGACATTCAGCAGTCTTGTGGGTATCTTTAATGCATTCCATCCTTGATATATTTTCTGTGATGACAACAGTGAAGATGATTTGGGAATTGTCAAGAAATTTCTTATAGCATCATAATTTCCTTAGTAAAGATGCCAAAACTACTTCACATTTTGTCTATAATGAACATCTTCTAAATGAGAATTTATCAAGTCACAGATGTGAAAGATGCTCAAAGGTCTTGTTCCAAAGTACCGATATTTTTTTTTATAGATTGAAAGACTTGGCAGAGACCTTAAGGGTCACTACAGGTCCACCCCATTTAAGTATGAAATTTAAAATTAATGGCCTTTTTGCTAAACCTCCAGTCTGCTGCCCATCTTCCTCCCTATGCTCTTTCAAGCACTAGATCCCTCTATGACTTTCCATAGAGTATTACCATGGTGATAAAGCAGCCTTTCCTCTAATTTCCTGTCACATATGGTATCCTTCCATTATATTTCTGGTCACTGACTCCACCTATGACAGCAGAGTTTGCCCTCTTATGTTTGCCCTTAATTTGGTTAAAACTGCCTAGTGAAAACGCCCCTTTTAAAGGTTCCTGTTACAAAACGCTGTTACATTTCATGGCTTCTTACACCTTTTCTGACAACAATGCATTCCATATGCAGGACTGGATTGACTTAGTCATTGCAGCATCTCCTCCAAAGGAATATGATGATGAGATGTAAGTATACATACTTCATTTCCCATTGAGTGAAACAGCTCTTGCAGATATTTTTAATAAAGGAGTGTTAATTATAAGTATTCAGTTGTCATAATCCACACATCTTCTTGTACTGTATGGTGGCTAACTCTTATCATGAATTATACAAAGCCGACTTTAAGCTGAAAGTCTAATTACATTTCTTATTCATCCTGAATTACTGTATTTGCCTAAATAAAATAACATTTGGTCACTAATCACTTGTAACATCTTCCATAAGGCCCTGGTTAACTGAGGAGTCTAAGTCACTTCAAAACCATTTTTAAAAATAATTTAGGCACTCAAAGATATAGACTCCTTCATGAACATTACAAATATCTAACCCAATGAAATGGTGTAAAGAGTTCCTAGGGTATTTAAAAAACAAAGAAAACCAGAGGTTTGAACATGATGGATGCCAGTTGGTTAATTTTAAAGAACTATTTTCAAAGGCAAGGCCTTGTTTTCTACCTTGCTTGACATATATCAATGCCGAATAATCTGGTAGTGGAAAGTTTTTGTTAAATCTGACACGCACAGCATATAGAGGACTAGATCATCTGTGGTTGTAAACCAGAATAGTTCTAGCTACAACTGAGGTTCTGACTCAGAAACTACAGTAAATGTTTTTAATACCTATACATAAAGCAGCAAGTAAGGAAATAACTTTCATCATTATTTGTGTTTTCATATCCTATACATTTAGCCCTACTATTCCCTCATCAGCTATCACCCCCAACACAAACAGAAAGGTTTTTGAAGGCAGTGCACCTGTGTACAGACAAGGGTATCTCCTGCAGATGTAGCCACTGCAGTATTCCCTCATGGTGAATAGCCAGAACTGGGTTAACATGTACTTTTTCATTGTGAGGATGCATTCTTTTCCAAAGCATGTGCCTGCCTGTGCATTGCATGCCAAAGCCTGTCTTCTTCCATGGCATGTTGGAGTGTTCTTTGGGCTTTTGCCTTTTCTAATTGTATTTAAACATGATAAGAAAGCTTACATCTATGTTCCTGTAACACCTACATGTAATAACAGAGATCAGAGCTTCACTATACTAAGTAGTGTACACATACATACCATGAAACAACAGTAGACACTTTTGGGCTTTTCTCTGGGTTGGGACTTCTAAAGTAACAAAATAAATAGATACTCTCCTAGCCCCTTTTTGAGGAGATTGTGAGATGTGTGTTCAGTCGCACGTCACTGTCCTGGCACCCACGTAAGGTACAGATCATTGTGTTAGTTGTTGAAAAATCTAAAATTTTTCAAAATGTTTTATCTTAGAGGTGTAGGCCTAAAGACTGCATGTTTTTAGCTGATATAAATTGCTACACATTATTATTCACCACCACATCAAACAAATTACAGGAAACCATTGGCCTAGAGTTGAACTCACAGAGGCAGAAAGGAATTTGGCCCGGCATAGTCACCTTGTGTAAATCAACATAGTTCTGTTGACTTCAGTCAAGCCTCACCAGTTTACAGCAGCTACAGATTTGCCTTAGGTTCTTGGCTTCATATGAATGCCGTTAGATCAACACAATCAGGACATTTAAAAGCCAGGTTATCAGATCCACTGAAATCTCATTTGAAATCTCATGTGATGCCTTTGCAATCTCATTTGAAGTCAATGGGAGTTGTGTAGGTACTTAGCACTGAAAATCATGCCTTTGAGCTACACTGTGAGCTGATAGTGTTTTGTTGAGTAACTACAAGACTTGGATGATTATTAGCTTGAAGAGGATATGAGTGTTATGGGAAAACAGATGTTTAGACAACTTGAT
This sequence comes from Caiman crocodilus, assembly GCA_030014935.1. Lineage (NCBI taxonomy): Eukaryota > Metazoa > Chordata > Crocodylia > Alligatoridae > Caiman > Caiman crocodilus. The sequence continues at coordinate 105,875,064 of JAGPOW010000304.1, read as the reverse complement.
TATAGCGACCAAAAGAAATATAATAGTAAAGAGCTGGTTGTCAATCTGTTTATATGACTGAACTTGAGCTCTCTCTCTTGTGGGTCTGTCAGGTGAACTGTGTATTGCCTTAAATGTAGTAGAACTGTCCATTTATTCTGCTAGGGCAGAGCTGCTTGCAGGATTCCAGCTGTGGAGAGTCAGCCTAGAGAGTGAGTGGAAGCAGCACCAGGTGCCCACATAACCCACTGTGCCATGGGGCTCAGAACCTAGTTGAGTAGCTTAGGCCAGGAGGATGTAACATTGCACCACTTCTTTCAGGCATGGTTTGTTAGCAAGCTGCCTTTGCTTCTCCCCCTCCTGCAACAGAGACCCAGGGGAGGGCAATGAGATGAGAGTGACTGATTGTTAGAGAGAATTAGAAATGAATGGCCAGGAAAAATTAAGACTACACAGCAGAACTGTTTGATAATTGTAATTTTTACTGCTCATCAACATAGTCATGATATTCTCATGATGCACTGTGGCAGCTCAGTCCATAAAGATGACTGTTACAAAATGGGCGATGTCTGTTAAGGAGTCTGGACAATAGAAGAGAGCCATGGGCAGAAAATACCCAAACTTCAACTGCGCAGAAGCACTGTGGCAGTTCTGACAGATGCAGATGAATGTTAGCCTGAGTTTACTGATAGAAAACAAGATAATTTTAGCAAAATCAGTCTTTTCTCAGAGGAAAAAAATCAGCTTCTTCTTTAAAAAAAAAAATTCTCTCTCTCTCTCAAATGAAAAAAATATTAAATGGAAGTAGGGGTGCACCGATAGAGATTTTGGGGGCCAATACTGATAGCTGATATTTAAGGAGGCATATTGGCTGATAGCAATCCAATATCTGATACAGCTACCATCAGGTGGTGTGGTGGAAGGGGACAGGGGAGGGAAAAGGGGTGGGGAGGGCAGATTAATGCCCCCCTGGTGAGGGAGGGGGCAGGAGCAGACAATGCCCAGCTGGGGGGGGTGCAGGACAGAGATGAGATTTGTGGGGTGGGGACAGCTCCCACCTCTCCTTGCACCCAGGAGGGCGGGGGTAGGGGGGGGGTGCCCCCACATCTGTTCAGTGCGGGGCTGGCTGCAGCTATGGGATGGAGCTGGAGCTGGAGCTGGCTGCATAGGGCTGTTCTTGCTGAGGGCTGATTTCGGAGCAGGCTCTGGCAGTGCTGGGAGGAGGCTGCAGCCACTCCACATTTCGCCACAGCTCCACTCCCAGCCCCGTGCCACTGCCCGGCGCAGCCCTTGCTGAATGCCCTACCTCCACCCAAGTGCTAGGAAAAGCCGGGGCTGCACCAGTCGTTGGCATGGGGCTGGGAGTGGAGCTGTGGTGATATTTGGAGTGGCTGCAGCTTCCTCCTAGTGCTGCCTATGCATGCTCTGAGCCCAGCCCCCAACAAGAAAAGCCCTGTGCAGCACTGGCTCCAACTCCCCCTGGCAGCTGCAGCCCACCCCGCACTGCGCAGATCCAGGAGCACACGCCCACCCCCGCCCTTGCAGGTACAGGCAGCGGTGGGATCTGCCCCCACCCTATAAGTCATGTCTCCATCCCATGCCCCCGCCCCTGCGGCTGGGCAATGCCTGCCCTTGCCTCTGCCCCCTCCCTCACCATGGGGGCATTGATCTGCTCCTCCATGCACCTTCCCTCCCACCTCCCCTTCCAACTCTACTCCATGCTGGCCTGCAGCTGTAACGCAGCACAGGCATTTATCAGCCAAATTATTGGCCCCATCGGGCTGATATCCAATATAAACAATTTTTTTATACTGGTACCAATCTGATATCAGACCAATGTATCAGCGCACCTCTAAATGGAAGTTTTCCAAGAAAGTTCTTGTGCAAAGTATCAAATGAGATGGGTATAATTCAAACCTAAAGAAAAGTGAAGATCAAATTGAAGAGGAAAATGGTAATTTTTATTTAATTTAAGGCTACGTGTATTTTAAAGCTTAAAAGGTTATTTTTGACATACTTATTGTGCTAGCATCTAAAGTCTTCAACAAAAATGGGCCTCTGTGTGCTAGGCACTACAAATGCATAGATCAATGCAGCTTCTGCCCCAAATAGTTTACATTTTCATAGACAAAATGCAACAAGGAGCTTCTGTAAAGTATGGGATAGAGGATATGGAAGACCGATAGAATTCTTCTCCACTTAATAGCAGTGATGTAACATATCTGTAAACTAGGAGGAGTGATTCCAGGATTGTTGATTTCTGAAAGATGCTTGGGGCATCTTTGGGGAAGGAGCAGAATAATAAATTATGTCTATACAGAGTAGGTGATTTAAAACAGGGGTGCTCAACCTTCAGCCTGAAACCCAAATCTCACCCACAGAGCCCTGGCATTTGAACTGAAGGAATATCCATGGGTCATATAGCAGAGGGGAGCAGTGGAAACAACACATGGATAGACCCAGTCCTTCCTGGGCCTACCTGGCTCTGCAGTGGAATCAGGCCTGGGCCCACCCCATGCAGTTCTAGATTGGTCCAGACTGCTCCCTGTTCTCCATCCTGCTGCCCCACATGTCTGGATTGGGGCTAAGATGCTCCACATCCCCCATCCCTGCATGTCCTGATCAGAGCTGCCCCACCCCGCATCTGGATCAAAGCCAAGCTACCCGCCCCCCGCAGATGGATTATGACTGCTCTACTCCCATCCCTTGTCCCCCACCCCCCAACCTCGACCCTTCCACATCCAGATCAGAGCCAAGCTGCTTCCTACCCACCACAGCCACAAACAGATGGATCATGGTCAGGCTGCACACCCAACCCCCCAACATAATCAGGCCCCTGCCGCACCGGCCCCACTCACCAGATAGAGTCCACCAGCCAGATCTGGCCTTCAGGCAGACCTGGCACTGCCCATCCAGTCCGCAGGGCAAAAAAGGTTGGGCACCACTGATATAAAATAATCTGCATGGAAAAGTGCCAGATTCTCTGAATTGCTATCTTGGCAATTCCCTATTAGGGGTTGTTAAGCATTTCCCAAAATAAGTGTAGAGTGAAATAACCTTGTATGAAGAAAACTGAAAGGAACAGCATTTCTGGATTATTCAGAAGAATGCCAAGGGCTTTCAGCTTCTGTCTTCTCACAGCTGTTCATGTATTGGCCTTTACATCTGTCTTTGTTATCTTTGGCTCATTGTTTGAAGAGACAATATATTACCTCTAAAACCACATGAGAGTACAATCACTTTCTCATATCTCCTGCCTGGTGTCCAGAAATAAAACATTCAGAACATTTCTTTAATGAATTGCTTGCTTCTCTATTATTCCTAATGCTGCTTTTCAGCTAAGAAATAGGAGTTCATGGTTTTCTTCATCTAATCTATCAGGGCTGGCTGAGTGCATAGGCAAGCACAGTCAGCAACTTTCTAAGGGCAGTAGCAACTTATGCCCTCCACAACAGGGGGTCATTGGGAAAGATGCCTCAGTAGGTGTCTCTAAGGCATGGTACCTCCCCCCTGCCCCTGCTGAAGTTTAACCACTGCCTCATTATTTGGGCTGAGCTGGCCAGAGTTTTATGGCTCAGCTGTACCTGCAATGCCTCTCTTGTTAAAAAAGCAGTGATAAAGGGTCAGGTGATGGAAAATAGACCTGCCAGGAAAATGAGAGCTCTCTGTAGGCCAGAGGGGAAACTATGCAGAAGCCTTATGGTTAGTCAGGCCTTGGAGTCAGCTCACCACCAACAGCAGGAGGCCAGCCAGGAGAAGAAGATGACCTGGTAAGAAGCAGGCTAGGTTGAAGCTATGCTATGGAGGACAAATGCACCCTGGGATTTTAGAGTTTCTAGACCAGTGATTCTCAGCTGGGGTGCCATAGGATCCTTTGAAGGGTGATGCATGAAGGTTGAGGGGATAAGCAAATAAAGGCAGACTCAGGCTTCCGGTGTAAAGAGATGAGCAGATAAGGGCAGGCTCAGGCTCTCCTTACATGGCTGCTTTCCCTACTGTTCTGCTGGCACCTTCTGCAAGGAGATAATTCCTGTAATAAGTACATTCGTGTTTTTATAATGGGATGTGACTCGATTCACAAAAGCTATGGAGGGGTGCCTTAAGCCTGACAGGGGGTGCCTTGGATATTAAAGGATTAAGAACCACTGTCCTAGAGCCAGGAACACATGGTAGAAGATGGGCATGGATGCTGCCTCCTGGGGATGGAGCCACAGCAGCCCATGCTGTTCAAGGGAGGATGAAAAACCTGTTGATTACTCTGCTGGGCTGGATTGTTTGGATTTAGCTGAAGATCACTAGGGAAACTGGAGAGTGCAGGAAGTTGGTGACTGAACCTCAAGGGAGACAGAGACATATTTGAGGTGGAAGCGGCTGGCTTTGTTCTTACTGTGCCTTAATAAACAGCCCAGCTCTATGCAGTTTGTAGTGCCTATATCAGACTGAGCTCAGAAGCAGAACTGAGCAGTACTGTACCCTGTGCACCCAGAACCATCGCTGCAGCAACTCTGGCTTTGGAAGTGGGGAGAGCAAAGCAGTGGCAACACAAGAAAAGTGACCAGAAGTTTACTACCGCTAAGAGAAATGTCACCTCCTTTTTTTTCTTGTTGATGTGTTTTGAGTGGCCAGAATAGCACTAGGCTTTGGAGGCAAAAAAAGAAGGTTCAGTCCCCTCAGCAGCCGCAGTGAACCTCCAGCCACAATTCCTGCACCATGCATTGGTACCACTTCCATGCCCTTCTTGCTACTGGAGCCAGAGCTGCTGTGGTGAAAGTCCAGGGGGTGGGGACAGGTGCAGAGGTAGGGGACAAGAGGGTGAGGTACCCCCTGGCTCCATTTCAACCCCCTCCTCTTAGGCAGCATGCAGAACTTCCTCCCCACTTGTCCACCCATCTTTACACTACTTTCTGAGCTTGACATTACCCGTTGTACTTCTCTGTGGGTAATGAGCTAGACAGACACATACCTACTATCTAATACTGAGTCCAAGCAAACGTGTTAAAAGCTGATTTACCTCAAGAAGCAGGCAGTGGGATTTGAGGGGTTCTTTCCATCATGAACCTTCTCTCATGTATAAACAGAGAGAAGTCTTTTGTGTGTATTATCTACAGCAAATAAGTTGCCTCGGGCAAAAAGCTGTGCAGCAGGCAGACATCATACTTAATGCTGGCAGAACCTATTTTTCTGCCGGATGTCTTGGTCTCTCAGGTTAAAAACCTGTTGCACCACCAGGCCCTCTAGGGGTCCAGCCTAGTAAAATGAGGCTGTTATTTGCTGGTGTCAGTGTGCAGATGTGTCATTGCATTTCCCATTTCACTGAAAAAGGAAAATGCCATCTGTGATTCATGGTGCCTCTGTGGCTTTTCTTTTTCTGTCCCTTCCCTGGTTCTGGATTAGTTACCCTACTTCCCGCAATAAAATACACACCATATGCACAGGAATTGTATGCTGTCAAGTGTTGGGTGCTGTCGTGTCCAGAAACCTCTCTAGATCAGTGAGTAATTCCTAACCAGGTTGCTACGGTGTGCTGCATAATGTTAGCAGTGCTTGGTGTGCACATGGTTCACAAGATAACCCCAGAGGTTTCAAATAGAAACCTGTAGTATCAAAAATGTTCTGACCTGTTGTGATCTTTATGAACTGTTTCCAACAGAAGAATTGCTATAGTATTTTTCTGTAGTAAAGAAAACAGCGAAAACTAGCATTTGGCATTTTCTGAGAGGCATAATTAGGTGTGGTTTGAGTCTAACAAGTGCCTTGAGTCTAAAGCAAAGGTGCCTAACCCCCAGCCCATGGAATTGGACCATGAGACTCCCCACAGGTCAGGAAATTTGGCAGCCCCAAAATAGTGGCAATTAATACTACTACCCCTCCCCCACTGCCACACGTGACCAGATTGGATCTGAGCTACACTCTCTCTCCCTCACACTGCCAGATCAGGTCTGGGCCATGCTCCCTCCCATGTGCACAGCCAGATCAGGGCCAGGCCAGGCCCTCCACCTCCTCTCATGTGGCTAGACTGGGGACAGGTCATGCCTCCACTCTCCCTGCATAGCCAGATAGGGGGCTGGATGGACAAGGCACCACCTATCTGGCCTGTGGGGTAAAAAACGTCGGGCACCACTGATCTAGAAAGGTTTTCAACTTCCATAGAAGCATTCAGCAGCTTGTGGCATTGGATTTTTACCCATGCACCCACTGGGAGAGCCAGCTACAGCACAGGCAGTTGGGAAAATGAATGAATCATCTCTCAGCACCACTCTTGATCTAATTATCTAAATAACTGCAAATTACTACTCCCATGAGGCTTGTCCAAAGAACAAGAGTTTCTCTCCATATTGTATCTTGGTGTGCCTATCAGCAACCATTCATGTTTCTGTCTTTTTATTGAGGGCTTGTTTATATCACTCTGTTGCAATTTATATCCAGTGATTGTCCCAAGATTAACTTGTTTCACAAATTGAATTTACAATAGTAATTTTTATTCATGCTTTGTCTAAATATAACTATAGTCCTCCCTAGAGGATAAAGTAGGGCTTCTTGTGTAGGTTTGCATGAGGTTTGTGTGCTTTTGCTGTCAGTCCTTACAATAAAAACCCAATTGAACTACGTAGGACTTACTTATGCCAGATGCTGCTTGTTGTAAACTCCAAAATATGTGTTGTAATTGTTTCTTTCTTTTATTCCAGGACATTTTTTTAACGTACAGAAGGTAAAACTGAAGAAACAAAGACTGTGCTCTGAAGAAAGCTGATGATTCAAAAATGTGAAATCAATAGCTTTGCAAATTATACAAGAGAATTTTCTGACTTTAGAATTGAAGTGCACTAGAGAGATGCCTGGCTTTTAGACTCTTCGGGTAATTTATGTAACTTCAAAGCCTTCCATGGACTCAGGATGTGTAGGTACAAGAGAGAGAATTAGTAACTGAGGAATGCTGCCAATACCAATAAGCTATTCTGTAAGATTGTTAGGATCTATATATTTTTCTATAAGGCTTGTGGGGCCAAATTGTGCAAACCAGCTTTCAAACGTACACCAGCAGTTTGCCTAGAAATGGACACCAGCATATGCTCATAGGAGTTTAAAGCACATCTATTCTCACATTTCCAGGGTGATTGCAGTTTCACGTGACAGCTTGGGCAGGGATGACTGACAGTTTGTACCCAGTCTTTGTGGGGGTTTTCCACTGGGGCATAGGTGTATGGATTTTCTGTTAACACTTACAGAGATTGTCCTTGTAAATGGTTCAAGGCTTTGTTCTACTTCTTTTACATGTTTTGAATAAAATACATCCCTATGCAAAATATTTAGGTACCACTGAAGCTTACTGAATGTTTTAGAAGGGCTTAAGTGGTTCAGAGAACTAGAGTCTTCCGCTCCACAGAATTGCATTTCACCCATTTCCATTCTCAGTGAGCTGTCCTGTTTAAATCAGTAGACTTGGTCATAGAGTGTGCATCTACATGTGCAATTAGCGTGAAGCAATCAACCGGTGCATATCGCACAGGAGTTTATTGCATGTTTGCCCAGGACCACAGTATGGTGAGCTGGGTTGGAGCAGCCCCGGCTGGCAGGGGAGCTGGGGGTCACCCTGCCAGCCTGGGGCTGCTCCTCTTGGCTCAACATGCTGCAAAGGGGCTGGCTGGGGCATGAGGGTGCTCCAGTACAGGACTAGCTGGCAGGCACTGAAACACCCTTATGTCCCAGCCAGCCCCGTCAGCATCTACACATGCATTGCAGCAGAGTAAAATACTCTACCACAAGATAGTATTTGTATATGTATATACAGGTAAATTAGTGTATTAATTAATGTAAATTGTTTTATTCTGGCTTAATAGTGTTCATGGAGGTGTGGAGATGTTTACTGCAGAGCTAATTAATCAGCTCTGCAGTAAACATCTCATGTAGACATGCCCAGTATGAGGTGCCACTTAGTCTGCATTTAAATAGCAAAATCAATCTCTCAGGCACTAGTGGGTGAAGAGACTGAGTTTGTCTAAAAATAAGAATCTGATTCTGCAGTTCTTATTCACATGACTATTTCCTGAGACTGTTCACACAAGCAAGTACATGATGCAAAGTGTCTTTGAAAATATAACATATTCTTATTGGTGACTATATATCTTCTAGAGGGAGGTAGCTGTGTTAGTCTGAAGTCAGGCAGAAAAAGGAGGGCAATGTGGCACCTTATAGGCTAACTCATTCAGAGAATTGTGAGTTTTTCCAGGCTAGTGCTTGCTTCTGAAAAAATAGAAGTAGCATCTGATGAAATAGGAAGTAGGTTTCTATATGTATTCTGGTTAATTAACATCCCTTATATTGTGGGTACTTTATTAACCTGATTTATAAAATAGTTGGTCAGATAAAATTATACTTGTAAAATTAATTTGAAGCCATTTTAAAGGTCTTGGCATTTTCTTTCACAAAAATGGAATCTTCCTCAGATTATCCTACCCAAAAAAGAAGTGTATGTATAAATCTAAGAAATTTTTATTTTTTAAAATTCAGACACTTTGAAACCTAGAAAGTCTAATTGAAGCTTATATTAGATGTGATTTCTCAATCAAATGGTTTCTTAAATAGCTGCAAAAGGTGTCAGATTGACCACTCAGTAGACGTTAATAGAGAGGGCTAGTCTTTTACTAGATATAAATTGGTGCGGTTCTACTGCAGAAAAAAAATCCCAATTCATCTAAAACATTAATTAGATTCAACTTCAAAATACAGTTACGTGAAGAAATTTATATATCTTCCATTTGGTATATTGGTTTGCATATGGTCTTTAGAGTTCTGATCTATTGCAAGCTGAAAGGTGTATTTCTTATGCATCCTGAATTCCCACGGGGAATTTTGCCAGCTCAAGGCACATGGACTTGAGTCTTAAATAAAAAACAAGAAAAAGTAATAAGGCATTAATTATATCCCTGACTAATCAGAATCTACAAAACAAGTCTTGTAGTTGTAGGTTCCTTTGTGTTGAACTTCTTATGTATGAACTGATATTTGGTTTTGTCTTGTTCATTCACATGCAGTGTTGTTCCAATAGGCCGATTAATGCAGTGGGGGAGAACACACATATTAGGAGTTTTAAAACACTACCTTTTAACTAAATAGCACCAAAATAAAACTATTGTTGCCAAATACAAGTACCATGTTTCCTTTTCTTTCTTTTAGGTTTGTATGTGGTTATGGTAGTTAACAGCATCTCCTGAATATACAGATTTGAACGAATTTGGAATTACTTATTTTACCACTATTTGCAATGAAGACCTTTCAGGGCTGGAGAAGAAATTGTCAAATGTCAAATGCACAGTGGGGAGTTAACGTATAACTAGTCTAAGCAGAGGTCACCTCTTGCCAGATTTTTTTGTGACAAAATCTGCCCGGTTGCTAGGGGGAAAGTTGCACTGCAGCTGCTGCCCAGTGTTTCCCCTGCCAGACCTTACCTGGTACATCCATCCCAGAGCTCAAATGATCCAAGCACATGAAGAAAGAAGAATGTAGCAAAATGTGCTCCTCCTCCTGTTTTTAACTCCTAGTTTGCCATGTGTTGCTACCTTCCATTTTGTATGGTTAAAGGAACCAAACAGCCCAGAGGTACCATAAATATAAAGAACAGAGTGTTCAATGCACACACATAGTGTCCTATTGTGTGCCTGTAGTCTACAGAGTACCAGTAGCACAATGAAAATAAACCTCCAATTGTGATTATCCTCTACTGTCAGGCACTGCCCAAAAATATAAATCCCTGCTACAAGAATTTACAATGTGAGCTACCAAACAGTGTGAGAGAAGAAATTCTTTTATCCCCATTTTTTATATGGAAGATGGAAGAACAGAAAATTAGTAATGTAGCTTACATAGGAAACTATGGGTAACATGTAGGGATGGCACAGGGGGGCACATGCCCCCCCCCCCGAGATTGGCTATCAACTCCAGCTTTTGCGAGCAGTTGCCACTTACCACTGCCACCAGCCTGTGCAGGAGGTTGCAACATGCTGACGCCAGCTTCTGTGGGCATCCACTGCACACCACTCGCAACCCCACCACTGACACCACCACTGGCTTCTGCAGGTGATTGCCACTCACCATCCCTCCCAGCCCCCACTGCCACCACCAGCTTCTGTGGGCAGTTGCCACTAGCCAACGCCAGCTTCTGCGGGAGGTCACCGTTTGCAACCCCCACCACTGATGATGACACTGGCTTCGGCGGGCAATCACCATTCACCACCCCAGCCAATGCTGCTGCCCACAAATTGTGCCCACCCCCCCAGTCTCAGGAGGCACCAGTCGTTCATGTAGGAGACTTGTTGCAGAGCTGTCAGTGGAGCCATGTTTAGTTGTTTAGTCACAGAGCTGTTCTTTCTCTCCCCTTCTGGTCTTTTCATTGGTTTGGTCAGACATTGCTTACAGTGCACAAGTAGCCGCTGTGGAAACAGCAGCCATTTTAAGGATTTCATATTGCTGCTTGAAGCACCTGAAGGCTTTTGAAGGAGGAGTTGCATCTGTTTGTTCTTCATTGATATTGTGCCATCAAACCTATTACATGGGTCACAGGAAGGAGGCACTTGAGAAAAGAAACTGGAACTTTAAAACCTGAAGTCTGTTTAAAGCAATCAGACAAGGAGCATTTTTCCAACTAATGTGAACTTTCAGAAGTCTAGGAGCTGGTTCCATTCTTCACCTTTCCTAGCCATCCAGCACCTTGTGCAGGCTAGAAGGAAATGCAATTTTCAAACTACTTTTATTGTTCAATCTTTCCCCAAGATGTTAGACTTCAGGCATCATTTGAACTGCCAGCATATTGTTTTCTGATAGTTGTAACACACGTCCCATGAGCGTATATCCCATAGTAAATTATCCCTGCTTTTTAGTAAGGAATCAAACCAGCTGTTCAAAGAAGGCAGTAGGTTAACTGGAACATTGTGTCTTTTATTCCATTGATTATACAGGATCCCCTATGGGATTATGGAAATTCTGATCTGATGCACTAAGTAGGGACAGGTCTAAGTGTCTCACTGACAATATGTCACTGCTTTAAGCTTCTTTTTTTTAATTTCCTTTTACTCAAGTCTCAAAGGGAATATTTCTAGTTTCTCAGAGCTATTTGTTTGGTTAAGACTGTTAAGACCCACTATCTCTCTCTATGGGATAATAACACAGAGGAAGATTTTCTCAGAACTGTTAACAATCATTCCTATTCTCTCAGGAATTTCTTGGCCCTATTAGTCACACTGATGTCTTCGGCACATCCTCATACTCTCTGAACTGAAGCACGAATCACAATAATGACTTGTGACTTCTGCATCTGCTCTGGAGTATGTGCGTGCATGTACACAGGAAAAGAATGGGATTCATGCATGTTACTGCAATACAATTTAATAATTTTAATAAACCAGATTTTAGCTATAGCATTTCCATTTTACTTGTTTTCCTCTGAACATTTATTTACAGAGGTTACACCCCTTAAAGTAGTATAATATAATATATATTTTCTATATGTGTACATATATACGTGTGTGTATGTGTATAGTCAAACCAATATAGTAGGTTGGTTTAGACTGGGTGAACATATTAATAATTAGTATTTGTATCATGAATTCCTTCCAGTAATCTCAGAACTTTATAAGCAGTTTTTTGCTCTACATTTGAAATGGTGTGTAATGATACCAACCCAAGAGTCATCAATTCCTGGTTCTTAGATTCATAGATGCTAGGGTCAGAAAGGACATCAACAGATAGAGTCTGACCCCCTGCCTAGGCAGGAAATAGTGCTGGGGTCAGATGGCCCCAGCCAGGTGCCTATCCAGCCTTCTCTTAAAGACCCCCATTGTAGGGCAGAGCACCACCTCTCTTGGAAGCCCATTCCAAATTTTGGCCACTCTTACCATGAAGAAGTTTTTCCTGATATCTAGCCTAAATCTGTTCTCTGTCAGTTTGTGACCATTGTTCCTTGGTTGTTAAAGCAAGTACATTGGGCTTAGGGTGGATTATTATATAACAACCAATGTATGGCTCTTAGAGGCTGTAGGCTGCCAATTGACAAAGCAGTGTCAGGGTCAGACGGCATAGCTGTAGAAGTCAGCACTGACAACTTTATACCAAAGTGTTCCCTACACCCAGCTTCACAGACTTCTCAGATAGGTGGATGTGGCCACGTTCTGTCTGCTTTACATCAGGCCGGTGACTCAGAGTGGCAAGCACCAGCACAAAGGATGGACCATTATATATTTTTATTTAATTTGAAGAAGTAGCTGATTCTTCGGGGAGACAGTGATTCACAAACCAGGTGAATCTTCCTCCCCTTAAAACACTGTGGCCAAAATTTGGCCCTTAAAGTGTCTTAAAGTTTCTTCAGTATTGTTTGTCATCTTTATCCTTTGCAATCACTTCTCTTCTTAATCAATTGCTGTCGCCTCTTTTTAAATTCTGAAGTGCTTTGCCAAAATCAGAGATTTCTATTGTAGAGCAGTTGGTGAGGCTTTGCAGACCCTCTAGCACAGAGGTGGGAAAAATGCGGCCCGCCAAGCCATTCTATCCAGCCCACGGAGCCCATAAAAAATTTAGAAAATTAATATTTATCTGCCCCGGCTGCCTATCATGCGGCCCTTGATGGCTTGCCAAATCTCAATAAGTGGCCCTCCGCCTGAAATAATTGCCCACCCCTGCTCTAGCAACTACCCTCTAACTCAGGGATTGTCTCTGAGTCTCCTATGCTAGAAAGCACCTCTGAATTATAACTTATATTTCTATGGCAACCAGGGGAGTAAAGTTCATTATTTTTCATGGAGAATGCTGAAATTGTTGTGCCAGATGTTTCAGCAAGTTGTGCTTTTTGCTAATACTTGCAGTCCTCAGAGGTCCTAACAAGCAGCCCAGCCTGTGCCAATTGCCTAGTAGGCCACACCTGCCTGGGGCTTTGACTGGCAGCTTCAGCCAAGCAAATGATGCCAGCTGACCACTGTCTTGGCATTCTGATCAGCTGCTGGAAAAGCAACTTCCCATTTAGCTCCAGCTGTGGTAGCAGATTCTAGGCTAGCCAACAATTCCTACTGATGGTCTGTCTTTCTGCAATTTAGTACTCTTGGTGTCCTGACCCTGCTTGCTCTGTTCTCAGACTTTAGTGTTTGGATTTTTCCATTGGATTTAGTAACTTGGCCTCTGACTCTTGAACTTAAACTTAGCTTGTGATTTGGACCTTGCCTTTGGATTTCCCCTGGATTTAGTGACTTGACATCAGTTTACTGACCCTGGATTGGGCCTGTGTTTGGACTCTGCCCTGTCTCTGGCCCTTCTCTGGTGGCCTAACCACTAGGCAAGAGCACCCACAACCTAATCCATTTCATAGGCATTCTGAGGAACCCCTCCCCACCCTATTCCCATTTTTTTCTTCTCATCTAAGTACCTCTCTTCTTTCTTATTATCCTCTCCTTTTGGTGTTTCTATTTTTCCCTTTTCATTCCCTTTTCAGTATTTTTATTCTTTGGAATAATATCATATGTTCTCATGTCCACCATGCCCCAGAATACAATTCATACCATGTTTTTGAAGGGCAGAATGAAGACTTATTTCCAGAGTCATAGAAGGCAAGGACAGAGCCCAATCTTCATCTGACTGACCCTCCCTGTCCTGCTTAACCAAAAGCTGCAATGTTAGCTACTGCTGAACACTGGTCTGTCTGTTGAAAGCTGGTAACAAGTATCCAAGGCTATGAAATAGGAAGAGAGAGATCAGGAACACCTAACACACAGCAAAATTGCCCTAAGAAAGTTTATCTTGGTTAAAGGAATCAAAAGAAGAGATGATTGTCAACACCTCCAGAGTAAAAAACAATAACCAGAAAAGGTTCTTTGGGTAGATGAGATATCTTTTATTAGACCAGCTAAGTAGCTGGAAAAATTGTTCTTTGTAAGCTTTCTGGTACAACACCCTTCTTCAGGCAGAGGGAGAGTCTACAGTTGTAATGTACTCTCCTGGATATGATAGAAGCCAGTATGGAGGAAATTTAAGGGTGTTTGTACCCAAATGCTTGCAAAGAACAACTACTTCCAACTATTTAGTTAGTCTAATAAAAGATATCTCATTTACCCAAAGAACCTTGTCTGCCTAGACACACACAGACCAATACAACTACAACTAGCACCCTCAAACAATAATCTATTAATTCAATTGATTTCCTCAGCTACCTAAATAGTAATGCCACTGCTGCTGCACTGTGGAGCAGGAATCAAAGCAGGGCGTTTTATCTCAGTACAAAAATCAGCTTCCCTACTTAATACATGCACCCCAATTTTGAAGGTCTGGTTTTGAGGGGGGGCAAGGAAGGTGAATGTTGTATATGAAAAAATACAGTAATTTGAGTTTACCCAGGGACTTCAACAGGAGTGAAAGCAGACCAAACTTTTAAACCCAGTCTCTCTACAGCAAATGAAGATCACAGCTCCTGGATGGGACTTACAAAATTTCCTAAGTGTATATCTATGCAGGAGTTCTGATGGTAACACTGGTGGCCATGCTCATGCTAGCTTAATCTACCTAGCTAAGTAATAATAAGGGTGAAGAATCTGTGGGCTGTAGAAGCCCATCAGAGACTCCAGGTGAAAACTTGCATTATTAGCCTTTAGTGAAGTCTATATCACTGTATCTTCAATTTTATCATCACCTATACTACTTATATTACAACCAGTGCAGATATGCCTACTTTTGCTACATTTGCACTTTCATTTGGCTACGTAGCCATACCCTAGGTGGTCTATAGACTTAAGTCCCAACCATTTTCAATTTGATATATGTTATTAAATCATCTAGGTGATTTTGAGAGTCTTACTCCCATCTGCGCTTTTGTTTCATGTTTTACATATGTCATGCCAACGCCTGAAAATAATAGTACATGTCTATTAGGGCTGTGTGAAACAGGCCCTATTTGATTCAGATAGCGTGGCTCATGATTGTTGAGGTACATGGAGCATCCTGTGGGAGCACAGTGGGCTCTCCAGCGTGCTCAGCAGTGAACCCAGAAGTGGGCTGGAAGTACTTTCAGTCCAATTCCAGGTCTGCCAAGGAGCATGCTGGGTGGTCCCCCCATTTCTTTTCCAGCTCAGTGATCAGCCGCAGGGGAAACACCCCCTGCATGCTCCCCGGTGGACCAGGAAGTGGACTGGAAGTGGACTGGAAGAAACGTGCTGGGGAGCCCACTGTGCTTCTGTGGAACGCTGCATCTGCCCCAGCACTGCAGTGTTCAGAGCCCCTGATACCTAGAAGTATGTAGAAAAAACATTTAAAGCTGTATCTACGTCTGAATCATCGAATCTGTCTAAATCTCTCTGAATCAATTCGGAGAGATTAAAGGGTCTTCTGATTTGATTCAGATTCGGAGATTTGGCCACTGAAGCGGACCAGATCTCCACCGAATTGAATCAGGGACTAAAGCTTCACACAGCCCTACTGTTTATAAGATCAGCAGTAGCATGCTGTGCTCTCATCTGCCCACTGGTGGAATTTGAGGGAAAAGAACTCTTCTTATTACAGCTGCTTGTTTTATCATTCCAGCGAACAAACAAAATTATAGCACCTTGGTGTGCTCTGGAGCTGTGCACATTTGCAGCAAGTTATCTGAGGTAAATATGTTATTTTCTGCTTGAATTGAAACACGACAGATTTGGAATTGAAAGAGGTTTTGCTAAATGGAAAAGAAATTCAAAAAGCAATTTATAAAGTTCTATTTTTGCCTTTCATCCTTTTTTTTTTTTTTTTTTGGAGGGCATGATTAGTACCCCTTTGAATAGAAAACATATTTGATGCTGAAAGGATAAAGACTCTGTAGGCAAAAAACAAGCATTTCTTTAGTCTGCTGTTTCACATGTGCGTAATGTGGAGAGGAGGTCCTACACTATTAGAGTGAATCCAGCAATGAATGTAACTCCTAAAATATTGATAAGTACAGGTTTCCTTTGCTTTATGCAGGCTCTGTATATGCAAATTTGCTCTTATGCAATGATCCTTTTTATATGAAAAATTCATTATATGCGAGATAAATTCACTCTTATGTGATCAGTGTGGTGGAAACCCGCAGTCAGCTGCTTTGTGCAGTGCATTGTGGGAGTGACGTGCACCAGAATATATTCTCCTGTGTGGATCTGCACTCCTTGATCATTGTCTACAACACATGTTTCTATAGTTGCCATCTCCATTATAGTAGTGCCCTGTGCTTGTGTGTGCTGTTGGGGAGTACCAAAATTATTTTGTAAAAGTGGTAAAAATGGGTCTGGGGATCAGTACAGTGGAGGTCTTGGAACTTATCCATATTTGTTACATTGTAAAGTGGGTTCCTTTTATGTGAGTTATGCACTGTTCCAGTTCGAGTTATGCACCATTTTCCAGGAACACGTGTACAGCACGTACAGCAAACAAGGGAAACCTGTAATAAATACTTGGCCACTGATACCTGCTGGAGAGTCAGGCCTGAGGACTTCTATGAATTTAAAATATTTGCCTACATGGCTGAAATACAGTATTGCAATTCTATATAGGCTTATTGTTCACTGTTGTGGAAGTTGGCGTCAATATTATTAGGACAGTGAGTATCATCTTTGGGAGCTACAGATTTTAAAATTGATTTGTTATGGTACATAATTACATTTGGTGAGTGCTTCTGGTTTGCAAGGTAGGAACTGTGCTAGGACTAATAAGGCTCTGCTCCTGGAAAACTTACAAGCACATCCTTAACCTTAAGCATATGGACCATCTTAGTCAACTTATTTTAACAAGGCTATTTGTAGGCTTAAGTGCTTGGCTGGATCAGGGCCTGAAGTTCAAGGCCAAAGAATGTATTAGCTTAGCTTGTTCTAGAAAGGTTACACTGAAGTTCTAAATATTCAGACTTTATAGAAAAAATGGGCTGAAATGTAAATGGAATTCAGAGGGTGCTAACCATCTTCTCCTTTTCGGTTCTTCTTCCTTCACTTCTCTTACATTCCCTCACTGTTTCCCTTCCAAAGGGCTGGCAAAACTGCTCAGTCTCAAATAGCTGTAATAGCTTTTTGTTTATGCAGGGCTTAAAAGGGCAGCTAGGAATCAGCCTGGGATTCTCCCAAGGTAATCAGAAAGGAGAGATATAAATCTGACAGTTATTCTGTGCATCAGGATCTTACTGTCCTGTTTGGGAATGTTGTTAGAGAGATCAAGTTTTCAGCTTCTTTTTAAAATCTCTTTCCTTTTTTGTAACTTTGAGGGGCTGGTTCTTCTGTGCTTTTTCTTCTTTTCCTCTTTTTATGGATCTGGGATGCTTCAGCAAGTAGAAAGCTAAGGTACCATATCTCTGTTGCTTGCAAACAGCTTGAGAGTTTTGAGCACAGGTAGTCAGAGCACTTAGATCATAGCTTAAAAATGGTGTTTTGATTAGTTGACAGTTTTGTGGAAAGTGTCTGCCTACCATGAAAAATTTGGACTTTTCACTGAAAACAGAATTTTTTGTGGGGTTGGGAGTTTTTTCTGAGCAAAAATATTTTGCATTTATTTTTCTTCAACAAAAAGTTTAAAATTTTCTGAGGGGGCAAAAATTATTTTCTGACCAGCTCTAAGTATAATAGCCAATGGGAAGGGAAAAATTGAATATTCCCATTATGATTTTTTAGAAATAAAATAAAATATGCAGACCCCCACATTGAGAGCAGATAAAACAAGGGAATTTGCCAACCATTCAAAGATAATGTAAATCAGATGGGCTCATTGTCCCCTAAAAGGGAATGTTTTACATAGCTGGGGTGGAAAATGAAGGAGCTATGTAAATGTGACTGTGACTGTGACTGTCCTGCTTTCTAGCGGGGTGAGACAATTTTATTTTAGTGCAGTGACCTACCATCATGCCATGCATACAGATAATCGCACACAACTAAAAGACCAGAAGGAACTGGATTGATTCAGAGCATTTTTAGTGCCAACAGTGGTGTTCCAGCTCCTGGCAACTTTTTCTACTTATTCAGTAAAAGAAAAATCTGGGTAACCATGTCACACCAAACACGTCAGTGAATGAAGAATGGTTACTCACTATACTTCTCTGAAAGGAATTCAGAAGTGCTGCAAGGAATCTGATTATATATGGCATCCAGTGCAATGTAATTTTTTGGAAGGTCAGTGGCAAGAAATGATGATAAGAAATACATATAAAGACCAGAGTAGTTCAGCGAGTGAGAAGGGATGCCAAATCCATTAGTACTATGCAGAAACAAGTTTATGCACAAGCAAATACATAAACATCTTGATGGTAACTTGAGGGCTGGAAGATCAGTAAAAAGTAACTCATAAGAAATGTTCTGATTGGAATAGAAAATCTAATTGCTATTTAACTTTTTCTCTATTAATTTGCACAGGATAAGGTTAACAACATTGGGAAGTAGATGAGAGGGATTTCAAGGAAGAAAACTGTTTAAGGGAGGGAGGGGAATATTTGATCTCTTAAATTTTCTGAGCTGTTGATGGTGGTTTGTCTTGAATTCACTGTTGCAGTAAAGAGAGATGTTTTAATGAAGTCAACATCAATATTTCGATACATCTAGCCAAATAAACACACAAGCCCAGAAACTTTTCCTGCTGTGTTGAAAGCAATTCAAAATGTACCATGAAAGCCAGACATAAAAATATCATGATGATATTTCTTAAATAGTATATCTATGCTGATATGTGAATGAACAAATATTGTCAAAGTAGTTAAACAACAGCAGGTAAATACTGAAATATGAAGATGAAACAAGAAAAATGTACCTTGGTTTACACCAGGGCAATACAAGTGACCTCCTGTAAAGCAGGTGATTTCTCTACAATTAAGAGCTGACTGGTAACTATACTCCAGAAGGCCAAGCCCCAAAGATGTGCTGTTCCTTGTTTATGTGTTCTCTAAATCCCAGAGCAATGACCAGCTGCACAATTTAAAATCAGTTGCATTGCCCAAGAGTAAATAAATCTAGAATTGCCATTCATCTAGGATGTGTCCCTCTTCACATAGTATCCAAGTATCTTTAACCCACATGGCGTGTATGATCAACATTTCTCTATGCTCTGCTGATTACTGACTGTCAGATTCAGAATGTGGCCAGAGGAACCCCAGGCAACTGACTCCAAATTAGAGTAGCCCTGGCTAGCTCAGAGATCAGGTGTTTAACATTGCCTATGCTTCTCTGTACAGAGCTTGGCCAAAGCAAGGGAGCTGATCTGCAGAACAACATGAGCCTGTTCTGTGGGTGTACCTCTGGCACACATGAGAAAGTCATCACCCCTCTGCTGTTTTCCAGCTGGACACAGTGTGATCTTGTTGTCTTCACCATCCTGCTGTGACAGAAGGGATGAGAAACAGACTTGGGATGATTATACAGGCAAAGCTCTTTCCTTAACTGAACCTTGCAACATGACATCTCCTTCCACATTCTGACTGCTAAACAGACATGCAGAAAATTTCCACTGACTCTTGTGTCTTTCTTATCACAGAGGCCTGCTCTTTTAAAAGAACAGCATCCTATTAATGATGTTAACCTCAGTACTTCATTTTCCATGGGGCTTTTGTGAACTAGAATAATTCTAGAGCACTACAAATGATGAAACTGATTTTCTGGATGGATTGATATTCGAGCCACTGGAACTAAAGAATTATTGTTGGGTCTGCCATCAGACCCATAAGCAAATAAATGAGTTTTCTGTGCCATTAGAAAGTACAAGGAAACAGGCATTGCATGCATAAATAGTGGTATCCTCTGAAGGCATTCTAAGATAGGCAATTTATAGACATTATAGACATATGGACAAACACAAAAGCCATAGTATTCACCAAGTTGAAAACTAATCAGAGTCTAGAATTGGCACCATTTCCAGGAATACTTTAAATGCAATATCAAGTGGCACCATTTCCAGGGGTGCTTTAAATGCAATATTAGTGCAATATCAAGTGTGACAGCCAGGGTGTTTTTTGTCTACATGATGCTTACCAGAATCTTCTGTCAAAGAGCTGTGGAATTAGTTTGAGAATTGTCTATGTATACACCATGTTATCTCACATACAATACACCCCAGAACATAATATGTACCTTGGTTTTGAAAGGCAGAATGAAGGGAAAAAAACGATTTTTCCAGTGTTGTGGAGGCATACAGCAGATTTCAGCAGACTCACCTTTCCTTTCCTGCTTAACTACAGTTGCAACCCTAGCTGCTGCTGAAGACTGGTCTCCTTGGGTGGGTCTATGATTCTGAAGAGCTAAAGCATCTAAAGTGAAGTTACATCTTACGCATATTATACTTAGAACACTTAAAATGCAAACACCTTAAAGCTTGTTAACTTGTGTTAAGTGCCCTCTAAGCATCTCAAAGTCACGCAGGAGAGGGTTAACTCTGAGCCATGCTACCTAGCTTGTTAGGGCAACTTCAGTCTGCTCCACTAATATATTATATTATTAGTTCGATATAGTATCAAACTAGCAATATACATTCCTCCAAGATACACTATTCCTAGCCCCCTAGCCTCCACCCAGACCAGGGATAGAATTCAGGTGTCGATGCCTTTAGCCACATACCTGCTTGCCAACTCTCTAGTGGCAAGTCAGAGCTATACAAGTAAGAAACGGTATTAACCCTTAATGCGTGACTGTTCACAGCACATTCTAACTTTAACACCACTTAACATTCCACAGATATAGTATGATCTAGTGTGTAATTTCACTAGGATTTTAAAGTAGGAAGAGAAAGACCAGGAGTGGCTAGGAGACAGCAAAATTGCCCTATGAAAGATTAGTTTGATTAGAGTAACTTCAAGAGTATTAAGAAGGACACAGGATCATTAGCACTTCTGGAATGAAGAACAATGATCCATTAAGTTGACTGACTCCCTTAGTTGCATGAATGGTAATGCCACTGCTGCCACACTGTGAAGCAGGAATCAAAGCAAGATGCTTCTATCCCAATCAGAAAATCAGCTTCCCTGCTTAATACATGCACCCTAGCTTTGTGTGTGGATGTGACAAAATATGGTATATACATACATAATATAATTTATATGAGACTGTTCAGTCATATACTTTAAAATATTTTTTTTCAGTTTCTTCAAACATATTTTTTACAAAGTGCTGAAGAAACTGTTACCCAAGTACTTTCCTTCCCCTTACTTAGAAGACTAGCTTTTATGTGCCATTTAATTAAAAACAGAGCATGATTCCCTTTACAACTAGTCACTGGTTTTGATGGTGTACCCCCAACCAGATTCTCATTTATATTATAGCTGACTTGAAAATTCTTTTACACTACCAAAAGACATACAAAAAACTAGAATTCTTGGTTCCAAAATGATACCTTTTATTAGACCAACTGGAAAATTGTCCTTTTCTGCAAGCTTTCAGGATCAAAGTCCCTTCATCAGGCTCTGGAAAAAGTGTAGATGGTACAAGAAGGTAAATAGTCCCCATAGGTAGGAAATAAATTTCATTTTTGCACAGAGGGAGCTGAAGATGGAAGTCTGTCCCTCTGAGTCCATGAGAGTGTCTTTGTGAGCTATGTTGAGTAGCTCTTTGATGTGTTGATCAGGTAGAATTCCTTCCCTGCCTCCCATCTGACACTTTCAGGAAAGGAATTTTGGAACCAAGAGTTCTAGTTTTTTGTATGTCTTTTTGTCTCAGACCAACACGGCTACCAAGTATACCCCTGAAAAGTGGAAGATGCTGAATTTCAGCCAATTTTGGATTTTAAACTTCATTGCAGAACAACAAGGAAGTTTTTTTACCTCCCTGCCTCCCATCTGACACCTCCAGGGAAGGAATTCTAACAAATCAACACATCAAAGAGCTGCACACAGTAGCAGTGGCAAAAACAATGGTGTGACACTATTGTACAGTAGTTATTAGGCTACTACACAGTAGCATCATGAAAAAGGTGGTCGCCATCACTACTGCACAGCAAGTCTGGTTATTAATTTATTTCATACTTGTTTATACACAAAATAAATACACAGTAGCTACTGTGCAGTAGTGTCTCATGTAGATGTGGCCACTGAGACATTTCATGTGAGAGTAACTATCTCCAAAATACTCTGACTTTGATAGCCCAGCCTCAGGAAAATGGAGTAAGTCAAGAGGCATGTTGCATAACTTATGGTGTTTGAACGATTGAGTGTTGCTCATTTGAGAGGATTCAGAACTGATTTGGCTAATTTGATAAGTAATTATCACTACATTGTGATAAGTAAATTAGCTGTTCATCCTTTCTCCACTTCCTATTCTCCTGAAAGCTGTTACTGGTAAAAGATGTATAAACTGATCAAAATTTAAGGAGCTAAATATTTACCTCAATTTACTCCTTTGTAGCATTTCAACCACATAATGGAGCTATGAAGCTACTGTAAGTGGGAACTGTCATTTCCATTGACACAGGGAGAGGAATCTACCTCACTCTGTGCATCTAAATGCAAAGGACATTTAGGATTTTGTCACACATTACACTTAGCATGTGCTAACTGTACTTAAAAGGCTAGTGCTGAGTGTTCAAGCAGTAAAACATATGCTAAGTGACATCAGAGCTAGCAAAGTTAGGACTTTTCCCATGAGGAGTATACTGTATCCAGATCATATTACCTAACATGCATTGAGCTAACACCTGACTGCTTCACAGAGGTAATTCAATCAGGAGACTCTGGTGCAGTGCCAAGGCTGGGACTATAACGATCAATTCTTTTTCAGTCCCAGCCCCACCACTGCACCAGAGCTAGCTGAAGACTTCTTGCATGACAAAGGACTGGGAACAACTAATACCTAGTTGCTGATCCCTGCCCCCTACACCACACTATAGCATACTGGAGTCTTCAACGGTTCTAGTACTGAGAACATGTTTTACTTCAGTCATAATAAGCATTACTGTGCAACTGCTCAGAAGACTTTCTCATTCATAGTAAGGGTTACTGTGATCAAAACAAAATATGCCCTAAGTGTCATGTGTGGTAAGGCCCTTAGCTGTTGAGCTCCAATGACTGGAATACATCCATAGGAGCAATAGATGTCTACACATGTGCTCTGGGGTGGGAGCGCAGTGTTTTAATTAAAGCAGCTCCTGAACAGCTGCTGTAATTACAATATTGAAATATCACATGTATTCAGCATCCCACATTTCAAAATGGCTACAGGAGCACTTTAACTAAAGTTTATTCAACAAGGTTTAGTTAAAACACCCTTGCCACTATTTTGAAATGTGGGAAGCTGAATACTTTTGATGCTGCAGAATGTGTATAGACACCTTTTGGGCCTAGTTCAGATAATGGAGAACTTCCTGCATTTTATTGTTGGCAGGTAGCAGCCCACTTTTCATACCCACAAATAGATATTACTAAATTTTGTAGCTAGAGCTTCCAAATCCCATAGTTATACAATAATGTACTGCATTGAGACAAATACGCACTATCGCAAAGAATAATACTCTGTAGTGCACCTTGGATTAGCATTTGCAATGGGAACACTAAACTTCTTAATCCTAAAGGCTGGGAGATTGCCAGAGAAGCTAGGAATTTACCAGGCACCCAATTCCCACTGGTTTTATATGCAGGTTGAGTGTCTTCCTGTAATTCTTCTTAGCCTATCTCAAGTCTAGCCGTGGGCTTAATTGCTGAAACTAAGAACAATTTGCCTGGATCAGGGCTGTAGTACCTAGATCATTTTAATGACTGATATAACATATTGCAGGAGAAAATACAAACCATGATGACATAAAATAGAACTTTTTTGACTAAACCTGTAATTCCATTTTTAAAATACCCACATGTGATTTTTTTAGAGATACATGAAACATGAAGTGTCCTTCTTCTCCAAATACTGGCAACTGCAAATGCAAAAAAAACGGGTGGCTTGAAATCTCACTGAACTGCAACACAAATGCTTTCTGTTTCACAAATGTTTACAACATTTTGGCAAATAATGGCACAGCTGCAACGCACAATGAAGTTACAAATCTAAAGTGCTGTTTTTAACTATTTGTCATTGTAATACTGAGATAATCCTCTAGGTAGTTCAAAACATAACTTGGACCAATTCCCAAGTGGTGAAAAACACTAGTAGCTCCTGTCCCCATATGTTCTTAAAGCGAGAGCCTAACAACATTTATCTATGTATGATTCCCTCCTATAGTATAAACATGGAGAAACTCTTGCATATGAGAGAGACCAAAACACAATGCACACTATCAGTAACTGCAGCAACATTTATAGAACACCACCACACTGGAGCCAGTGCACAAGTTGTTTATTGGCATGCATTTGATGTGGCATTTTAATATACTCCCCTGAGAAAAACACAGCACTTAAAGTATACATACAACAAGAAGTAAAATGTTAACCCTTTAAGCATTGTAAAATAACAAGGTACAGTCTGATAGTCCAGTAATTTCAGAAGTACATCCATTTACAAGAGGATATAAGAGTAGCCAAGAGTGAATGGGAGCTTAGTTGAGATCATTTTATGCTAGGTATTTTAAGCCTGACCTTTCACAAATGCCCATTATGTTGGGTGCCTTTGTGTTTAGTTGCCCAGCTTGAAAATAGAGGGCATGAAAGCATGGTTTTCCAGCTTTTCAAAAGCATGGAAAACCTGCAAGCCAGTTGAACTCACTGGGTGTTGTAGTGCTCAGTACTTCACAGGAGCGTTCACAATAAGGTGTCTCAGTTTGAATTCCTGATTCTATTCTATGGTAGGAAAATGGATAAGTGGAAGAAAAGCCTCTTGCTAAAACTACTTCTAGCTTGTGTTTTGGGGCTGAATGGGTGTACTGGAGAGAGAAATCCTGATTGATCTGTGGAGCACTGATTTATAAATACTGTATTAACTCAAATGCACAATAGGTCTTCTTTTCCCCAACTGCATTTTACATTCACATACCAGAAACTCCCCTGCCCCCATTAAACATAGCGTCTATCATTAAACTTGTGTTAAAAGCAGCATGTGATTTGTAACAGAAATCAGCTATGAAGTTGATTAAATGCAGTCAACACTGAGCATGACTATAAATCACATGGCCCATATTAGGCAAACATACTGCTTTTTTTTTTTTTTGGCTTAAGGCTGCATTAGTTCTAAACTCCAAATCAACTGAGCCGAGCTCAATCATTAAATCTCTATGACTCTACCACTGGACAAGTCTCCTCCCAGGCCCACCAGTCTGGGACTTTGGATACCCCGCAAATCCATGGCAGGCATCCTACATGCAGGCCCCAAGCCCAAAGGTATTGGAGTTTGGATGCCTCCTAATCACACTTGGTCCAAGCCAAAAGGCCAAAGGAATAAGCCAGGGGGAAAGCACAAATGCAGTCACCATTGCCACAAAATTGTGCAGTCAAGTTTCCTGAATTTGGGAAACTTACATGGGTCTACCTGCCTGGAGTGCAATGGACAGCCCTCATCCTGGGAAAAGCTGTTGATCATCATATCTTCCACGCACATCTCCCCAAACATGCAGATGGGAACCTACAACAAGAATAGGTAGGTTATGGGGTTTTTTTGGAAATGTTTTCATATTCCAGGTCAAATTAGCCAAATCAATTCTGAATCCTCTCACTGAACAATGCAAGGTACTCCACCCTAGGGGAAAAAGACCCCCCTGCAGCACACTTATAGGCTTGGCAGTGCTGCACTTGCTAGCACCATGACTGAAAGGGACTTGAGGGTCATGATTGACCACAAAATGAATATGAGCCACCACTGTGATGTCGCAGCTGGTAAAGCAAGCAAAATTTTGGCTTGCATCCATAAATGCTTCTCAAGCAAATCCCAGGATGTCATCCTCCCACTGTACTTGGCCTTGGTGAGGCCACAGCTGGAGTACTGCATCCAATTCTGGGCTCCACAGTTTAAAAAGGATGTGGAAAAACTTGAGAGTCCAGAGGAGAGCCACGCATATGATCAGAGGGCAAGAGACCAGGCCCTATGATCAGAGGCTGAAAGCCATGGGACTCTTCAGCCTGGAAAAGCACAGGCTTGGGGGGACCTGGTGGCCGCCTATAACTATATAAGGGGTGTACATCAGGATCTGGGGGAATGCCTGTTCACCAGAGCACCCCAAGGGATGACAAGGTCCAATGGTCACAAACTCCTCCAAGACTGTTTCAGGCAGTCACTTTTTTCAGGCAGTTCACTTTATGTGAACATAAAGAAAACCTTTACCGCCCAAGCCCCCAAGGCCTGGAATACACTCCCTCCAGAGATAGTGCAAGCACCTACTCTAGACTCTCTTAAAAAACATTTGGATGTCTGTCTTGCTGGGATCCTTTAGCCCTAGCTGACATCCTGCCCCTGGAGCAGGCCATCTAAATAAGATATATAACAGCACATATTGCATGCAGTTCCCTTCAGCACTGACTCTTCTTTATTTCATGGTGAGCCATATTGAGTACATTTTGACTTCTTCACTCCCACAGGCAAGCTGCACCTTTCTTTCCCATTTTCAATTATTCCTGTTTCTTCACCAGCCTTAAATGTCTGGCAAACATCACCAAATCAGGTCCCAAGCAGTTCACGAAGAATCTCTCTTTTGCCCACTCTCTCAGCCTATAATTAGTATGACCCTAGGGGCCCTCCATAAGGTAGGGCCAGCCCAGATTGCTCTGCATCTCATCTGCATATAACATTTTGGAAGATCCCAGGACTCCTGATAGGAACACCAGGTTCCAGTCATGAGTGGGGCTAATTAGCACATGGATCCTTTGTGGGAGGTATCTGGAGTACATACACACATACTGAGCAGTGCTGAGCTGTGGGGTTGCCATGGCTTAAAATGTTTTTTACTCTGCTGAGGCCTAGCCCAATGAACTATATGGTAAAGCATGAGCCTTTTGGCTTTGAACTAATGTACCTTATTCAGATGGGTTTCACTAATCTATTCGTGTGGTGGGTTTCCATCAGCATGTTGGCCTTTTGGCTAGGATCAAATGATCCAGAATTGACTAGCTAAGGCCATCCTATATTATATATAAGTAGGTACAAAAGTGCTTCTTAAAATTATGTTTATGGGGTACCTGTGTTAAACCTTGCAGTAGTTTCAAAAAAGGTAAACTGCATCAATTTTAGATGAACTAAGTCTATGGGTACCTAATGTTTATTTCAAGGTCAGTGTTTTAAATTTGCCCCTCACTTCTATGAGCTCAGGGACAGCAAGGTCTGACACTAAGTAGGGGGAGAGGCTCATGGGGAAAGAAGTTGGGAGTGGGGGCACCTGACCCCCTGGCTCAACATGCTGCGAAGGGCTGGCTGGGGCACAAGGGTGCCTCAGCATGGGGCTAGCCAGCAGGCAAACCCTGCACTAAAGCACCCTCACGCCCTAGTCCATCAGGGCAGTGTCTACTTGTGCACTGCTGCAGATATTTTTATTTTGCATCAGGATAATACTTGTAAATACAGGTATAAATTAGTTTACTCCAGCCTAATAAGGGTGCATGTGTAGAGAGTGAACATTTGGTGTGCAGCTAATTAGTCTACTGTTCAGTAGATGTCTCATGTAGGCATGCCCAGTGAGTAGTCATCAGTGGCTCATGTCTAGTTGAAAGGAGGTATTAAGTGGCTGCACCTACACAAGATGCTGACTACTCAGTTGCTGTTGTGCAGTAGCACCAGAAACATCTTTTTTGTGATGGTACTGCGCAATAGCCTGATACTAGCATCATATCATGGTTGTAGCCATGCAAAGCTACTGTGGAGTACTATCAGGCTACTGCACAGTCAGCATCTTGTGTAGACAGAGCCAGTAGGGTTCCCCAAGAGTCTGTCCTGGGTCTGGTATTGTTTAATATCATCATTAATGATTTGGACAATGGGATTGAATCTACACTTAGAAATTTGCAAATGATACCAAATTGGGTGGACTTGCAGATACTATAGAAGGTAGGGCTAGGATCTAGAATGAGCTGGATAGACTAGAAAAATGGTCTGCAATCAACTGAATGAAATTTCATAAGGACAAATGCAAAATCCTGCACTTGAGATAAAATAATTGCATGCACAAATGCAGCCTTGAGAAAGACTGGCTAGATAGAAAAACTGTAGAGAAGCAGCTGGGGTTTACAGTAGACCATAATATGAATATATGCCAACAGTGTGCTCATGTTGCAAAAAAATAGGCCAGCAGTATACAAGGTTGTATTAACAGGTGTGTCACTTGAAAATCAAGGGAAGTGATTCTTCCTCTCTATTCAGTGCTGGTGAGGCCTCACCTGGAGTACTATGTCTAGTTTTGGGCCTCACACTTCAAGAAAGATGTGAACAAATTGGAAAAAGTCCAGAAGAAAATAACAAAAATGACTGGAGGCTTGGGAAGCATGACCTACAAGAAAAGGATAAAAGTGCTCAGGCTATTTAGTTTGGAGAAGAGAAGTCTGAGGGGAGAATTTGATAATAGTCTTCAAATACCTGAAAGGTGATTATAGAGACAATGAAGATGGGTTTTTCTCTGTGGCTATAAAGGAAAGATTACCAAAGTTCTGCTGAAATCAATGAGGCAACCGTGTTTTGACTAGGCTGAATCTTGCTGGCTTTTTCAGTTTTCACAGCTATGGTATGAACACATATATGCATGCCTCTGTTTACTTTAAAGGGGTTGAGATGTGTCACGTGATAATTCAGACTCTTCACAGAAATTATATTAAGCTTTCTGCATTCCCCTTTTTCATTTGGGTCTTCAGGTGTACTGCCTTACTGAGAAAGTACACACATATATTCATCCTTGTTGTAAGACTGAGTTAAAGCTATGTTCAAAGTAAGAAGGTTTGATTTGTTAAAGCCTGCAAAGACTAAAATGCTACTGATAAATAAATAGCATTTTGTCTTAAGTGCTGGAATGCCCCCCTTTTTTTCTCCCATGGCTGATAAAGTTATATATTCATAGATGCATAGATTGTACGGGGCAGCAAGGTGACCATCTAGTCTCCTCTTGAAGATTTCCAGGATAGGTGATTGTACCACCTCTTGAGGGAGTTTATTCCACAGTCTGGACACCCTAACTGTGAAGAAGTTCTTTCTAATGTTAGGCATGAAATGGTCTTCCAGGAGTTTGTGGTCATTACTCCTGCTTTTCCCCTAGGGTGCTCTGGTGGACAGTTGTTTGCTGAGCCCTTGATGTATTCCCCTGATGTAATGGAAAGCTGCTACCAAGTCCCCTCTCAGCCTTCTATTTTTTAGGCTGAAGAGGCCCAAGTCCCTCAGCCTTTCTTTGTATGGGTTGTCTTGCAAGCCTCTGATCATACTCTTCTCTGGACTCTCTCAAGCTTTTCCATGCCCTTGTTGAAGTGTGGTGCCCAGAACTGGATGCAGTACTCCAGCTACAGTCTCACCAGTGCTGAGTAAAGTAAAAGAATCACCTCCTTGGTTTTGCTTGAGATGCATCAGTTGATGCATGCCAGAGTATTCTTTGCAATGCTGGCTACAGCATCGCACTGATGGTTCATGTTCATACTATGGTCTATTACTAACCCTAGGTCCCTTTCGGTCATCGTGCTAGTCAAATTGGTACTACCAAGCTCGTAAGTATGTTGGGGATTGTTAATCCCCAGATGGAGCACTTCACACTTCTCAATGTTGAACTTCATCTGGTTCCAATCCACCCAACTTGCCAGCCTGTCTAGGTCCTCCTGTATCTGCAGCCTATCTTCAAGTGTGACCACGATCCCCCATAACTTGGTGTCATCCATGAATTTGGCCAGTGAGCTCTTCACCCCCACATCCAAATCATTGATAAAGATGTTGAAAGCATTGGACCAAGCACAGACTCCTGAGGAACACCACTGGTCACTTCTCACCAGGACAACACAGATCCATTCATTAGAACTCTCTAGGTCCTACCCCACAGCCAGCTTCCTACCCACAATCCTCCAATTTTCTCGTGAGAACATCATGGGATACCAGATCAAAGGCCTTTTGGAAGTATACAATGTTGACCTATTCTCTCTTATCCAAGTGGTGAATTGCCTGGTCATAGAAGGAGATGAGATTTGTAAGACAAGACCTGTCCACAGTGAAGTAATGCGGCTGACATTCAGCAACCTATCTTCTGCAAGAATATCGCACATAGA
The DNA here is from genome assembly GCA_030014935.1 of Caiman crocodilus. NCBI lineage: Eukaryota > Metazoa > Chordata > Crocodylia > Alligatoridae > Caiman > Caiman crocodilus. The sequence continues at coordinate 105,845,021 of JAGPOW010000304.1, read as the reverse complement.
TTCCTTGATGAATTTTTCCAAGATTTTCGCTAGGGTAGAAGTTAGGCTAATTGGCCTCTACTTGCCCAGGTTCTCTCTTCTCCCATTCTTAAAGATGGGCACAACACTGGCCCTCTTCCAGTCTTCAGGGACCTCCCCCAAGCATCACAAGTTTTGGAAGATTTTCACCACAGAACCTGTGATGACTTTGACCAGCTCCTTCAGTGCTCTTAGATGAAGATCATCTGGTCCTGCTGACTCATAAATTTCTAACTTTTCTAACTGATCATCCACCAGCTCAATGTCAACAGTAGGAAGGCGGTCATTCCCACCATGCCCATTATGAACCTTATCTAGCATGCTTTTTCCCTTAGTCCAATGAAATACCAAAGCAAAGTAGTGATTCAGGAGTTCAGTTTTCTCCTGAGAGTTGGTAACCAGCTGTCCTGAGTTGTTAAGCAATGGCCCCATGCTTCCATTTGTTTTCCTCCTGTTCCCTACATACCTAAAGAAGGACTTCTTACTGTCTTTGATTTCTATTGCTAGTTTAAATTCAGTCGCTGCCTTAGCCTTTCTAATTTTCTCCCTACAAGTGCAGGTCATTGTTGTATAGTTCTCCTTGGGGACTGTCCCAAGCTTCCATTTTTTGTATTAAGTTGATAAGTAAAGCATTTGAACTCACTCCCTGAGAAGATCTAGTATCAATCAAAACATTTACCAGGGAATTGGCAGTACTGACTGCACACTGAATATTGAAGTAAGGCTTAAAGATGCTGGACTGGATCATGAACATGGTGAGAAGAAAGTACTTTCTCTCTACACTAACCCTTTCATGAAGCCTAAAGGAAATGGGACATGAATTGAATAGTCTTTCCAGCCAGTTCCCTTCCAAATAACACCTAAAGACACATACCAGTAACTCATTTCAGACAGGACCACTATTCCCATCCTCCCTACTCCCTGGAACATAAAGTTAATGGGATAGATATCACAGCAAAGGCAGATCATTAGAAATGTATTTCCCTTACTTTTTTAATGCAACCAGATACAGATGACTTGGCTCAAAAGTCAGATGAAGTAGTTATTCCATTCTTGTGTGGCACTTTCATCTCTGGATAGCTTGAGCCCTGTTTGGCTTTTTTCCTCTATATATCTAGAAAAAAACATATTAAAGCACAGGTTATGCACAAGGCTTGATTTAGCATAGAACCAGTTTCTGAATCAGGGTCTCAGAGTTCTACTTATAGTAATTAAGGACACAGTTCATCAGTCTATCACTGTTCAGCAGAGCACTTACACTAGTTATTACTATATTATACTTACAATCCTAGAATTCTGAGGAGTCAAACACGTAGATATGATTTCATTCATCAGTAGTAATATTTAATGGGCTAGCCTCAGTAGTACAGTTCAATGGGCTGGCCTCAGCAGTGATAGGAACAAGTCTCCTTCCTTCAGTCCCACTCGGGTGCTCCGCGGCTTCAACATGAACTAAAAGATTCGTGTTCAGGGAGAGGGTGGTTCAGGTGATCAGTCTGATCCGGCCTACACTTGCAATTCTTCCTTCGTTCTTCTGAAAGTGAGGTTACCTCCAAATTGGGACTGCAGGTTACAGTTTTTATTGGGTGAGTTGCCATCTTGGGCCCCTCCTACCCAAACCTGTCACTACTCCCACATTTGGGTTTGGATCTTACTCAACAGGTTTTATGCTAGGTGGTCAGTTTGTCTTCCGCAACAGAATTTGTCCGCTATTTACTTTATCTTAAATTTTGCTTTAGGAGATTTTCCATGCCACTGCAGTGAGCTTTCTTTTACAACCCCCTTTCAAAAGGCTTCTAGGGTTTTGATCTCTTGGAATATTTGCTTACGGGTCATTTTTCTCTGGTCCTTAGGATAACTTGTTAAAGGCCTCTAGAGATAAGATCAAGGAGCCAAGACTTTAAGCACATTCATTGTAAGGCCAGGTAAAACAACGAACCTAGATAAGAAGATGAAACTCACCTTTTTCTAAACTGGCTAATGGGCAACTATTACAAGCATTCAAACTATTAAATTCAATATGACAGTAGGTGATTGAATCACCTCCAACGGCAGGCTATTCCAGACCTTGGGGGCTCGGACAGTAAAGAAATTCTTCCTTATGTCCAGCCTGAAACGGTCTTGCAGTAGTTTATAACCTTTCAACCTCGTCATCCCTTGGGGCGCTCTGGTAAACAAATGTTCCCCATACTGGTGAATACCCCTGATAAACTTATAGGTGGCCATCAGATCACCCCTGAGCCTGCACTTTTCCAGGCTAAAGAGCCTCATAGATTTCAGACTGTCATCATAAGGTCTGTTTTCTTGACCTTTGAACATGTGCACGGCTCTCCTCTGGACTCTCTCAAGCTTCTCTACAACCTTTTTGAATTGTGGGTCCCAAAACTGGACACAGTACTCCAACTGTGGGATTTGCTTGAGAAGCATCTACAGATGCAAGCCAGTGTTTTGGTCGCTTTACTAGCTGCAGCATCGCATTGAAGGCTCATGTTTATCTTGTGGTTAATGATGACCCCCGAGTCTATTTCTTCCATAGTGCTAGCCAGCATAGCACTGCCGAGTCTATAAGGATGCTGTAGGTTTTTCCTCCCAATGTGGAGAACCTTGCATTTTTCAGTGTTAAACACCATCAGGTTCTTGTCCACCCATTTGCTAAGCCTGTCTAGGTCAGCATGGATTGCCTTCCTGTCTTCTGGTGTGGATGCTTTGCCCCAAAGTTTGAAGTCATCGGTGAACTTGGCCAGTCCGCTTCTGACTCCGATGTCTACACCATTAATGAAGACATTGAACAATATGGGTCCAAAGACAGAGCCTTGGGAGACCCCACTGGTCACAGGGCATCATGACAATTGACTTCCATCAATTACCACCCTCTGGGTCCGACCACGGAGCCAATTACCCAGTGGATCATGGTGGACCCAAGGTCACAACTGGCCAGTTTCGCCAAGAGGTGATCATGGGATACCAGATGAAAAAAAAAGGCTTTTTTGAAGTCAAGATATATGACATCAATCTCTTCTCCCTTGTCCAGGTGATAGGTCACCTGGTCATAGAAGGAAATAAGATTGGTCAAGTAAGAGCCACCCACAACCAACCTGTGCTGACTATCCCTCAGGATGTTGGTGTTGGCCAGTCCATTAAGGATGGCCTCTTTAATAAACTTTTCTAAGACCTTTCCCAGGATAGAGGTCAGGCTGATGGGCCTATAGTTTGCTGGATCCACTTTCCTCTCTTTCTTGAAGTTAGGCACCACATTGGCCTTCTTCCAGTCTTCAGGCACTACACCAGAGCGCTAGGAGTTCTCAAAGATCTGTGCCAGAGGCGGGCTATGATGCTTGCCAGCTCCTTGAATATCCTGGGGTGTAGATTGTCAGGGCCAGCTGACTTGAAGGTATCCAGCCTCTCAAGGTGTTCCTTCATTAATGGAGGTCAGGGAATCTCACTCACCCGGACCTCCCTGTCCCATAGTGGGCACGGGCATCCCATGGGACTGATGGAAGACCAACACAAAGTACCCATTTAATAGGCTGGCTTTTTTCTGAGCGTTAGTTGTTAGTTGTCTCATCTGGTTTAGCAGGGGTCCAATGTTGCCCTTCCTTTTCCTCCAGCTCCCCACATATCTGAAAAAGGACTTTTTATTAACCTTGATACTCGAAGCTAGTCGGAGTTCAGTTGCAACCTTGGCTTTCCTGTTTTGCTCCAGGATTGTTGTAATTTAACCATGGATATGATGCATCTCTGTTTCATGAAAATCTCTCACATAAGGAATATAGGGCATAAAACTGGAAAGGACATTTTGGGTCAGAGCCCAGTCCTCTGCTATTTCAGACACGATATCATACATCAAACCTCCTATGTCCTATTTATCAAACCTGCTCAAACCCAGTACAGAGAAATGGATTTTTAGCAATGGCCAACCCTATTGATTATAACTTCTTCTTTGGATCTGGTCTGAGGAAGAGTGTGTTCTTAAAACTCACATCCAAAGTTTTCCATCTTGGTTGCCTAAATCTAGATGCCTATAGAAGCCACTTAATTTTGTGTAAATGTGAGCTGTGTGGCTGTTCTGCACTTTTGAAAAATTCAGATTTAGACTCTTGTTCCTAATTATGCATCTTTACACCAGATAAAAGGTAAAGCCTGAACAATGATTTATATAAATGTCCCTCTGTCTTTTGATGTTTGATTTTATACAGAGACACCTTCTGCTTTTTAGCAGTGCTGAGAAAAAGCAGAGAAGCGACAGCGTACAAGTGACGGTGTACACTCCTCTATCTGATTTAGAGTGACAAATGAAGGATGACAGAGAATGACAAAGGCAAGAACTATGAGCTCTTTCATTTAAATGATCATATTTTCTGATGTGTTGGAAACAAACCCAGCTATCAGGCTTTAAAGGCTGAAATGTAGCTCTTGTGCTGTTAACCCCATTAGCTGTTTACCTCTTTCTTCCTACCAGACTCCCAAGTTAGGTACAGAAATTATTTTTCTCATATTAAAATGTCATATTAGAGGTTCTAAACAATGCACTGTAGCAAAGGCGTATTAGTGAACATGTAGATGTGCCCATCAGAAGCATGTGTAGACATGCTCCCAGGAAAGGCTTACTATGCAATAAGACATTATAGAATTAATAGCACCTGTAGATGTGCCTAATAACAACAATGGTAGAAGAAAGATGTAGATACAATGCTTGTAAAAGTTATCAGCCTGACAATACCAGACAGAAATCTTCTGTATATCTGAGAAGCAGGTACATCCTGGGTAGCAGTAACAACAGCTTCTCCCAGGTTTACTGCCAATATTCCTTACTGGGTTTGTAGGTCATGGTTTCTGACTGTTTAATCCTGCGTCCTTCTGGGCATGTCTACATGAGACACTACTGTGCAGTAGCAATGAGCTACCACACAGTAGCTTGTTGCCACCATTCAGTAGTGTTGCCAGGCACTAACTGTGTGGCAACAATACTGCACAGTAGCTCATTGCTACTGTGTAGCAGCATCAGAAAAAAAGTGTGTGGTGACAGAACTGTGCAGTAACACCAGTAACAACTGCACAGTCTGCCACTCATGTAGACATGGCCTTGGAGTCTAAAATGTATTGCTAATTAAGCTTGTTTCTGTGAGGTATGGACTCCTACTTACCAGGTGTGTCTACACATGCACTTTAATGAGCAGTAGGCTATTTTACTGCACATTAAAGCAGTATGTAAAACAATGGGTTTTATACTATGCACAATAAAATAGGCTACTGAACATTAAGTGTCACCTAAAAAGTATGTGTGGGTGTTACTGTGCATTAGAGCAACCTAATGTGTATCAATTTAGTACCTCACATTGGAGGTACTAAATTTAATGCACATTAGGAAAAGTGCATTAATGCACATGTAGGTGCACCCAATAGGACCTGAATTGAGACTGTTAAATTCAAAAAGGTATGTGAATAAACTAATGATTCAAAACCAGTTAGTGTCCACATTTAATTCCCAGTTCCCTGAGACATCCATTTCCCCCATGCATCTAGATTTTGAGGCATAGACATTTCACAAAGTCATCTTAATTGACAGGATTTTCATCTCTAGGTTCTGACAATAGTCTTGTGCTTCAGAGACTAAAAACAGATTCAAGTCATAGTTTAGTTTCCAATCTCCCTATAGATCACTCTATCACTAGGGCTGCTTATAGACATTAAAAAAAAAGGTGTTTTACCTGAAACTCAGTGCACTCCCCTGTCGAGCCCAGTGCATGCCCAGAAGAAGCACTGCATTAGATGGACCTGGCTCACCCAACATCTGTATAGATCAAGTGTTTTAGAGGAGCTTTTTGGTGTTTTTATCTAGTAGCTGATTGAATCAGCTTTTAGATAGAAGCACCAAAAAAACCTGCTGAAGTGCCTGAACTATACAGATGTTAACGAGCCAGGTTGAACTAATGTGCTGCTTCTTCCACTAAAGTGTTTTGGTTTTTTTTCAACATCTGTATGCAGCCTATATGTGCTTTAGTTCTCTATTGTAAACTGAAGATAATTCCACTTTCTTTCCCTGCGTTTTGTCTCTTCCATCTCTCTTTGTCCATACATACAACATGGTTTACAACAAGGCTGGCCAACTTGCAGCATGAATGCCACAAATGACACAGGGAGTCTCTATGTGTGGTGTATGGCAAACTAGGGAGGGAACAGCAACACAATGGCAGATAGGGCAGGGAGCAGAAAGCAAACCAGCAGATCAAGTAGGGGAAAGGAACTAGAGAGGCACTCAGGGATGTGCAGGGCTAATTTGTGGCATGCCT
>JAGPOW010000304.1:105809765-105838211 GCA_030014935.1 Caiman crocodilus | reverse complement strand
ACCAATAGAGTCTTCCACTCACTGACCATAAAGTTTTTGTTCGAGAGAACTTTGTTCAAAAAGGGATCCAAAAGAACCATGAAAGAGTGCTAGGCATTCATAAAGAGAGAGATGCTTTCTCTTTCCTCCCATCTTGGAAGATGATCAATAAAAAAGAACAAAATGCGAGTACAGAAGCTTTCATGTCTATTAATGGCATTGTCCATCCCAGAGCTCAGATCCATACTGTTCTTATCTATTACCCTGGGCATTCAGCGCATGATCCCTCAAAGGAGAGATCAAGCAGCTGCTCTCTCTTTGTTAAGTACATAGGATTTTTCATTTATGGGTCTCATTTGCAAAAAGGCTTAATGGCAAAGATTTAGGGGACAAAGTGCATCTTGTAATGGTTGTACTTTAACATACAAAATCTAAGCCAAAGTACATATGGCTGTATTTGCCTTTTTTCCCCCCAGCTTTTAAAGAACAACTATCTGCATTAACTGCTTGCATAAACACTGGCTTGGGATCTAGTAGAAAGCTATAAGATGAAATGTCTAGTTCAGAATCTGAATTTTGAACATCTCTCTACTATGGAGGGTGATTATAAAAAAGATTGAGATAAACTATTCTCTGTGGCCACAGGGGACAGGACTGGGCACAGTGGTCTCAAACTGCAGCAGGGGAATAGGCTACTCAGAGAAGTTGTGGAATATCCATCCTTGAATCATTTTAAAATCAGGTTAGATAAATAGTTGACTAGGATGGTTTAATAAGAGATGATCTTGTCTTGAGCAGGGGGTTGAACTAGATGAACTCCTGATGTCCCTGCTAGCCTTTCTGTAATTCTGTGATGCTATTGTTCAGGGATATTTGTATCTAAGGTTTTGTTTGGAAAATAGGGATGATCTGTCAGCTTCAGCTGTAAGTCATGGTTCAGTTCTAGCACCTAACTTCTGATAGAGGGGTCATTAACCCAGGATTTTAGTGTGTCTCTACTAAGCTAAACTGAGTGCATATACATATGCAATTAATGTGCCAAATTTTCTCCGCAGAAATTTCAGGCTCATTAAAGCATTCTTGGATGTGTATTTACACATGCATCCATGTCAGGAGCAAATTGTGCCCAACAGGAACAGGCCAGTCCAGGGCTACTTCTGCCCTGCTCTGGCCCCCCCCCGCAGCAGCCAGGGGGAGTCCAGGCTCCCCTGGGTGCCAGCCCATAGCTGTTCCAGCTCTGGGGGCAGCCCTGATCTGCATGGGGGGGAGCTGTCCTGGCTCAGCAGGCAGCTACCTGCTAGCCCTGAACAGAGTGGTACCTGTGTCCCGATCTCCATGGGGCAGGGAGAGCTGTTCTGGGTGCCAGGCAGCTGGCTCCTGGGCATGTGGAAATCCATGTTAAGATTTCCATGTGGCTGGAAGGCAGCTGCTCAGCAGCCAGGACAGCTCTCCCAGCCCTGCAGAGTTCTGGATGGGTCCCAATATCCACGTGGCTGGGAGGCACCTGCCTGGCAGTTGGGACAGCTCTCCTAGCCATGTGGAGATCAGGATGGGTCCCAATCTCTATGTGGCTGGGAGGCAGCATCCCACCTAACCGGGACAGCTCTCCCTGCTCCCTGTGGTCCTCTGCTGCCTAGGCTGACCAGGAACCATTTGCTTCCAGTCAGTGTCTACACGTGCTTTGGCACATGAGTTTAATGCCCCTATTTCTAGTACCTGTATCTACGGGTGCTAAAAAATGGCACAATAGACTAACCTAGTGCATAGTAATTGCTGCATGCATAGCCAGTGATGCTTTACTTTGCATTAGATTAGTCTAATGTGCAATAAAGTATCTGTTGGCACACCCACTGTTGAGATTTGGACTAAATTTTGTCAAGTGTGTTGACATTTAACACTTACCTAAGGCTAACCCCCAAAGTCCATTGAAGTTAATGGTAAGACTCCAGTTGACTTCAGTGGACTTCAAATGAAGCCTTAGGTGAAGAAATTAACTTTCATCTGGATTCATTATAGGTAAGAGTAGCTAAGGAAGTAAACTGAATAACGCCCATTTAGAATAGGATTACACTTAGTAAGAAATCTGCGCTGAGGGCAGGGTGCCGCTGTTTACAAGATTTAATCTAATAATGTCCTCCAGCCAATAGAGAGAAAAACTCAACCATGGTGAGATGGTAGTCAATTATAGTCCCATAGCTTCCCTGGCATTACTTACGTAGTCCTTGTTTATTACAGAAAATTAACAAACAAAATTATCTTGCTTATACCATATAAAATACTAAAAAAATCTAGGCCCAAGTTAACCTGTCACTCAAAAATGGTTGATGTCAGTTTGAGCATTCTGTCTCTTTGTCATGTCCCTTTTAGAGTCAATATAAGGGTACTGATTTCTCTCATTTTGATTTGGCAATATTTTACGGGCACTTTACATAGGTGTAAATGATTATATTAGGTACTAAGGCAATGAAGAACAAACCCTTTTGTTTCTGAAATCTCCTGTCTTTAGAAAGAATCTCTCTGTGTCAAGAATGAAAGGGATTAGCAGACTAGAAGAATCCTTAGTAATAAACAAAGGATATTAGGCAACACTTTTCAAAGCCCATGGGAATGTATAGATGCCCATTTTTAATGGGAAGTGAGCATCCAAACACTGCAGCTCTGAACACTCCAACTTTAGTCTTCACAAAAACATTTTCTTTCTTAAAAATTAATTTTATAAAACCTTTTATGACAAATAACCTGTAACTGCCACGTCACAAATCTCAAAAGGGCTTTCACCCAACAAAGACACACTCCCCAAGAGAGATAGATCGTTCTTTTGAAATAGCCACTCAGATACCGTGTGAAGATTTGCTGCAGTACAAAAAAAAAATCCTCACAAATCTCACACCATTACTTATGACATATCACCTTTCCCTGGAATCTATATGGAAAATCCTCAAGCAATTGCAACCCATACTAAAAAAAGACCCATTTCTTAAAGGGAGCTCTCCAGCACCACCCATCTTAGTATTTAAACAAGCACCAAACCTCACTAACCTCATAACCAGAAGCAAACTCCCTATGACTCAAGCCACACCAAGTGGATCCAGACCATGCCAGGACAAGAAATGCAAAACCTGACAATGTATCTCCACCACCCCCACAATAACTACGTCTCACAACAGAACCATCATCATTCCTGGATCTTACACCTGCACCTCTAGAAATGTAATATATCTCATCCAGTGCACCAAATGTCCTGATGGAAAATACATAGGAGAGACCAAACAACAACTGTGCACCAGAATGAATGCACACCCGAAATCTACCAAAGACAAAAATATCCCATTACCTGTGGGGGCACATTTCTCATAAGACAATCACTCCCTGTCTGACCTTTCAGTTCTAATCCTCAAAAGCAACTTACAAAACACCTTCCATAGATGAACCTAGAAACTTCACATCATAAATCTACTGGATACAAAAAATCATTGACTTAATATAGACATTGGATTTATGACACATTACAACCTGCCTGACATCTGATTCACCAGGTACCTGCCTGAAGTTATCATTTGTGTTCCCCACCCCCGCCAACCCCCCTTCCTCACTTCCCCTCCTTCTCTATCCCTAATTTCCAGCTATTTACTTTTTCTCAGACTCCCTCTTTTCAACCTGGGAGAACTCATTACTACAGTAGAATCTCCCTTGCTTACCTTTGGCATTCCTTCACCCATGTTTCCCCCCTCATTCTGTCCCCTCCTCTCCCTTCTCTACCCATCGTTTTCCTAATTTCTACCTATTTACACTCTCACTGACCTCCTGTCACACTTTTAGCTTCTTTCATTCCCTGGAGATCTCAGAACAGCAAAGTCTTCCTGTGCCTGAAGAAGGGTACCTGTGCCCAAAAGCTTGCCAAGAGCTTTGTTCCAACTACTCAGTCGGTCTAATAAAAGATATCACATCTACCCAAGGAACCTTGCCTTCCTTTACGACAAATAATTTAAAAAAAAAACCCTCCATTGTTTTGCTCTGTGTTAAAAATTGGCAAAATTGACTTTTCACACTTCCTTACCAATGAAAGTGGTGAGGTCTTTTGGGAGCGAGAGTGAATCAAGAAATGAATATCCCATGAGTTTCAGGAGAAGACTCCATGATATCTCATTCTGAACCCTATATACCCTACAAACTGCTAAATGACTGTTTAGCCAGCATCACTGTAGAGGTATGGTGATGAATTAATCACACATTCACTTTCCACATTTGGGAACCTGATTCAGTGTCAGGCTGTCTTGAAACAAATGTCATAGTGACATCCACCTCATAGCAAATGGAAACCCAAGCAAACTTTCAAAGCACCGTCTGTCTGGGTAGAATTCAGCACAGTCACCTCACCAGATTCTTCTCAGTGTGGTCCCAAGGATCCGAACATTTGATTGTATATAGACAGTTAGGTGTACTGGTACAGCTGCTTGCGGAGATGATGAGAGAGATCTGGGAAGAGGCATGCCCCTCAATTCACTCATGCAGTGATTCTCAACCAGAGTGCCCTAGCACCTGGTGATGCTGTAAGAGCCTTAGAAGGGTGTGGCAGGGTCTCTCACAAATATTAGCTCTACTAGGGGTGAAAAGACCTTTGCACAATTCATAGGAAAAACCCAGAGGTTTCAAACAGGAGTCCACAGTATCAAAACCATTTGGACCTGCTGCGACCCTTCTGTGTTCTTTGCAACAGAAGATGTGCTCCCCATGTTTTGACACACACATACGCTCTGTATGCACATGCTCCATACGCACATGCTCCATGTGCACACATACATGCTCCCCAGGTTTTTACACACACATGATACATGCACACACATACCAGGTTTTTATGCACACGCACTCCTGACATTTTTATACACACACTCCATCCACACACATGCTCCACACAAATACACACACACACACATGCTCCCCATGTTTACACACACACAACCAGGGCTGTCCCTAGCAAGGGATTGAATTGGAGAGACTGCTCTGGGCCCCATGCTTCGGGGGCCCCACGGAGCTGGGCCGGCTTCACATCCGACCACTTGCCACCTAGCTCCCAGTCTTCCCCCCAGGCCACATGGGCTGATTTGCCCAGGGTCCCACACCCTGCCACAGTTGTCTCTGTACACAACACATCCACACACGCATGCTCCCCAGGTTTTTACACACACACACACCTGACATTTTTACACACATAGTTCATCCCCACACACGTTTCCCAGGTTTTTACACTCCTAGGTTTTCACACACACACGCTCCCCAGGTTTGTACACACACACTCACCAAGTTTTTACATCCACATACACACTCCCAACATTTTTACACACACAAGGTCCATCCACACATATGGTGTGTCTCCCCCCACACACCCACACTCCCCAGGTTTTTGCATACACACATTCACCAGGTTCCCCCCCGCCAAGGTTTTTACACACGCTCCCGGGTTTGCACACGCACACGCCGCCCAGGCCTGCCCTAGAGGCGGGGGTGGGGAGGCGTCGCCCTGCCCGTTAGGCGGGCGGGGGGGCAGGCGGCTCCTTTAAGGCGGGCGGCCTGGGCAGGGCGAAGGCGCGATGCTGCGGGCAGATGTGGCCCTAGGCTGCAGCCCGCGGGTGCCGGCGCTCCCCGCCTAGCAGCGGCGCTGGGGCTTGGGCAGCCTCCCCGGAGCTGCCGCGGCATCGCCCGCCTCCGCCGCAGCCTCCTGCCGGGCGGGCTGCGCGGGATGCGCCCCGGCTAGGGCTGGGGACCGCCGCCCACTTCCCGTCCCCGCCGCCCTCGCGCCATGGCCTTGGCTTTCTGCGGCAACGAGAACAACTCGGCTGCCTACAACGTGGACAACGGGGTGCTTAACAACGGCTGCTTCGTGGATGCCCTCAACGTGGTGCCGCACGTCTTCCTGCTCTTCATCACCTTCCCCATCCTCTTCATCGGTGAGTGGGGCGCCCCCTCCCCCCACGGGATCCCTGCCTCTGGATCCCGGCGCGCACAGCTGGAATGTAGCGCGCAGCTGGCTCGGGGCGGGGGAGGCATCTGCAGAAGCCTGACCTGGTTTCCCGGCGCTCCCCACCCCCCAGCGCTCCTGACCTAGCAGGACAGTGGCCTGGAGCACGAGCCCGTCCCGCTTCCTTCGCAGAGGAAAGCTGCCGGAGCACCTGGGATCCGCCTCTCTCCTCTATTGCAGGCAGAAATCAAGCTCCCTTGCCTTTGACTTCGGGGGCCCGGCTGCGAGATTTCACCCCTTCTTGTGTTCCTGCTGACTGGGTTCATGTTCTAGGGTAGATATTAGGACAAACTTTTTCACTAGGAAGATAGTATAACACTAGAACAGGCTACCCGGAGAGGTTATAGTCTTCATCTTCTGGGGTGCATCTACACATGCATATTGATGCGGAGCAATAAACTCCCAGGCTTATCACACCATAGTTTATTGCTCCCAGGCACCGCATATACACTCTCACACCCCATTCAGCCTTGTCAGCATCTGCACGTGTGCTGCTGCAGAGTGAAAAACTTTGCCCTAAGATAATACTTGTATTACCTGCTGTGGAGTTTATTAGTTTATACCAGTCTAATAGCTCTACAGTCTAGATGCCAAAATGTTTCCTGCAGAGCTAATTAGTCTACTCCTCTTGTGTAGACCTGCCCCCTTGGAGGTTTTTAAGACCAGGGTAGACAAAGCCTTGGCTGGGATGATCTATTTGGGGTTGGTCCTGCTCTGAGTAGGGGTTGGACTAGATGACCTCCTGAGGTCCCCTCCAATCTTTGTTTTCTATGATTCTGTTATCCTTGTTTAGTGTGTAGGCAGCCCTCAAAGGGTTGTTAGTAATAAGACACATTCATGAGTTAGCAACCTGCTCCCCAGGCACCAGAGAAGCCCAAGGCATCCTGCTTAACCATGCCATGCTAAAATGTTAAGTTCAGATCCTGATGCAGAGCTATGGATGCTTGAGCCTATCAAAGCTGCTCTCACCCTGCGGTAGGGTTATTAACACTACTTGCTAAAACATAAATGTTGCCATTACCCAAGTAGCTTAGCTTTTCATAGGATAAAGAATCTTGATGAAATAACAGGGGAAGACACTTTCTGCAGTCCTTGGGCAGGTAAAGCTGCTCTTGAAGTCCGTGTGAAAATGTATATTGTGAGAACTGAATAAAAACTAAGAGAAGGATGAGGAGGTTTGCTTTATTGACTTTGTCAGGTAAAGGAAATAAGACTCAAACATGTTTACTCTTAAAGTTAAGGAAGTCTGACAAATGAACAGAAACATGCTTTGTATCAAATCATACTGGCATTTTTATTGCAAGTAAACAGTGTTGGCCTGGCCTTGAGGTATATGTGGCACTGGAGATACCATATATCGAGGTGGGTAAAATGTAGCCCAGGAGCCGGATAAATTAATATTTATCTGCCCCTGGCTGCCTGTCATGCCGCCCTCGATGGCTTGCCAAAGTCAGTAAGCGGCCCTCTGCCCAAAATAATTGTCCGCCCCTGCACTATATGGTCCAGTGGTTGAATACATTTGTACTTTACTTCTTCAACTTGGAGTCCTGATTCTGTGTAAATTTCAGGTTAAAGGAGTTTGGTAGTTTAGTTTTTGGATAACACACAATAACCCTATAATTTTTCTACACCCTTGTCCTTCAATCATGAAAGTTCCAGTGTTAGAAAAACAGAATTAATGTTCAAAACAGAGTCATTTGAAGAGTTCTGTAGGGGAAGTAAGTACTACATAGTCTCTCTTCTACCCATGGCTTTCTGCAGTGTTCTTAGTCCTTTGTGTTCTTAAAAACCAGACAGCCCTGGCATGACTTAAAGAATGGGAGTTTCAAAGTAACAGATGATATTTATTTGAATTAAGAAGTCTTAAGTGTTTGATTACTTTAAGAAACATACTTTTTAAAGTTAAATTGAAGAATGTAAATTGCACAGGTTTTATCACACAGTATTAGTAAAAATAATGAATTTTAATAGCTTAGTTAAAAAGGTTTAGTGTATGTAATTATTTGGAAACAGGTTATTAAGTCTGTACTGGAGACTTGTGTTGTATATTCTGTCTGTCTTATTGCTTATACTTTGTAAGTTAGTAATTATACAATAAGTGCACAGTTCTGCAATCACTTAAACATGCATAAGTAGTCTTATTAATTGGAGTGGGTTTACTCATATGAGTAAAGTTTTTAATATGTAGCAAAGCAGGGTATAAATATGTGACTCAGATTTTTTTTCCTTTAAAACTTGTATGCTTAAGTTTTCTCTTGAGTGATTTCTACAACCACTCTAATTCTTGGAAGTGCACAGAAATTATAATATCATTCCTAGTGTCACATTGTGATGATACATATTTCTAACATTCTCCAATTCACTTATACTACCTTTAAAAGCAGAGTGGTCAGAACGTTCAGTTTAGAATGTGTTATGAAAGGGGTTTGTGGGTGTATTAAAAATCCTCATGATGATTCTGCTTTTACATTTAGGATGGGGAAGTCAGAGTTCCAAAGTTCATATACATCATAGCACATGGCTGCATTTTCCTGGCCACAATTTACGTTGGATCTTGACTTTCATCCTTTTGTTTGTGCTGGTGTGTGAAATAGCAGAGGGCATAGTGTCAGATGGGTAAGTGGATGCATAGCTTCTCTTGATAACACCAACTATTTTTAAAGGGTTTCAATATAAGTACTAACTCCCTGTCTAAATTTTCATCTAAATCATTTGGCTTGGAATAAGCATGTAATATGTATTCTTGGTGATTAACCTACAGACCTTGTATCAGAAATTCCATAGACCTTGCCAAGTATGCACACACATATATACACACACACACACACACACACACAAATGGCCTTAATCATTTTTAGTTCAGCTTAATGACATTATCATTCCAAAGAAAAATTGTAGATAAATCCTGACAATTCAAGCAGATGATGACATTTTAATGACATATTTTTATATATATCTAAGGGCCTGATCTCAGTCCTTACTCCCCATGATATTATCAGCAAACTCCCCATGATATTATCAGTGTTCCTCCATGAGCCAAATTGTACTTCCCTTAACCAATGAAGTTGGCCTCTTGGACCCCTTCTCACACAGGTTTTACACTGTAATGGACTTCAACAGAGTGGGCATGTCTACACATGCAGTTAGTGTACATGAATAAACTTCAGAGCTTATTGTTCTGGAGTTTATTTCTGTGCAGCACACTCAGCCTGGTTAGAGCAGCCCCGGCTGACAGCAGCCCATGCTTGTTTTGACTGGGCTCAATGTGCTGTGGAGGGGCTGGCTGGGGCATAAGGATGCTTCAGTGCGGGGCTAGCTGGCAGGCAGCCCCTGCTCTGAAGTACTCTTCCGCCCCAACCACCTGGGCAGTGTCTACATGTGTAGAAAAAGCACCGAGGCAGGCTAGTGCTTGTACTGCCACAGTCTTGTGTGCTGTAATAGGGGTGTACGTGTCTTGTGTATATGTGCCCCTTATGTAGCATGAGTGTGCCTGAGGAGAGACTCCATCCCATTGTCTTCAATGGAGCTACTCACAGTACTATAGAAAACAGGATTTGACCCCCATCAATATAAAAGTCTAGATAGAATGAATGCAAGAAGCAAAGGTTTTTCACTGACTACCTTTTCTTGGACCAATTGTGTAGCTGCGAGAAGCAAGAAGACAGGTCTTCCCCATCTTTCCTGGATCATCATGGCTGCTGCAACACTCCAACCCAAAACTGAATAAAAGCAGACAGAACCTGCTTCTGCTCCAATTGATATCAAATTTATTCTCTCATAGAAAAGAGGATTAAATTTGAAGTTAGAAATAAACTGCTATATTAACATCATTATTCTTTCTTAATTCTAACATTACTTTCACCTGGTGCATCAGCTGTATATATCTTTAAACTTGAATAATAAAATATGGGAGAAACTGTTGTAATTGAAGCAAGTCACATGATCCACAAAAGTGTTTTAAGTTAACTAAAGTTAGAGGCGCGGAATGATGACTGATAGTGTTTTTTATTACTTTAAGAAGGTGTGATTGTATTTCACATTATATGTAATGGATTGTATAGCCTTTGCCATATTAAACAGAACTGTATCTCTGAATCAGTTATACCTATCTGTATAATAATGATATTATAATAACATTTGTAAAACACCAAGATTCTTGGCTAGAAGGTCACATGACTACATTTATTATTATGTCCTCTGAAAACTAAATATTAGGTAGGAAATCTCTCATTACCTAAAAGACCATTTTAGAAAGAGTTTGTCAAATAGTGGTTTTAGTTTTTCACTGTGGAGTTGGGGAACTGGTTGTTGAGGAACTGGGGGTAGTTAGGGAACTAGGGGCCAGAATGCTGCCTCCTTCGAAGTTATGTTTTGTCTTGAAGGCTAGGGACAGAAATTACACATACATCAGTATAAGTGATAGAAAACCAGTTGAAATCTGTAATACAACAGAAGTTCAGTGCACATAAGCCACTTTCAAAATGGCTGAAACTAGTTTAAGATAAACCTAGATAGATGTAGCATCAGACTTAACTGATTTAGGTTAAATCAGTTTAGTGAACTTCTGTCTTGGATTCCTTCCAGATTCAAGTTAACTTGCAGTCCTTCAGCATCCCAGGATGCTTTGCACCTTCCCTTAACTCCCTCCCTCCTCACAGGGTGGGCAGGCTAGCTTTGGCCCAAGCTATCTACTCCAGCAGAGGAGGGAGGCACTCTCTAGCACCCCCACCTCTGCCCTCACCAGCTTCTGGCAAGGGCCACTGTAGGCATTGGGCTGTATTTCTAGAATCAAAAGTTCATGCCTTTTCACTTGCTTTTGGTTCAATCTATGCAGTTTAGACAAACGTGCAAAGATTGAATTGATTCAGCCTGGGGCTTTTTGACTCTGTAGCTGAAGAAAAGTCCTCCCAGTCATGTACTGCTTATGTTGACCCAGGGAACTGCTGTAGGGTAGTAAGTGCTGCCTAACAAGAATCAAAGCTCCTAGCTATAGAGTTGTGTCTCTGAAGCACTCAGCAGACTAGCATGTGGTTGTCTGAATAAAAACAAACTTTTGTTCCTGTAATGAAGACCCTCATCAGCTTCCTAAGGCAAAACAAGTCACACTATTAACACGTCCTCTTGACAGCAGTAGACTGTCAAAGGGTTTTGCACCCAGGAATAGGCAGAGGCTATTGTGTTGAAAAGAAGGTTCTGAGATATGCTTTTAACTTGGTATTCCAGCAACTTACTGTTTCTGTTTACTTACAAATAAGTATCACAGACTCAGTTCATGTTAGAACAGATAAGACTATCTGTCTGAAGAGCACTACTGTTGAAACCTATGCAAAAGATGTGATCCCTGAGATTTGCCCTGCTGGAAAATCTGTTGACCAAAAGTTTGGGATTCTCTATTAATATCCAGTCTTATTACACCCAGGTGGAGTTGAAGGTCATCAAACAGCACAATTGTATTAATTGCCTACTGTCTTTTCCAGTCAGAAAAGCAGTCTCCACAAAAACCTCCTGTTACAAGTTGTTCTATATAGTTGTCTTTTCATGTGTGTCCATTCTCTTTGCAGCTCAGATAAGTGCTGGGCAAAACTGTGATTCTTTCTTTCCAGTTAGTACGGGGGGTGCTTTGTCCATTTTTGAGAGGAGAGAAGGGGGATTATGGTTCCACCCATGTAGGTGCAAGACAACAGAACTAGTTAACTACGTATAACAGAGCAGGCTGCACTCAAAAAGTGGAATAGTCCAGCTTCAATGAGTTTTCCTCAAGCTAAATGTCCCTCATGTTTCCTCTTGGACAGGATAGTTCTGTCCTACCCACAAAGCAAAGATTCGTCTTCAGGTACCATCTGTTTTAGCTTCATGGTCATTTGAAATTTTGTTTGCATACTTGTTAAAAACAGAACAGCCTAGCATTGATACCAGGCTAAAGTATTCTTCCATATTGCTAAGCTGGGGTGTGAAATGATAGATTTTTTTAAAGCCGTTCTATAACATAGTAAGCCTTTGAACTTTTTTGTAATCATAGTTGCTTATTTATTTGGTAGAAAGCTTCCAAAGTAATTACATTTTATATTTCATTTGAACTTAAGAGTCTAAGAAGAGATTTCCTCTGAGACTGATCTTGCTGTCCTGGTTTAGGCAATACAGTACTCCAGTTGGTTTCAGTGAGAACTGAAGATGCACAGGGGCTGAATAAGTTGTTCCTTTCTCAGTTTAAGGAATTTCAAGTTTACCTAAATGATTAAGTAAATTTTATTCCTAAGTCACTTGCACTTTAGAAAATCCCACCCTTACTATCAGGAAACAAAAATGGCATCCAATTAAAAATTTAAACAGTATATACTTAACTATATAACATACTTTTTTTTTTTTTAGGATTTCAAACTCCCATCACTTGCATCTGTATATGCCGGCTGGAATGGCATTCTTGGCAGCCATCACATCTGTTGTTTACTACCATAACATTGAAACATCAAATTTTCCTAAATTATTAATAGGTATGTTCCACAATGTAAGAAACTGGATGTGTGAATAAGTATGTTCCTATGTTATCTGTTTATTCTGTGACTGGCAGTAGCTGCTCCTATTGACCTAGGCTTCTGTTCTGTTTCTGTTTCTAGCTCATCTTTGTTTGGATCCACTGATCCAACATCAATTCAGATAATTTTTGGGGAAGGGTTGCTTTTTTATAAATCACTCTTTCCACCATATTTAATTTCTTTGAACTGCCTAATGTTGACTATATATGGCATTTTCATTGATGGATTTGGCCAAATGCTTCTGTACAAAAATTGGGGTGGGGAAGCTGTAGTAACTGTTAGAAATGAAGTTTCAAAGTCCAAGTGTGACCTAATCATGTCAATTTAATATAATTCCATGCTAAGCTATAGTAGAAAAGTAGAACCACCTAGAAGTTCTTCAAACCACCTAGAAGTCAGCATGGTCTCTTGAAATATGGGAGGAATCAGGGGAAACTTTTGCTGCTACTGACCTTCTCTGTGACCTTGAGCAAATTGCTTTTGCCTCTCTCTGCTTCTGTTTGTCCATTGCTTTGATTGTTCTTCATAAACTGCTTTTAGATTTTCTTAATGGAAATAGCATACAAAAACTAAGTCTTTTGTAATAAAAATTTGGTATTATATACATTTGAAAGTATATAATCATGCTATAATGCAACAAATATTACTGTTGACAGACATCCACACTGTGATTATATGTTCTGTAAGGTATATTAGTGCATTTCAAAGCAAGTCCATCTAGAAGAAGGGGGAGGGTTGAAATTTGTTGTAGTCTGCAAAGGGGTTGGAATTGCTTATTGATTATTTATATATTTCTTGGTCCTCTGCTGTTAATGAAGGCACATGAATAGAAGTCCACTCCTACACATCATCCCCAGCAAGTCTCCATGAGTTCCAGCTCTTTTATAATGGTCTTTTTTTTATAATCCCTGTGGTTTTCTGAACCATGGTTTTCATGCTGAGGAGTTTGCATTCTGTGCATCTATTTACTATGCTTGTGTTACAGTAACTGCTAATGCACTGTATCTTCTTCCAAATAGGGAACGTGGGCTTTTGTCATTAGTCTGTTATGATTTGGTATTAGAATAGGGGTGGCATTTCTCAGAGCTGTCTAATATTTTTTGTCTGGATCCAAATTACCATTTTGCTATGTTGTAGAAGGCAAGGTGTCAACTGGCAGCTCCCTGCAAGTCATGAAAACAGCACAGTAGGTTGTAATGGAGCTTCTGCACAGTGCAACTCAGTAGTTATCATTTTGATTTTCCTCCTTGCAAACCGAGACTCTTGAAAGAAATGTGCACTGCTGTTCAGAATGTCTTCCCTGTGATCAGAATGGCAGTAAGGGGAGGAAAGCTGGACTGGAAAGAAAGAATACAGTGTTCAGATTATGTTTGGAAACTGGGAAAGATTAATTTGCTGATTAAAACAAATGCCACCCTGCAGCCCAAGGTTGATTCTTTCAAGTATTTAGGTGCCTAACTCATGACATTTTTTCCTTGGTGAGGGTAGAGAGAGTCCTTTTACAGTTTTCTTTGCAAACTAAAAATAACTAGCCATCATTTACTACTTCTTTTCCTAATCTAATTGCTAAACATTTTACACACTTTGGTATTCACAGACTACAGCTAAGTCTTAGGGATGGAATTGCACCTAATTAGTAGCATACTGTTTAGCATCATATTAAAATAAAATACTTTTATCATCAAATTACAATTTCCTTGCAAAGCCCGATGTCTGGGAAAAATATCTGAAATGCACACCTGAGTGTTGTGTACTGTTGAAGGTCAGAAAGGTAACCTGTAAGGCAGCAGAAATCTGTTATTTTGAGTGTTTGCTAGCCAGTAGCGCTGTTCCATAGCATACTGTCCATTTTAATATAATTCCCCACATAGTTCAGTAGAGTTCTCTGTATAAAGAGATGCAGTGATAAGGCCCTTCATATAAGTACTCCTGTTTCTCAAGGGGCTTTGCAAAATCATCAAATAATGATGCTATCTCCTTTAAGGCATTATACACCCACTCTGTTACATAACTGGCTAGTGTTCTAAACGCTGAATATATGGAAAGAACATTGCAGAAGTACCAATCTCCAGTCATAAATGGACAGTCAATAGTTTTGATGCCATAGATGTGATGCTCCTAACTGGATTCTACAGTCCTGGCTAATGTCCATGAGAAATTTGCATTAGTATTCATCACAGTTGGTGCATCTACATGTGCAATTAATGTGTGGCAATAAACTCCAGCACATATTGCACGTTTATTGCTCCTGGGCACCATGTTTATACGTGTACCTGGGACTGCATCACATTGAGCTAGGTCGGAGTAGCTGCAGCTGGCAGCAAGTTCAGGGAGTCAGCCTGCCAGCCCAGGGCTGCTCCAACCCACTTCAACTTGCTGCAGAGGAGCTGGCTGGGGCATGAGCATGCTTTAGTGCAGGGCTATCACTGAAATAGCTTTGTGCCACAGCCAGCCCTGTCAATGTGTACATGTATGTTGTTGCACAGTAAATAACACAGCCTTGAGATAGTACTTGTGTTTACAAATATTAACCTCCAGTGGTGTTTATTCTTTTACTGTGGCCTAAGAGGGCTGCACATGTAGATGTAGAGACTTTGCTGCAGACCTAATTAGGCAGCTCTACAGTAAAAGTCTTGTGTAGACTCTCCCAGTTGCGTGTCCTTTACTCTCAATATTGTCTACACCTGATTTCCATCCTACTCTAGTCATAAAGCAGTGACATTTGCAATATCTTAATATCCTAAGCATAAGATTGTTACCTTATTTAGTACAAGACTTGACTAGAAGAAAGCAATAGTTTTTAGGAACGCTGGATTTAGCTAGTACCCTTACTGCAAGTTTTAAATTATTCTGATATTTCATCCCAAAGCCTGCTTTCCTAAATCTTACATTGGTCTGCTTGGATGAGTGTTTGTGTGTGGGTGCCTGTACTGAGATTGGGACAAAACTCCATTCATTCTTAAGGGTATGTGCATGTTATCATACCATCCCTGCCACCATGCTCTTTCCTAAAAAGACTGTGCATACATTCTTCATTTTACAAAGTACAGCTGACATTTTTGATGCATTTCAGAATGTGCTCAAGCAGAAGCAGTGGTAAAGGGAAAATAAATGCCATCTCTTAGATTTCCTTAGCATGCAATTGCATTTCTACCACTTCCTTCAGTGGTTTTTCAAGATGCAGGACCATGCAAATACCATGTGTAGAGCAGGCATAATTCCTCAATTAGTTTAAAAATTAGCTTTAAAATTTTCCACAGGCTTGGTTGTCCTTAAGTTGCTTCCCTTTGGACTGCTTTGCCTGTTCTCTCTCCCCCATACAGGGTTTCCATGTCTTTTATATTCAGGTGTAGAAATGAGCCAGCTGTTTTGATAAGTCAGCAGAACCCCCCTTTATCTTTTTCTAATTTGATCAGCACCTGCTAGCAGAGTGGCTAATTTCCAGCAAACATGGCCAGCCTGTTACAATAGTAACAGTGATTAATAATTCAGTGTGGCTTCTTCATTCCTGCTGTTACATCACAGAGAATGGTGGTTCCATCCCTGAAGAGAGTTCTCTTGTATTATGATTTTCTGTGGTACCTAGCCCATTGATCCTGAATGAGGGCTCTGGGCAATGCTTGTATACAAATAGTAATAATAATTAAGAAAATATTAATAGCTAATAATAGATTGAAAAATGAAATTGCCCGATCATCCCTTCGTTTTACTTAATCTGAATTGTTTTAATCCTATGCTGTTGTGGTTTGGTTTTTGGTTCTTTTCTGCTGTCTGCTAGGAAGACAGCATATGAAAAAAATAATTTTTAAAAATATATACAGTACTCATCTACACAAACTCATCCTTAGCCAGCCTCTTTCAATTTTAATTTACAAAGCATAGTATTGACATAGTCTAGAGATAGCTAACAATGATTTTACACAGGTAAGCAATGTTTTAAAGGATTGCTTGACTCGAATATTGACCCAGTTAGGTGCTATGTGGCCAAGAAGAAACATTTTGTTTTTATTACAGTGATTCTCAACCAAGGTGCCTCAGCATCTGGAGTTCCCTTGAGGTACTTTCGAGGGTTCGGCAGGGTGTCACACAATGTTAGCACTGTTAGGTGTGCAAATATGATTTGCAGGATAAATAGAATCCAAAGTGTTAAAAACACTATGATGTGATATGGTCTGTCTGTGTTTTTTGCAACAGAAGAATTGCTTTATAATTTTTCTGTAGTAAAAAAGTAGTGAAAACTAAAAACAGCCATTTTCTATGGAGCCATGCCCCAAGTCTGTGGAGGGCTGCTCGGCATCTTAAAAACTTTGAGAACCACTAATCTACAGGAATTGTGCTATTTGGAAGCTAAGTGAAAGTTATTTTTATCTGATAAATTTAGTATTGGCTGCAGCAAAAGGGTAACAAGAATTTTTTATTGGTAAAATTTTACCAAAAGATAAAAATGTAATTCTCTAGGAAAATAAATAGGTGCCTTAAATATGATTCACTTGAGCGGCTCTTAATGTCCATGCAGAAATCGAATAGGATCTATCCACATGTGGGGCATCAGCTACATGGATTAAATTGCAAAATCAATATTTAAATAGGCAGACAGTTGCTAGAATGTGGTGTGAAGCAAAGCTGTTTCCCACTATCTATGCTTTGTATGAATAGCCTTTGGAACGTGGTCTTCAACCTAGGTCTCCCATGTTCCGGTCAAGTGCTATGACTACAAGGCTGTTTCCTGGTTAGGGTGAATCTTTCTCAATTTTTTTCCAGAAATTCCATCTGGGGCCTGAAAAACCTTTCAAAGTTGAGTTGACATATGTATGTCCCCATGAAACATTTTGATTTCAACGAATCTACATTTTGCAAAGATTATTTCAAAACTTCTCCATCCATCTCTGTTAATCATACTAGATTTGTTGCTCCCTTGATAGTATTGCGGAAAAGGAATACTCTAGAACAGGGCTGGGCATGCTTTCCTCAAGTGACATGGGTAGCCCCTACCTGTGGCACATGTAGAGTGGGGGAGACAGGCAGCACAGAGGTAGATGGGGCAAGAAGCAGAAAGCAGAGCAGCAAATGAGGCATGGAGCACAGGGCAGGGAATAGAAAGGAGAAAAGTAGCTTGGGCATGGAGCATGGGATAGGGAGCAGAAAACAGAGCAGAAGATCAGGTAGGGGAATTCAGAGAAGGTTACTTTGTGGCAAACCTGCCAAAAAGGTTGCTCCCTGCACCCTAGAGATAGAGTTTGGACAGCCCAAATTCCATAAATATATTTTGTCCTATTTTGACAGAATTAGGAGCACTTACATAATATGAATGTTTCAGCTCCCTTTTTAGTTTCCTCAGTTTTGTAGAATATGTAATTGTACATTAGTATCTGATCCCACTTTCTAAAATCTTCTAGAATGTTTATTTTCATTCACAAATTTTAAAAACCACCCTTAAGAACACATAACCATGTTGGGAAAAGAATTATGTGAAGTAACAAAGGGAATTAGAGTTTCCAAACACAGCTGGAAAGATAAAAGGATTTTTTTAAAATTAATAAAATATTGCCATGTCACATATTCATAACAGAACAGCTGCCTCAGAATCCTTGGCCATAATTGAGTTTTCTAATTAATACAAACTACTTGGCCTTTAGGCTCCTAGATTAGAATTAAATTATTGTCTTGCAAAACAGAATATCCTTCCCATTATCCATTATCCAGTGCACAGGACTTCTTTCTGAGCAGAGACAGGCCAATTTATTAAAACATGTTTATTTAAATGAAATCTTGCAGAAAAATTTCATTTAAATAAACATGAAGAAGTCTTCAAGAACAGGGGATGATGTGATCCTGCAAATGGGAAAGGAACAGGTATCCCTTCTGTTCTTCTTTCCCTTAAGCTACTCCAGTCCCCAAAAGGTTGTTCCTAAAGATCTAGCCTTATTTGTGCATTTTCTTTCATTCTAGTCAGCCAAACCATGAAGAACAAGGAAAAAGCCATTTATTTGTAACATCTAGATGGTTGAATTGACCCATTTAATTGTGATTACTAATTGCTGCCCTTGGGAGTTATTTCTATTCAGAAATACAGATCCCTTCATGATGCCTTGCTTGCTATAGGTCACTCGATATTTGTATGGAACATTCAGGACTATCCAGGTGTATGATCCAACTCCACAGCTGATTTCTGCCTAGCCAGAAGTGCTCCGATTGACAGTCATGCTCCAACTTCCAGTACCCATGGACTGGATGAGTGTTGTGAGCCTAGTCCACAGGCTGAATCCATCATGGGGCCAGAGTGCAAGATTGATCCATGGGTACAATTTGGTACACTGTCCCACCCTGCACAGTAGATTGAGCCATGGATTGATACCGTGTGCTTGCACAATCTGACATACAGGGCTGTGTCAGCTGGTCTGCAGGACTTCCCATGGGTCTGGAAATTTGGCGGTAAGGGAGTGGTGGCCGCATTAATTACCATGGTTCTAGATTGTTGCAATTATCAATGCTGCCACTGCTCCCTTCCTGCTAACTTTCCAGACCCATGGGGAACCCCATAGATCAGATGACACATCCTTACCACTGAAATAGGACAACTGGAGAGGAACTCTGAAAGGGGGTATGCACAGTGCTGTGAGACAGGGAGATTCAGCTATGTTATTAACATCTAACAACAAATATAGGTTTAAACATTGTTCGTCCGACAGTTAATAAATCACATTGACTAGTGAGGCTGTTCCAGTGAATAGAGCAGGTAGGAGTCAGTGCATGATGTAGTGAATGACATGGAATCCATTCCAGATTGGAGTTCCTATATGGTCAGAGAGAAACTGGGGGAATTATTTATCCATAAATGACAGCAGCCTGAGTACATTTGGGCAAGAAGCGCTATAACATAGCACCCCAGTGCTCTGTGAACAACAGTGGTCTACAAAAATGTTACTGACGTAGTCATGTGCCAGTTTTTTGCTTTGTTTCGTTTGGGTGTTTTGGACATCCTACACTGGTACCCTACCATTATTCTACTGTTATAATAAAAATGTGAGGGGCATCTAGCAGGTTTGGTGTCAGTCCCTTTAGCCTCTTTCTCTGGGGGAATACCACTCCTTTCCAGTTGGTGCCCATTCACACATGGATGGAGATCTTCTTCAGCAAAGCTCCTTTCTACAATATTTTCTAGGGGTTAGTCTATGTAGTGGGAACAGAAACAGAAATGGGCCTAAGCTTCATCCTAGGATTTAAAGGATTGAAATTGGGTTGCTCTTTTGCTAAGGAAAACTGCATTTTCTGGGTCATGTAGGCTGATCCACTTCATGAACTTTTACTGGTAATAATATCTTGTAATTTTGCAATGGCAGTCATCACTGTTTGACTTTTCTTTTTTCCCCTTTGCAGCCTTATTGTTCTACTGGACCTTAGCTTTCATAACCAAAACCATCAAATTTGTAAAGTTCTGTGATAACAACATTGGATTTTCTCAGCTTCGATTTTGCCTCACGGGACTCCTTGTTATTCTATATGGAATGCTACTAGCTGTGGAGATTAATGTCATCAGGGTGAGGGTAAGTCTCATTTCCAAGGACTTTCATTCTGCCCTTTCCTCCCCTCTGAATATTAAGTATGTAATGTGTTTTCTTTATGAAAGATACTGAAATCATGTCTTTGAAACTGGGAAAGATTTGAAAATGCAACACCAGCCTAACTAAACGCGTTAGATTTAATTAATTTTTAATGTAAACTATTTTGACTCTGCTAGAGTTACAATTCAGATAGATGGAATCCATTTTATTTTTTTAATGCAGGTGTTATTTATTTATGAATGACAACTTCACTGTTCTGAAAACATTAATCATAGTACAGGGAACACCTCTGTAAACTGGACAGTTTTGGTATCGGTAACTGGTCTTTGGTATCGGAAACCATCTCTAGACACAGAAGTAGTATCTCTCATTTCCAATTTCCCAGAGCAGACAGAATGTGATTTAGCATGATACTGAGGCAAGTTGAGTCTTTCCAGATAATTTTTCATCTTTATTCTGACCACCCTCAAAACCCATATAAATAAATGGCTTTGAAGTTTACTAGGCTTTGGGTCTCCAACCCAAAATCATTATTGCCACTTTCAACCCACACATACTTGCACACAACATTGAGTTAAACCAGCCACTAGGAAAGGCTTCAGGTCTGTGTAGGTTCTTGCATCTTACTTATCTATCACTGCAGTACCTGAGAACCTTCCACAGTTGCATTAAGCAATGCCCTTAATATCTATCATGTTTGTTCTCTCGTCCTACATCCACAGGGAATTTAAGGAGTGTGAAGTATGTGTTTATGTAAATATGTTTATGTTGGAGAAAGCCAGGAAAAAGAAATCACCGAAGAGAAAAAATGTAGTGTATAACAGGTGACAGGAGGTTTAATGGGAATTTTAATCTTAATCTCACAAATGATATAATATCAGTATTAGAAATGAAAATAAGATATTGGTGGTAAAAGGTCATTTTCTCTACTAGCAAGTGATAGTTACTTTCTGGGGAGAAAATAAATTGTACAAACAGGTTGAAATCAAGGTATATAAGCCCTACTTGTAAAAACAAGTTTATTGTTCTTGAACGTGATGCAAGTAAGGGGTTTCAGGTCAAAAATTCACAGTCATTTCCAGATCTGAACGTATCTGCTAAATAATTACAAACCTCTTTCTTATTAGAGAAGCAAAAACTGAAACCATTGAATTCTGCTTTCACTTATACCCATTCAACTTTGTTGGTTTTGCTGGCATTGCATGTGATTTTTGTGAATGCAGAATTTGGTTTAATATGATTATGTAGTGTAGTCCACTTACATTTATCTTGGATAACTGCATAATTTGCTTAACTGTGTAACATGACTTTGGTCTCAGTTTTTTACTTTCTGTCCCACTGCCTGTTTTGTAAGGGATTTATACTCCTTTTAGCTATATAATGACTGAAGGTAACTAGGAGCTGTTGATTTAAGGCAGAGTCCTGTTTATTTCAAGGGTGCTATTAGAAGTATAAGTTGTACTGACAAATGAGAAAACCAGTCTCACCAGTGGTATCAACATGAGATGATTTACTGCACAGTAGAGCAAATTACTGCACAGTAAGCATCCTGGTCTACACATGCAGACCCTTACTATGCAATAATTTGCTGTACTCCACCATTAATTTGTTACCTGCATTTGCAAATGCATTTGCAAATGCAGGTAGCAAATTAACAGCAGAGTTGCTACTGCGCAGTAAGGCGTGCATAGATAGCTGGCCAGGAGCAAATTTGCTGCTGGGCAGCACAGGGTAGGGGATTGCTCCCTGCCTCCATGAGTTGCCTGCTACCAAGGCGGGCTCCAGTGGTGAAGCCCGGGCGGGGACAGTGTCCCCGTGCTGTGACATCAGGGAGCTCCCAGTCCCCTCTCCAGAGTTGTGGAGCCAGGGCCAGAAGCTCCCTGCTGCTAGGCCCTGGGGACATTGTCCCAGTCCAGACTTTGCCACTGGAACCCACCCTGGCAGCAGGCAGCTCCTGGGGCAGGAAGAAATCTCCCAGTCCCCATTTTGATCATGGAGCTCAGGCTGGGATCTGCCTGCATTAGAGTTTTCCATCCAGCCAGAAGCTAACTGGGACCTACCTCAGACTGGAACAGGTCCTAGCCAGTGCTTGAGTTGTGTGGGGAAGTTTGCATGTGCAGCCTGGAGCTGGCTTGGGAACTTCCTGAAACACGAAAATTCCCAGCTAGCTCTGGACAGCCAAAGCAGACTGCACAGCCCAGGAACCATCCTGGCCTGGAGCAAGTCCCAGCCCTGTTGCTGTTTCCCAGCCCCCATTAGGCAATCAAGACACAGGGCTTGGAAAGGGGTGCAGGAGAGGAGCAGGTCCTAGCCCCCTGCCCCAGTCTGTTGGTGGGGCAGGTAACAGTGAACCCCAGGCTGGATGGGAATTCCTGCCGGGGGCTCACTGCTAGCTGCCCCACAGACAGATCAGGGCCTGCCTCACCCCTACACCTCTTTCCAAGCCCCCTGCTCCCAGCTGGGGAGCCAGGGCCAGGAGTTCCCTGCTGCCAGGGCAGCGGGACATTGTCCCTGCCTAGGCTCTGCCATCAGAGCCTACCCCAACAGCAGGCAGCTCCCTGAGGCAGGGAGCAATCTCCCAGCCCCTGCCAGGGGAGAGCTGTCTCTTAGCCCCATGCACCCTGCCAGCCTGGTCTAGCACCCAGGAGGAGCCTGGCGCTCCGTCTGGATGCTGCAGTGGGGCAGAGCAGGATGGAAGCAGCCCTCTCCAGATTGCTCCCAGATACCTGCAGATGTAGCCATCTGCCAGCATGAGTTTGCTCCACAGTAAACTACACATGTAGCTTGCACATGTAAATGCATCCAGCAAGATACAAAAATCTTAGCATAGACTGTACCTGTGGTTAATGAATTTTGTTTACCACAGCACAGTAGCTCATCACTACCATGCAGTAACATTGCATGGTTTAAGCATGACAATGCTATTGTGCAGTAGTAACGAGCTACTGCACAATAATAATGAGATACTGTGCAGTCACTGTTACCAAAAAGCCATTCTGGGGCGCTACCAAGCAGTAACTGTGCTTACTGTGTAGTTATTTAGTACTTGTGTATGCAAGTACTAAATGGCTGCGAAGTCACAACTGCGCAGTCAGCATCTTGTGCAGACACAGCCAGTGGGTTCATTGACATGTGCTGTTAATGTGTAGCAATAAACTGGTGCATGTCACACCAGAGTTTATTGCTTCCAGGCACACCATTTGCACATGCGCTTGGGGCCACAGTGCTTTTAGCCGGGTTGGAGCAGCAACCCCCACAACCTGGTCAGAGGCCTAGGGAGTCAGCAGCCCAGGGCTGCTCTAAGCCAGCTCAACATGTTGCAGAGGGGCTGCCTGGGCATGAGGGTGCTCCAATGCAAGTCTAGCTGGCAGGCAGTCCCTGCACTGAAGCACCATCATGGCCCAGCTGGGCCCTCCAACATCTACACCTGCATTGCTGTAGGATTTACAAGAACTGTCCTGCTAAAAAGTTAATTAGCTTCCTCCATGCTAGTAACACAACACACAGGCATGAGATGTTTACTGTGGAGCTAATTAAGCAATTCTGTGCTAGATGTCTCATGTAGATGCACCCACTGAATTCAGGTCAAGTCTATATCCTTTTTTGGTTCCAAGGATATGTAATTGGCAGAGTAAACTGCACAATTACAATTCAACACAGTTTATTATGTCCCATGTTACCAAATAGGTGAGAAGTTAGAGTATAAAGAAATAACAATGGACCATTTTTTAATCTGCATTTGAACAGGAATCCCTAGTGCTAGCTGAGCCCATTATTAAATATACTGCATATAATAAGCATATTACTCCTTTATCATGATGAGCAATTACTGCTTTATTATATGTTCCATATTCAGAATATTGAGAGCAGGAAATATCAGTCTAGGTTCTGAGTTTTTTATTGATTTAAATGGGAGAAATACTTGTCAGTCCAGTCCAACTTTAATGGCTTTTGATGCAAACTCAAAGCTTTTTAATGAGCATTTTACAGAACTGGCAAAATAGTCTTATATACATGTTACTTTTTTGGCCAGAATTTTGGAAAGCATTTAAGATTAGACTTTTATCTCTTATTGAATTTGTTTCAGATTTGGCAGCTCATTTCATTTGGCTCCTTTGAAACTCCAAGTCTTTTACTCAGTGGTTGTATATTCCTGTCTTTTCTTTCAGTATCAAGTTCCGTAAATATTTATTTTCTCTTCTCTTTTCTCTGTGTTTACTATGATTCTTTGTGGGATTTCAGAGATATGTTTTCTTCAAAAATCCCAAAGAAGTAAAGCCTCCTGAGGATCTCCAGGACCTTGGAGTCAGATTTCTTCAGCCATTTGTGAATTTGCTCTCCAAAGGAACATACTGGTGGATGAACACCTTCATCAAGACTGCCCATAAAAAGCCAATAGACATGAAAACCATAGGCAAGCTGCCTATTGCTATGAGAGCTCTGACCAATTATGTTCGCCTTAATGAGGCTTTTGAAGCACAAAAGGTATGAAAAAGAAAGAAGTGTGGAATTCTTCTCAATAAGAATCTGAAACATTATTGAGGTGAGGCTTAAATTAATTAGTTTAGTTCCAGATTCTGCCTGCCCTTGATACAAGAGCGGGGGGGATGGCACGTAATGAAGAGCCTCCCTTATTTATTCATGTGCAGCTTTTGGGAGGGCTTTGCAAGATTTCTGTCTTTGAGGTAAAGGATAGTCAGGTACCACCTTTACCCTACTTCTTTGGTGGCTGGAATGGGGAGGAGAAAGATTACCATGGCTCCATCTTTCCGTTTGGAGGCCCGGTTTGCTACTACAAACAAACTTATCCCATGAAACCCTATGGCAGTGAATAGAACTCTGCTTTTCAGTGCTTCTTCTAGGGCAGTACAGTAAATGCCAGTTAATTTTCTTCTCCAAGGGAAATGCAAGAATAGCAAATTATTCAGCCAGGATCAATTATTAGGAGCTGATAATGAGTGTTGGAAGGAAATCAGACTTTGAAAAATATCCTGCAAAATTTCTTTAATTTGAATTTAATATAACAAAAATTATTTATGGGTAATATTTATGTGCTTTTTAAAAATTCTGGACAGAACAAAAGATCTCAATATCCACAAGGATCCAAGTCAATTTGGCGTGCTCTCTGCTCTGCGTTTGGGAAGCCACTAGTTCTCAGCAGCACATTCCGTATTCTCGCAGACTTGCTTGGATTTGCTGGTCCACTTTGCATCTTTGGGATTGTTCACCATGTTGGAAACAGGAATAGACCCAGCCATTCACAGGTACCATTTAGAATATCTTAACAATGAACCTGATCTATAGTTCTTGGGAGTATTTCCATTGAGTTCTGTAGGTTTTGGAACAGGCCTTAAGTAACTGTGCATTGGTTAGTCCCTAACCTTTAGGCTAAGGACAGAAGCTACACATAAACCGATTTTAAGTGATCAGGAACTGGCTTAAACCTGTAACGGAACAGAAGTTCAGTGCACTTAAACCACTTTCAAACTAGCTGAAACTGGTTTAAAATAAACCTTGATAGCTTAGTATCAGACTTAACTGATCTAGGTCAACCCAGTTTATGGAACTTCTGTCCCAGATCCCCTCCCAATTCAATTTAACTCACAATTCTCCAGCATCCCAGGATGCTATGCAGCCATGGGCTGTGATCTCTGCTCCAGCAGAGCAGGGCAGCTCTGCCCCATCTGTAAGATCCCCAGCAGCCCAAACCTGGTGGATTCCCCTGGACTTGTCACCTCCTCTGCTGGAGGAATTGGCCTGGCTCCCAGCTGTGGAGAAGCTCGCAATGGGGGCTTTACTCCCCCCTACCTGAGTCAGGAGCTGGGGCAGTCACCTGGCTATGTGCTCTCCCCAGATGGCAGGCCAACTGAGGGAGGAGTGGGAGGGGTGGGATGGAGGGGAAGAAAATGCCTCCACTATGGGCTTCCTCCCATGCCAGCCCAGCCTGGCTGAAGGTCCAGAGATGGATGATGGGGTGGGGGCTGTCCTCCCTTATTCCCTCCTCAGGTGGCCTGCTAGCTGAGGAGGGGGTGTAGCTGGGTAATCGTCCTGGCTGCGGGGAAGCCCACTGTGGGGACTTTACTCCCCCTGCCTGAGCCAGAAAATTGGGTGATCACCTGACTATCTAGGCAATTTACAGAAACCTGCAAAGATTGAATCAATTCAGCCTCAGGCTTTTTGACTGTCTGTACTTAGCCATAAAGAACATTTACTTGGTAGTACGTTTTTGAATGCTTATTTTGAATGTTGTTGTTTAATATTATTATTTGTATTGGGTATTGCCCAGAATGTGCCAGGCATTATTCATGACCATAAGAAGGCTTATTGATTCAGGAAAGCCTCCCTATTAAAGATATTGCTTTTACTACATGCATAATTCCTTGAATGTCAATCCCTGAATAGGGATGAGTTTAAGCATGTAACTAAATGCTTTCGTGATCTGAAGCTACAATAGCTGTAAAGAAGAATTTACAGTCTGAGAGGGGTGAAGTGTACTTTTTAGGGGCTCAGCTTTTCATTAAAAAAAAAAGCTGTGGGCTGTCTCAGATGACTAAAAGCAGCACTAGGCTTTCATCATAGCAGAAAAGGAAAAACTTATTTAGCTGTGACAAAGAATTTCCATCAGTGTCTTCAGGGAGATCATATTTGAAAGGTCAATGTGAACTGATTCAAAAAGGATGCTTTTCAAGAGAATGAAATTCAAGAAGAAATAGACTTCAGTCTTGAGTGATCTCAGAACGAAATGTACAATAAACATTTTCTTACTCTAAGTCAAGTCAAATTTAGGAAATAAATTACTATACTTCACTGTTCTCTGATATTTTAATACACTGTTGTTTTTTTGCAAGAGACCTTGTTAACAGCCCACTGATGTGAATGAAAGACTACAGTTGACTTCAGTGTACTTTGGAGCTGACTCAGAGCATATTTCCTTGCATATACCTGCCCTTGAATATAACATGCCTCCTGTTATTTAAAGGTAGCATGAAGAAAAAAAGATCTTACCTTGGATAGTGAGAAGATATGGAGCTGAGTTTGTTCTAGAGCTTGCTGCCAGCCCTGACCCCATGTCCTGGCTTGATCTGGTATGCCAGGTCTGATCTGACATGCCAGATGTAGGGCAGCAACTGAGGCCTGATCTGGCATGGCAGCTCCAGGACCATATGTTGGGTCTGACCTAGTGTGCCAGTGTTGGCTATGGATGAACTCCATGTACCAACCCAATCTGGCATGCAGGGCCATGTTGGCCAAGCATAAGGGCTCCCCAGTTGTCCAGGCATTTGGAAGCTGAGGAATGGGGGGGAGTATTAGTTGCCATCACATTCAGAGCTGTGGCAATTAATGCTGCCATTATTCTCCAGCTGCTAAATTTCTGGACTCATAGGGATCAATTTGTCTCTTATATAATGTATATCCCAATTTCCATCACTTGGTTTTGGGGGGAAAAGGGAAGATACAGTATAAAGATATTGTGGTGTTTTGCGCCCTTCGTGCCACCCGGCCTGTTGGGGTATAGCCCCTCCCTTTGACTTTCCTGCCATGACTTTGATGAAAAAACAACTAGGAGAGGGGGGTTTTCCCAGTGGAGATCTTCCCGGGGTGGGGAGGCTCTCCCAATGCCCGGTAGTACTTACAGTTGTTTGGCACAATGTTCCCTGGGCTCTGCCTCCCCCACACCCCATCCACTCGCCAACTGGGTGGATGTCTATCAATAATGATCTTCGCCCCTGTAGGGTGGCCCAGTGCCTGCTTTCTTGGTTGTGGTGGCTGTTTTCCCTCTTCTCGGGGTTTATCTTAATTTTAAAAAAATATTCCCCTGTGGAGGAGAGTGCTGCAGAGCTACCTCCTCTACCCCTGCCTCCTCCAGGAGGCTCAAATGCTTCTTCCCTCCTGCTGTTTGCAAGGGACTCCCCTGCCTCCTGTTCCAGCTGCCCTGCGGGAAGTGAGTCATCCCTACCGGGGGTCTGCTCCTGGGGCATGGGGCCTGTGGAGTCTGCTCTCTCCCCTTTGGGAGCCTGTGGTGGTGCCTCGCTGCCACAGATATATTGAATGTGTTAGGGGGAAATTTTTAACAAAGGTTTTGATCTGAAAAATAATTATCCATCCATCCATTGTTGATTAGTTATCTTGTGGCCTTTATTCTTATACTTGGAAACTGCAATGTTTAACATCTCACATGTTTCAACTAGAGCTCTTCCTGTAGAGAACTCAGAGGACTATTAGGAGGCATTAGACATTAGACATTGGACATCAGGAGGAACTACTTCACAGTTAGGGTGGCTAGGATGTGGAACCGGCTTCCTAGGGAAGTTGTTCTTGCTCCTACCTTGGGCGTCTTTAAGAGTAGATTAGATAG
>JAGPOW010000304.1:105789541-105805305 GCA_030014935.1 Caiman crocodilus | reverse complement strand
TGTTTGTGTTTATACCAGAGGACTGGGGTGAGGCTAAAAGGTGAGGTTTGGAGGCCTCATTAGTGGCGAGAGAAAAGTTCGTAGAACTTGGGTAGAGTTAGTGACAAGCACATAGAGAGATTTTCTAAGGGCACAACTATGGGGTTGCAGAGAGCCGTAGTACCAGAGGGGCACGGGGATAAGGGCACAGAGAATCTAGTGCTATCTAGACTTAGACACAGGGGTGTAGCGTCCAGTGGCAGAGGGATGCAGAAGTGATAGAAAGTAATAACACCTATGAGGCCTAGGACATGAAAGGGATAGGTTGGAGTTGTGGATAAACCCTAACATCAGTTTATTAAATGGGCAGTCTCTCACCTAGAAATAATTTATTTATTCCATCAAAGCTGTGGCAGGAGAGATAGGTGGGTGGACTGCCCAAACAGGCAAGCAGGCCGTGACGATGATTGGCCTTGAGACATACACCTGTTGTAACTGTCTTGGATCTCATTGTGCAAATATGATTGTGGGAGAGATTTGGAGGTCTCATTGTTGTCCATTGTATCCAGAATAATTTTCTGGGGCTAGATTTCAGTATCCATTGCTAGGTCAAGGATATAGTTCAAGACCAAAACAACATAATTTTTCACCTGAAAATATGTTGCCCAGCTTCATCGCAGTGAATGCTACCACACATTCATTTTGTGTCAAGTGATCAGAGCAACAGAAAGATTGTTTCATGATGCTAAACAATATTTAATGAAAATCTCAGCATTGGTCAACAATATCTAATAGGAATTCTGACTACTGCAGAATATTTAGCAAATATTTAGTTGCTGCAGGACTGTGAGGAAGGCCTGACAGATCACCAACGTAAATCTTGATGGCAGATATTCTATTCAATAAGATACCGAAAGGGAATATTTAAAAAGAAAACGTGATTAATTCCATTACCTTCTCGATCAAGAGTTGTTTCCTTCTCATTGTATAACTATAACACACTCACACCAACACCTTCCCCCACCCACACACAGGTTCACCTAGATTTCACTGACCCCTTTAAGTCTGAAGGGATGGGGAAGGAAAACAGAGAAGTCATTTCTCTTGTTTTAATGTTTTGTTTTTGTTAGAGGTTTTGTTTTCTGAATCTGCAGTCATTTCATATGGATTGCTGTAGTTCAATCATAATGAAAATGGTTCTTACAATTCGATAGCCTTCTCCCAGACAAATAAAATTATTTTAAATGAAAGATTAGCCTGGCTTTCTAATTGTTTTCAAAGAGATATTTTTCAACAGAAACATACAGATATATCAGATCAGTGCTTACTATGAATCAGCACTGCACCAAAATCTTTTTGCTTGCAAAATGTGATCAGTCAACTGTTTGGTTTTTTTGGTTTGTTTGTTTGAGTTTTTTTGAGAAGTAGGATGAACCTCTCCCAAATTTACATGTAAGGGAACACTGAAATAGTACAGTCAAGGAGCAAATTGCATCTTTAACTGAGCTGCTGAATAAACTGTGAACTTTCATTCTCAAGTACATGTGGGTTACATTGCAATAACGTGAATATGAGCCAACAGCATGCCCTTATTGTGAAGGAGGCTAACTGCACTAGGCTGCATTAGTAGGAGCATTGCCAGCATATCAAGGGAAGTGATTATTCCCTTCTATTCTGCACCGGTGAGGGCACATCTAGAGTATTTTGTCCAGGTTTGGGTCTTCCACTACACAAAGGATGTGAACAAATTGGAAAAAGTCCAGCAGAGGCAGTGAAACTGGCTTTGGGGCAGGGGCACAAGATTTACAAGGAGAGGCTGAGGGAACTGGACTCGTTTAGTCTGGAGAAGGGAAGACTTAGGAGGTGGGGAGTGGGGAGGATTTAATAACAGCCTTCAACTGCCTGAAGGGTGATTTGAAAGAGAATAGAGCTAGACTGCTCTCAGTGGTGGCAGATGACAGAACAAGGAGGAAAGATCTCAAGTTGCTTCAAGGGAAGTTTAGGTTAGATATTAGGAAAAACTTTCTCATGCAAAGGGTAGCAAAGCATTGGAACAGGTTACCCAGAGAGGTGGTGGAATCTCCAACTGTGGATGTTTTCAAAACCCAGCTAGACAGCCTTGGCTGGGATGATCTAGTTGGGGCTGGTCCTGCTTTTAGCAGCGGTTTAGACTAGGTGACTTCCTGAGGTTCCTTCCAACCCTAATTTTCTATAATTCTGTGAATGCAGTGATACGTAGCCTCTCTTTGCTAACAGATTAAGATCTTTAACCGGTACTATGACCCAGTATAACAGATTCATTTGTTGTTGCCACTCTGCCCCCTTGCAAGGGCTTTAAAAAAAGTGTAGATGCAAATTCCTTAACCTGTATCTATGTAATCAAAAATACTCCAGCGAAGAGCTGCAAAAAAAATTGCTGTAATTCAGCCCTGTGGGAAAGAGTCAGTTGATGGAAAAAGTGTTTTTGCTACAAGTAAATGAGACTTGCCTGAGGGGAGAATTCACCGGTATAAACAGCATAGCTCTTTTTTTAGAAGAGAATTTGCTTTCCTTGAAGAACACCATAGCAGTTGTACAGAACCTCAAGTTCCATTTCTCATCTGAACATTTTTGCTGAGGCAGTAGGCATTCTTTAAGAAATGACATCTTTATACCAGTTGTTCCTTAAGTGACACTATTCTGCTCAGATTTTTATGCTAAATAATAAAAATTTATTAGAATGCCATGCAAGGCTTGACTGTGCCATATCGACAACTTGACCTCTCATATTTACAACCTTTTGACCTAATAATGGGGGCCAGGAGCAATGACCATGGTACTGGTGGCCTTATTTCTTCTGTCATTTATCACAGGTGGGTTGAACAGGTGGAATGATTAGAAACAGACCTGCATGCGATGTTGTCAGGGAGACTAGAAACCATATGTAGTGTCCTTTGCTGCTTTTTTTAGTTGCTTACTCCAAATTCAGCCCAAGTTCATCAGAGGATGGACTAAAGTTCATGAAGCTTTCAAATGAACTAAGGGCCAGCTTGTGACTTTACATCAGTAGCAGGGAACTGGTGGCTCAGCAGTTTAAACTGTAGATCATGTTCAGGCTTGGGACTTGTCTGAAACTGACCTGATGTGAACCCATGAGAAAGGAAAGCAAAGGAAATAGTCTCTCAGTGAGCAGACACATACGCTGTTGTCAGTGATATTTTGAACACAGTCACCTTCATATCTCTGATTGAAAACTCAGCCAAGCCTTGTATAGTTTTCTGTCAGCAGTTATACATACACAGACCAATATTGTCATCAATCACCTTAAACTGTTAAAGGCTAAATTGACATATCTGCTAAAGTTAATGGTAGAGATAAGTAGGAACATAATTGCAATGCCCTTTTGTTTTTTTTCATTCTTCAAAGAGTTAGAAAACCTTGTCCTAAACTAAAGTATTAATTCAAAAGGCTTCAGAAGAAAGGATGATGCAAAAGATTTTCATGATTCCTGCCAAAACTGACTAATTTCTTATTTTATGAATAAATGAAGTAGAATGCCTCTCCAGTAGAGCCACAGTATCATTGATGATGATTTAGAGACATTCTTCTCTCATTTTTAGTGAAACATCCCTGTGCAACAGTTCAACACAATGCCTATTCATCAGTCTTTTCAATAAAGAAAGCCATATGCCTGAGTGAATTTCACCCTTTGTGCACTGTAGAATTGTCACTGACAAAGTTAGCAGTAAAAGTAAGGTGTGACCCTTAACAAGAAACCAAGCGATTGGTTCAGTTAAATGCCTGACTCAATATTGAACATCTCTAGAGATGTCTGCTCATCTAAATATGTATTCTGCATTTTTTTGAGGAAACAAAAGTCCATTTCCTCCTTTTTTTAAATCTAAAATATACCAGTAGATCATAGCATGTTATTGTTCCTATCTTTCTTCCCACCCCAAAAAAACTCATTTCCGGTCTTGAGTTTGCATATACAGTATCCTGGAAAATCAGGAGCATTGGATTCCTTAACAGTATTTCTTTCATATCCGATTCTGTGCGTAGCCATAACCCTTATTGTTCAAACCTACTCAGGTGCTAAAAGTTCTGCACAATCAGTGCCTTTCTTGTGATACAAGTTGTGATACAAGTATTCTTTTGGCTGGCTTGTCATTCTCCAGCCTTGTGTAAGTCTTTACACGGGAGACAACAGAGGGCTCTTTCATTCACATTTGAGTATCAGTAGAGAATAGACTTGATCAGCACTGTAGTTAAACACTGAGTATGACATGAAGGCCATTATTAAATCATTAGTTCATTTCACAGTTTTATAGACACGGTTATATGCAGTCGCAATAGAAGTCTGCAAATTGTCTGGGTGTTTTCATTAACATCATTGGATTTTCTGGCAGATGTGTATTGTATATCAGCATGTGAGTAATAACTGGTGTATTAGTTATCAGCTCAGGGAAGCAAAGTGGTCTTTAATTATGGATACCTCAATTTTCCATTATCCAAAGTTAAGACATCCAAAATTAGAAGATCTCTGCTTTGGAAAACATTCCTGTAAGTTCTTGCTATCAAATAGTTTTAGGGAGAGGTATCCAAATTTAGCCCCAAAATTGTTGCAAAGTTTTGGCTGAACAGCAATCAATTGATATAATACATTTTTGCTAAGGATTACAACTAAGAGCCATGTATTTTAACCTCTGTTATTTAATTGCCTCATT
This sequence comes from Caiman crocodilus, assembly GCA_030014935.1. Lineage (NCBI taxonomy): Eukaryota > Metazoa > Chordata > Crocodylia > Alligatoridae > Caiman > Caiman crocodilus. Next base: position 105,800,620 of record JAGPOW010000304.1, on the reverse strand, counting down.
GCCTCATATTTCACATTGTCCCCTATACCAGGGCAAGAGAAATTTTAACTCTTGTTTATCTGGCACTGTCTTCTATTGAGAAAATCAGCTTCTATTGATTTTCTTGTTCTTCCTTGTGCTGGCTGAAAATAAGCAAGTGAATGAAATGGGTTATATTCCCGATGCTTCTGTTTTGTGTTTGTGTCCCCTGCCCCCCAGCCTGGGCTCTGTGGCTGCCAGCAGCTACCCTGGCTCTGGATAGCTGCTGGAGCCTGGGCTGATCCCAACAGGGCTTGCAACATACCAGCTGCCTGCTGGGAGCAGCCCGGGATCCCGACTGGCATTAGCTCCCCAGAGCCAGGGTCGACTGCAGCTGGGAGGCTTTGAACAGCTGCAACAGGCTCCGGCATCAGCTCTGCACCAGCGCGTGCAGGCGCGCCTCAGAGTGGGCAGTGGGGGAGGGGCCTGAGGAAGTGCAATCCCGGTCTCTCCCCCGCTCCCAGCATGGAGGTGATGAGCCTGATGTAGCTGTTTGTAGCCAGCCCAGGGTCTGGGCTGGGATGCTGCAAGCCCTACTGGGAGCAGCCCAGGCTCCATCACTGGCAGCAGCTACCTGGAGCCGGGGCTGGCCTCAGCGTGCCAAACAAAATGGCCTTGCATGCCACGCTTGGCACGCATGCCAGGGGTTGCCAACCCCTGCTCTAGTGAGTAGTCCAGCTTGTATTCTCAAGTAACTCACCCGTGACTCTGGTAAAACTATTTATGTGAGTAAAGACAACTTGCATGACTAAGATTTTACAGGAATTGAATCTTGGTTATTTGGAGAAATTTGTGCCTGGCTTCAGTCTGACTCTCAAGACCTTATAACCAGTTAACTCCTTCAAGAAAAGTAATTTAACTAGGAGATGGGATAGCTCTGGGGAACCCATTCATATCTGGCCTGAGCTGTAAGTGAAAGTCTTTGCCATTTGATAGATGTTCAATTTGGCCAGTCTTTGATGAGCTGTTTGGCCTCAGTTCAGTTTCTAGGGTACAGATATTACAATAGAAAGCCACAAAGCCACAGTCAATATAGACAGTCCTAGCCAAGATACCAAAGATTTTATATGGACAGAGGCTGAACTATCCTATAATAGAAAGGAGTTGTGTTGAATCAGGTTTAAGGCACAATGTGAAGAAATAGTGAGAGGAAACTAGTAGTGCCACAACATGTTGGGCCTATGCTAGTGAACTCCCAAAGTTGCTAGTTACACTAGACAGTAGAAATCTCCCATTCCCGTAGAATTTCTGCAAATGGACCACTGCACAGCAAAATATCCAAGCATGTGTCTATCTTTAAACTTGTCAGTAGCCCCCCCTTGAAATTATTAAGGATCAGTTACATGCTTAAGTGCCTTGCTGAAAAGGAGACATTTTGTCAATTTGGAGTCTTTCTATCTATTTCATCAATCTTCAAAATTTTCTATAGATTGATAGGTGTCACGGCGCGGTCCTCCAGGAGGGCTGTGATCTCCTTAAGGCACCCTCTCCGTGCCAAGTTGGCCCAAGGGTACCCTCTATTTCTCGCCCGCCACATCTTTGATGGTTTAAATCAGTTGGGAGGCTGCCTCATGTCTTCTTGGACACGGTCTGATGTACCGTCTGGTCCTGTAGACTCCTGGACCCCTCATGGGTCTTGTCTTACAAATGGGTGCTTTGGAGCACCCTAGCCTTATGAGCTATGCATGGTTCCAACCTCCTCTGATACCACGGCCAAAGCCTCACAGTTGGGATAGACGTTGGTCTGTCAAATACACTCGCCCGCTCTCTGGGGCCTCCTCTGTACACTCGATAAAGCCGCCCCTCTGCTGGGGCCTTCTGTGCCCACTCTGGGACTTCTCTAGAATGCTGCCCTTCTCTTGGGGCTCTCTCCCCAATGCTGCCCTTTTCCTAGGGATCTCTGCACCCACTCTGGACCTTCTCTGTAGTGTCACCCCTCTCAGGGTCCTTCTCAATAAAGCCACCCCTCTCCTGGGGACTTCTATGCCCACTCTGGGACTTCTCGGTTATGCCACCTGTCTCTCAGGCCCACTGCACTGCTACACCCTTTCTCCAGGGCTCACCACACCACTACCCCCTCCTGCCAGGGTTTACCGCAATACTCTGCCCTTCTCCAGGGTTTACCACAGTACTATGCCTTCCACAGGGGCTCGCCATGCCCGCCCTGGGGCTTCTCAGTAGTACCCTGTCTCTGGGACTTGCCACACCCACAATGGGTTTCTCAGTGATGCCCCTCCTGGGGCTTACCACACCTACACTGTGGCTTCTCCATGACACCCTCTGTCTGGGGCTTGCCAGGCCCAACTTGGGCTCTCCAATAAGGTCGTCCCCTTTCTGGGGCTCTCCGTGCCCATGCTTGGGCTTCTTAATAAGGCGCTTCCCTCTTTGGGGCTCGCCATGCCTAACTTGGGCTTTACAAATGCCCCTCTCTGGGGCTGGGGTCTATGCACCCCACAAGCTGCGCCCTCACTGGCGCCAGGGTCCCCACGCTGCTGTGGGTTCCCCTGAGTATGCTGCGCCCTCACCGGCGCCAGGGCCCCCATACCACTGTGGGCCCCTTTATGAGTATGCTGCACCCACTCAGGCGCTGGGGTCCTCACACTCTTTGTGTGAGTCCCCAGTGAGGCCTCCTCCAACCCCTACAGCCTTACTCAAACCACCAGTGTAATAACAAAACAAAACACAAGTCCCTAGGCTATAACACAACCCAAAGCTGCCTGGCTATAACTTAACATCATTGCTCAAGCCTCCAGAGCTGCCATAAGCTGTACTTGCGATTCTCGCATCGTAACTGCAGGAGCTCCTACTCCTCTGGCTGCTGGCAGGGAGCTGCCAGCCTTGCCTCAGCCCTGGGCTTTATGAGGGCCAGGCCCTGCCCCTTCTGGTCAGCTGACTTCCTGGTTGCCCCGGGCAACCCACAGCTGAGGTCATTATATATGTATAAAATATGTGGAGGCTTAATACACATGATGGTGAGCCATTTTAATTAGAGCGGCTGTCCCGGAACCACTCTAATTAAATGCCTCCTCCACCCCCAAGCACATATATAGGCAGACCTCTGAGCCTTCAGACAGATTTGGGATAATGTCTAGAGTACAAACTGCACTTTTTGTACATGAGTTGTATAAAAATAAATTTGATTGAAATAGTCCCATATCAATCTCACTCCCAATTTTCTTTTTCTTACAGATTAACGTTCTTGGTGTTTTCTTTATTTCATCTGAAGAGTTCCTGTCTAATGCTTATGTTTTGGCTGTTCTCCTATTTTTTGCCCTTCTATTGCAAAGGACATTCCTCCAAGCATCATATTATGTTGCTATAGAAACTGGAATTAACTTGAGAGGAGCAATACAGGTATTTGGAATATTATTAAGTACCCTTTTTACATTGAAAAAGTACATGCATGTGAGTCTGTTCAGTATATGTAATGTTTAGATAATAGTCTCATAGAGTAAATCAGGAATGCCTATGATGAAGTTAAATGTAGTTATAAGAAACCATCAGTGTACAGACATTCAGACTTTTTTTCTCCTAGAATAAAAATGGCTACTATGAGAGACAAATAACATGGGAACAGCCAGTGTTAAATCACTCCCAGGAGCATTTTTCTTGTGGGGGAGCAGAGCGGTAAAGCATCACCATTTACACATGATCACATGTATTGCGCAGTAAATTAGTCTACTGTACAGTTAGCTACTACCTATAAATACAGGTAGTAAACAACTATTTAGTAGATATTGCACAGTAAAATGTGTAGCCACTGGCTGGGAGCAAATTTGCTCCTGGTCAGCCTATCCAGCAGGGGTCCACAGGGGACAGGGAGCTGTCTGTTCATAGTCCTGGTGCTGCTCAGCTTCCTGGCTCCCCCCAGGAGCTGGTTGCTGATCAGGACCAGGACTGGGGAGCTCTCTGCCCTGTGCCTCCTCCCCACATGGAGCTTGCTGCTCTGGGGAGCAAGCAGGGATTGGGAATCCAGCCTTCACCTGTCCCCCAGAGCAGCCAGCTCCATGATCCCAGGAAACCCCCTGCCCAGCAAGGGGCTTGCTGGCAGTTTTGTGTCTGGATGTGCACAGAGCTAGGAGAGTTCTGCCTGCTGCAGGGTCAACTCTCTCCTGGCCCTGTGCACATCAGGTCCCCTCCCAGTGCACATGGGGCCTGGAGACAGGTGCCACTGCAGCTGGCAGAGCTCGGGGGGGAGTCTGGAACTCCCTTTGGCTGCTGCAGAAGGGCAGAGCAGGGCAGAAGCAGCCTTGTACCAGGCTGCTCCCAAGAGGGAACACGTGTAGACATGCTCCCCTATAGGCTCACTGCACAATATTTTTAGTGCATAGTAAGCCTACTTTGAATTAATAGTACATGTAGACATGCCCAGTGTGTCACTCGCTGGACTCTGCTGCTCCAACAGGGAGAAGAACACATTGTCTTCACAATCTCCACATTGTGCTATAGGGAAACACAGGCTGGCTATGGACAGCCTGGAGCACTCTATTAGAGGTACCCTATTCACTGCTGCTATCTGTTACCAGGCAGACTAAGGAAGCCTACAGAGCATGCTGAGATGTGTACACAGGACTCCTCCAATCCCCCTCCCCCCACCTCCACCTTGGCGGCACAGTATCAGCACTGCAAGCTTTCCAGTCTTTGAGGCTTCAGCATTTGAGTATCTGTACATGTGGAAGTTTTCTTTAATTAAGACAGAAGGAAAGAAACATGTTTAATAGTAATTATATATACATTTCTTTTGCATGTATACAATATGATTATTACTTCATAACTTGTTTAATCATATTTGCTGCTTTTGTAGATATTTATTTATTTATATATTTTATGCTATCTGTTATATATAAATCTGCGTACATGTACAAAAGCGTAATGTCTACCAGTAATATTGCAAATAATCTTCTCACCAGGAAAAACCTTCAACCTTTTGAGAAAAGCTGAAGTAAACAGATTAGTGTTTACAGTATCCTTGAAGGTCAGAAACTATAGGGGGCCAGGATTTATTGACTGGGGAGATGAATTCTGAGGTCAATAAGAAAATTTGTAAAAGATGCAAGAGCAGAATATAAAGTATCTATCTAAATTTTACCTGAAGCAGAGGCTTAAAGATGCAGGGAGACTTAATATACCATAAACTTTCTGAATAATCAACATTCTCTAAAATCCCTACACTTTATCTTAGAATCAACACTTCATTGATCATTGATTTACGAACAAGAACAACTATTCAGCATCTTCAAATGCATACAATATGTTTACTAAGGACAGGTTATACAAGCCATCATAAAAAGTCTTGCTTTTTTAAGAATGCGGCATTTGAATTTATGAATTGTTTTTAATAAAGAGCTGGCTATATAGTGATAGTAAAATGAGATGTGCTTTTAAAAAAGATCTAGATTCTAAAACATGATGTAACTCATCTAAAATTGGAATTTTTGTGACATATGAACAGTATATCCTTATCCTTAAAGCATCCTTTAACTGCCCCTGATTGTAATAACAGATTCTGCCACCTTTATATTGAAGGGTCTCTTATTGCCACAATAATGTAATGGAAATCAATGGGCCATGTTACAAAGTAAGTGAGTACTCCACATAATAGAATTGGGCTCACAGATATTAGATAACTGAACACTGGATTTGAGAAACCTTTATATGATATACAAAGAGTTGTACTTGAGAAACTAGCAGGACACAATAATTAAGCATATCATTACAGGGTAATACCACCAGATATACTGGCCAAAAGCTACCCTCTGACAGCTGAAAACTCAGTCATATAATAGCTGATAGTAGACATTCTGTCCACCTGATTACAACATGAACCAGTGAGAGTTTGGGTGATAAATGGGGGCTTTCATAGTTGTCTAGTTTTTTAACTCCTCTTGATCACCCGCTTGTAAATTTCTGTTCAGCATCAGATTTCAGGATTTTGCTTATTAGCCTGTCTCTCATTAGTGCAGATAGAAAATTTCTTAGAAATCAACATTTTGACATAACATAGGAAAGGAAATTGCAAGTGTTTTACATTGACCAGTTCTGCTGCCAGTTGTGATGTGTTTTGCCACTTGTGTTTTCAACTGGCCCCAAAGACACCAATAGCTATTAAAGGCACTTACAATACAGCTACCCAGAATCAGGTTGAAAATGCACTAAAATAACTGCAAAATTGCAGAAAAATTAAGAACCTATGAAACACTTGTAACCACGATGTTTGATACAAGTAAAGCTTCATACTACCTATACTGTGTGTTAAACAATTGTCTAGCTAGCTAGGCAAAAGTGTTGTCATTTCAGTAGGAATTCCTAGTAAACATATTGGAGACAGGAAAGGAAGGGTGCTGATTGCCTTGCAATATCCTTGTCAGATAATTTTTTGAGCAAAGTGCTTTGCAGAATCAAAATTCCTATTGAATGTTGGTTATTCAGGGCATACAGCATTGGGTAACTGTTCTGTTTATAACTGGAGACCTTGTGTAGGTGTATTCACGAACCTTCACTTTTTGATCTAATTTTCAGACAAAAATATACAATAAGATTATGCAGCTCTCAACTTCAAACATGTCTATGGGGGAAATGACTGCAGGCCAGATCTGTAACCTGGTTGCCATAGATACAAATCAACTGATGTGGTTCTTCTTCCTCTGCCCTAACCTTTGGGCTATGCCAGTGCAGGTAAGAAAGTTGAAATGTTCCTTTCTTTTGTTAATGTGCTTAACCCAATAGTGACTGCTGTCTTGTGAACCTTATTGAAAAGGTAGGGAAAGTCTTAACAAATGTAAGAGTTATTAATATTAGACCAAGAATAAAAGAAAGTGTCCCTTTTTTTATAGTGTCATATACTCCAGTATTTTTAGTGTAATTATTTCAGACTCAATCCTGCTGTCACTTTCAAAGCCTGATGAACTTCCATATAGACCCAAGGGCTGCATCAAGACATGCAGGGGCATGCACTTACAGTGGCACAAATTGCCAGGGACAGCTGAAAGCTGGGGTCAGCACTGGTAGTGGCCTCAGCAGTCTTGCCAGGGATAGCAGGGGCACCGGTTGGGGAGCACAGAGGCCTGACCAGCAGTCAGAGCATTGCTCTGGATGGCTCAGCCTCTGTTTATGCGGACTTATTATGCATGCATTGTGTCAGTTTTTGTACCAGGATTTTGGGGTTGTTTTTTTGTCTTTGGGGTTCTTGGTGGGGGGGAGGGGGAGTTGGTGTTTGTTTTTTATTTTTTTGCTACCAGCAAATTCTGGTAGCAAATTTTGGCCCTGTGCTGCAAATTTACAATGGAGGCCATGTTTAAATGTTCACTGTGTGCAGTTTGTGGTGTCACAAACCACATGCCCGGAATATTAAAATGTGCCCTGTGCTGCAGATTTGCAGCATAGGGGAAAATTTTGCTACCAGGAAATCTGGGAGAAGTGGGGAAAAGTCAGTTTCCCTGAAGCAGGGCAATTTGCCCCACACCAACATGCATGTGCAGTGGCGTGCACTGTGGCAAAAAGTAGCAGCACACATTTGAACCACTACTATTTTTGCTTCTGCATGTCCATGCCCCTGCATGGGGGGATGCACCCAAAGAGTCTAAGAACAGACCTTTTATTCTTAGGAATACGTAGAGTTTCTTAGTTTTTTCATACTGCATTTAAATATATATTTTAAATACTTGTACTGGCTGTTAGTTCTCATGACAATTGTCAACTGAGGTCTTGTACAAGGAAGGTGTTATATAAATCTCCCATTTAACATCTTTCAGTACAAACCAAGTTCTTGACTTCTCAGCTATGTTAGTCATGGACTTTTGTCAATTGGGGAGTGCTAATACTTTCTTAGGTAGCATCCAGACGAACATAGTGGTGCCACAAACCCATCTATGACATCACGTACCACACATTTAGGTGTTTCCCATACTGCTACCCTGCAGTACAGGAGGATTTTTTACCCCAGGAGATCTGGGGGTCAAAAAAACCTGCTTGGAAAAAAAAGCAGGATGGTGCACATGGCTGCAGCACATGCCACTCAAAACTGGAGTCTGACCCACTGGGGCCACTCTGTGGCTGCCAGCCCAGCTCCCAGGCCCTCAGGACCCCAGGTGAGGCTGCTGGTGCTAGCACAGTTGCTGGACCCAGCTTCCCTTACCCTATCTGAGGTAACCTGCTGTGCACTAGAGTGCACATGGCATGGGCGTTCTCCTGAGACAAAAAGGCTTCTTGTCCCTGGGGAACCAAATGTCCTTGCTCATCTGGACATGGCCTTGGATAAGATCATACTTTTTTTTTCTTCTGTGATAACTGCCTGAAAAGAACCAACATTTTGATGCTTCTTTCTAGAGTCTCTTACATTCACCTATTCCCAGAAATGTCTTTCAGTTTTGTTATATATTTACAGTTTTTACTCTTGTTAATAATTCCAGGGAGATCAGTGGAGTCTGACTTAACCTAAACAGTAACATTAATACTAAATATGTATAACAAAAAATATTAAACAGTTTATAAACTGAAGATGAAAGTTTTCATCATTCTTTAGGATGTTCCATCTCTGTTTTCAAAGTCCCTGCACCACCATTGATAAAAAATGTACAGCTCCATTTGTTTATTGAAGTTTTTTAGTTTAGTCATTTATCGTTCTGTTTTCTCATAAGAAATTTCTTCTCCTTTTTTATGGTCCTTTTACTAAAACCGATTAGAAACCTTTTGATGAAGCAATTCTTAGTCATAAAATGTCTTTTTAAACACAGAACTCTGTGGAAATATATGTAACAATTTTTTTACTAAGATGAAGGAATTTCTGATCAAAATGACACTGGCTGGTTAAATGGTCCAGAATAACTAGTAGCCCTGTGGGTAGGGTATTCTCCTGGGTTGTGGGAAAGTGATTAAAGGCTCTAGTCTAAATGAGGCAAAGTGTGGCCCTGAACCCCTTTTCAGCATTCCAGGTAAACCCCCAAACCATCAGGTAGAGGCTATTCTACTCTTGTTGGAAAATGAGAGATCCATTTTGTACAATTAAATATCCCACTTTGTACAATTAAATTAAATATTTTTTGGATTGGAGAGAGAGGGGAAATGTTTGAAAAACTGACTCACCTGAGGGTGAGGTGCTCACCTGGGTTGCTGGAGGCCCACGCTCAAGTCACTGCTATGTAAATTAAAGGGCACATCTACACAAGACACTAAATGCACAGTAGACTAATTCTACTGTACATTAGTGAGTCCGGGCAAAAGCCCTGTTATTATGCTAATGCACAATTAGTCTATTATACATTGGCATCACTAAAATGGTACCTTGCTACTGAGCAGTAGCTCTGGTTACAGCTTATTTCAGGCACTAAACTTAATGTGCAGTACCTATGGTGCATTAATACACGTATAGAAATGCCCAGAGAGAAGTAGTGAGCTCTTTTTAATCCAAAGTCAGGCAGGAGACAGGGTAGAATAGCACTTCATAGAGTAACTGAATGAGATATATACCATGACCTTTCATGAGTCTGAACTTATCAAGGTGCTGCATCTGATGAAGTAAGCTCAAATTCATGAAAGCTCATGGTATACCTCTCTGATTTAGTTAGCCTCCTATAAGGTGTGTACCCTATTTTCTGCCTTACTTCAGACTGACATAGCTAACTACCTGTCTCTATCCTGGTTGTCTATAAGGATCTTCACTTTCACCATGCCAGTCAACTAACAGAGTCACATCCTGGACTATTGGCTAGTTTGTCATTTCCACCCATACCCACACTTCCTGTGAGAAGCTCTAAAAGGGTCTTGGGTCTGTGTTGATGTGGGATGGGAAAAATTTTGAAAATTCAAGTTTTTTGGTGTTTCCTGCCCCCCACCTGCGCTCTTCCAGAATGATTGCCATCTGGTTCTGCCTCTCCCCCTTTTCACTCTAGGTACCTTAAATAAAATTTCACCCCCACTTTGTGACCAACCATCTGCTCTCTGCCTCTCTCAGCTGATCTGTTGTCTAACATGAACTATGAAACCCCTGGCAGGGATTATTACAGAGCTAGCAGGGATTTTTGCAGGGCCCGTGGCACAACTTTAGGAGTGCTTATGGTGCTCAGGCCAGGTGCCAGATGATTAGAAGAGAGCCAATGTGGTCCCCATCTTTAAGAAAGGGAGGAGAGTGGACCCGGGCAACTATAGGCCCGTCAGTCTTACCTCAATCCTGGGGAAACTCTTTGAGAAGATCATCAAGTAGCACATCTATGATGGGCCAGCATCAGGGATGATGCTGAGGGGCAACCAGCATGGTTTTATTGAGGCAGGTCATGTCAGACCAACCTGATTTTGCCTTTTATGATCAGGTCACAAAAGCATTGGATGCAGGTGTCGCCGTGGATGTAGTCTTTCAGGACTTCAGCAAGGCCGTTGACACTGTCGACCACCCCATCCTCATTAAAAAACTAGTCAACTGTGGCATCAGTGCTTACATGGTCAGATAGATTGCTAATTGGCTGAAGGGTCATACTCAGAGGGTGGTGATGGACGGGTCATATTCGACCTGGGGGGAAGTGGGCAGCGAAGTCCCCCAGGGCTTGTTCCTTGGGCTCACTCTGCTCAGTTTCTTTATCGGTGATTTGGACGATGGGGTGAAAAGCAACCTGTTCAAATTCGCTGATGATACCAAAATCTGGGGTGAGGTGGGCACGCTAGCAGGGAGGGAAAGACTGCAGCAAGACCTGGATAGGTTGCAAGGGTGGGTTGACAAAAACAGGATGCGTTTCAGTATGGACAAGTGCAGTGTGCTGCACTTGGGCAGTAGTAATCGGCAACACACTTATAAGATGGGCAACTCCCTTCTTGAGAGCACAGAGGCAGAAAGTGATCTTGGAGTAATCACTGACTCCAAGGTGAACATGGGCCGACAATGCAAGGTCACGGTCGGCAGGGCTAACTGGACCTTATTGTGCATCCACCAGTGCATCTCAAGTAGGGCCAAGGAGATGATCCTCCGCCTCTACACGACACTGGTCAGGCCACAGCTGGAATACTGTGTCCAGTTCTGGGCACCCCACTTCAAGAGGGATGTGGACAACATTGAGAGGGTCCAGAGGAGGGCCA
>JAGPOW010000304.1:105744334-105787420 GCA_030014935.1 Caiman crocodilus | reverse complement strand
ACCCCGGTGCTCTTTCCTGCCAAGGCAGGGGGTCGGACTAGATGATCTGCCCAGGTCCCTTCCGACTCTAGACACTATGATACTATGATACTATGAACTTCTTTGTTTTGCCTCCCCATTTCACATAATTAGTAACAGCACTGAGTGTAGCCAAAAGTTTACACTATACTTGTGGTACTAATCATTTCAGGTGGTTAGGGCTTTTATTTTATGTAAGTGCCTTTGCCTTATTCCTATGAAAGTGACTAGAACATCCAGGCTAGGTACAGACATTCAGAAAGCCTGAAATTGAATTGATCTAGGTTAGGGAGTTTTCTATTGGGCTCAGCCACATTGGTCTAGGGCTGTATGGTAGACAGAGGCTTTTGGTTTGAGCCGATACCTTTTATTAGACCATATTGGAGGTGGGTTGATGTTTCTAGAAAACTCTTGGATAACACAATATCCTTTTTCAAGCTAAGTGGAGTGCAGAAGGGGGTGACTCCCCTGTGTGTACTGGAGAATCAGCCAGTAGTCTATGCAAGTGGATAAGGCAATTGAACTGCTCTGAGGCCAATCATACATTTCATATGAGGGGAGGATGGGAAGGAAAGAACATTTTTATGGGTTATGGTATGGATACTTGGTACGTCTAAGCCCCAACCATACCAGGTATCCATTCCATAACCCACAAAAAAAAAGGATACTGTGTTATACAAAAGTTTGCTAAAAACATCAACCCACCTCCAAATTGGTCTACCAATTTGAAGGTCTCACCTCCAAATATGTTACCAACTCAAACCAAAAAACTTGATCTAAGCTGGCAGTTTTCTGTAAGCAGTATACAAACACAATGCACGTTCACCCTTGGGTAGGGCAGAGGCGGGGGGAAAGTCTTCAACTGGGTGTCTGTGTGCACTGAACTGTTCCGTTACAATTATAGACTGGTTTCAGTCACTTATACCAGTACAAGCGCAGTGTCAGTACTGGCCCGTGACATTTTAATTGGTGGCAAAACCAATTTATAGTCATACTCCCAGGGATTTTCCAGCTTCACTTGGCACATGAAATCTTTCTGCCACTTTATCCTCCTTACCCTGATCAATATAAATATCCATCTGTACTCTTCAGTCTCCTTTTCCCATTTGAACAGTACCGCTGCAGTCACTGGCTAGAACAATTATTCAATTTTGCAACCTTTCTGCATGTGTAGGGCCCAGGGAAATCAAATGTGCCTGCATCAGAGATTTAAGATGAGAAAACACAAAAGTCCCCAGATGTTTAGCCCAGTGAAACAGTTGGAAAGTGCAAATTACTTAGCCTGGAAGGGTTGACAGTTAAGCCAAAAATATAGAGCCTCCCCCACTCCTACTGAGAATTTTTTTGAGAAGTTAACACTACTACAGTGCCTATGTAAGGAAACAATACAGTTTCCCGTACCCCAATTGGCCTGTTATCCATTTTGCTTTTTGAGCTACTTTCTGCTGTAGCCTCACCTATCAAATGTTTTTTAAAAAGCAGCAGAATTTAAATTTACTTTCTCCTATTTGACTTGCAGCTAGCAAGGGACATGAAGGATAACAAGAAGGGTTTCTACAAGTATGTCAACAACAACAGAAAGATCAGGGAAAGTGAGGGCCCCTTACTGAATGGGGAGGGAATCTTGTGAGACAGGATGTGGAAAAGGCTGAAGTACTCAATGTCTTTTTTCACCTCAGTCTTCACAGGCAAAGTCAGCTCCCAGACTAGTGCACCTGGCAGCACAGTTTGGAGAGCAGCCAACAGTGGTGAAAGAACAGATTAGGGTCTATTTAGAAAAGATGGACATATACAAGTCCCTGGGGCCAGATAGGATGCGCCTAAGGGTGCTGAGGGAGTTGGCTGATGTGATTTTAGAGCTGTTGGCCATCATCTTTGGAAATTCGTAAAGAAATTCCAGATGATCGGATTGAAAAAAACCATAGGGCCCATATTTAAGAAAGAGAAAAAGGAGGATCCAGAGAACCACAGACCAATCAGCATCACTTCAGTCCCTGGAAAAATCATAAAGCAGATACTCAAAGTATCCATTTCTAAGCACTCGGAGAAGAAGAAGGTGATTAGGAACAGTCAGCATGGATTCAGCAAAGGCAAGTCTTGCCTGACCATCCTGATTGCCTTCTATGATGAGGTGACTGGCTCTATAGATGTGGGGAGAGCAGTGGATGTGGTATACCTTGATTTTTAGCAGGGCTTTGGATATGGTCTCCCACAACATTCTTGCAGGAAATCTAAGGAGGTACAGGCTGGATGAATAGACTGTAAGGTGAATAAAAAAAACTGGCTGAAGCATCAGGCTCAGAGAGTAATAATCAATGACTGTGTCTAGTTGACAGCCAGTGGAGTGCCTCAGGGGTCAGTCCTGAGGCTGGTTTTGTTCAATGTCTTCATCAGCAACCTGGAAATTGGCATAGTGTACCAGCAAGTTTTCAGATGACACCAAGCCGCAGGGAGTAGTAGATATGATAGAGGATAGGGCTATGATTGAGAGTGACCTAGACAAATTGGAGGATTGGACCAAAAGAAGTCTCATAAGTTTCAACAAAGCCAATTGCAAAGTCCTGCACTTAGGATGGAACAATCCCATGTACTGGTACAGGCTGAGGGCTGACTGCCTGGGCAGCAGCTCTGCAGAAAAGGACCTGGGGGTTACAGTGGACAATAAGCTGAATATGAGCCAGCAGTGTGTCTTTGTTCCCAAGAAGGCTAATGACATACTGGACTGCATTGTTAGGAGTATTCTCAGCAGATCAAAGGAAGTGATTATTCCCCTCTATTCAGCATTGGTGAGGCCGCATCTGGAGTAATGTGTTCAGTTTTGGCCTTCCAGTAGAAAAAGAATGTGGACAAATTGGAGAGAGTCCAGCAGAAGACAATGAAAATGGTTCAGAGGCTGGGGCAGGAGCACATTTCTGATGCGGAGAGACTGAGAAAACTGGGCTTATTAAGTCTAGAGAAGAGAGGGCCAAGAGGAAATTTAATAGTAGCCTTCAACTACCTGAAGGAGGGCTCAAAAGAGGACGGAGCTAGATTGTTCTCAGTGGTGGCAGATGATAAAACAAGGAGCAACGGAGGTTTGATATTAGGAAGAATCTCCTCACTAGGAGAGTAGTAAAACACTAGAACAGGTTACCCAGAGAGGCTGTGGACTCTCCATCCTTGGACGTTTTTAAGATCCAGCTAGACAAAGCCTTGGCTGGGATGATTTAGTTGGGGATGGGCCTGCTTTGAGCAGGGAGTTGGACTAGATGACCTCTTGAGGTCCCTTCCAACCCTAATTTTCTATGATTCTATAATCCTATGAGTATCTAAAGAAGAAAAGCAGCATATTATTTACTGAATCCATTTCACATAATTTTCTTGAGAAGCTATATTTTATACTTTGTGGTGAAGAAGCAGAAGTGTTAAGCAATGTTAGCTTGTGTATCGTTAAATGTTAGTGAATAACTGTATACAGAGAAAGGAGTGATTTCCTGTGTGTGAATCTACTTTAGTTCTTCACTTGTAAGCCAGTCACCTCTACTTGAAACACTATGAGAAAGCTCAGACTTCTGTGTGCACATTTGAAATCTGATATGTTTTCTTATCCATTCTGTTGTCATTTTAATATTATTGAGGGTTAGATTGCTGCTGTAAGTCAAGACGTGAGCTGGAGCAGGAATGATTCTGGCTGACTCAGTGGCAAAATTCCCACTAATTCCATGGGGAATTGCATTAGACCTCATGTCTAGTTAATGAATGAGAATTAAGAATAACATCTGGCAGCACAGAAAGGAAATGGCTTGTGCAGAAAGAGCAGAAAAATGCAAGCATATTAGCTGTTATTTTTTAATGTTGATTTCTACTACTGTAAATGACTGCCCATTCATTGGCTCTGTTCTGTTCATGCAAGGCCTGCATCAGGGTCCCTGTATATCGGGGTGGTCAAAATATGGCCTGCAGGCCAGATCAGGTCCACCAAGAGATTTTATTTAGCCTGAAGTGGATCTCTCAGCCCCGCCTATCCAAGGCATGGGATGGAGGGCAGCCTAGGCCATGGCATGTGTGGACTGTCCCCCTGCCCTTGGTCACGCAATGATAGTCTCTGCTGCTGCTGCCAAACTCAACCGTGCTGCCCAGACACCCTGGTCCATATGCCTCATACCCACTGCCCAGGGCACCGGATGAAGTTGGTGCGTGGGTGGGTGGGTTCCCTAAGGAGACCAGTCTGGAACCCACACAGTTAAGGCATGCATCCGGGCAGGTGGAATAGGGTCATGGGTAGGTGGAGAGCAGCATCCAGTAGTGGGACAGGTGGTTGGGGCTGAGGCTGGGGCCAGAGCCGATCATGGGGCAGTGACAGCGTGAGGCTGGAGCCTGAGACAGAGCCATGATTTGCTGTCCACATCCCTGTGACAGGCTCTGGTTCCATGGGTGGCAGCAGGTAGGGAGTGGATCAAGGCTGTGCCCTGGGCTCTGGCCCTGCACTCTCACGGCCCCATAATTCCAATAACAGCTATGGCCCTGGCCCCCAGACCTGGCCACCTGTCCTACTCCCAGATGCCTCTCCCTGCTTGCCTGCAGCCCCAGCCAAACACAAGACAGAGCTACTTAGGTAGTTTTGGTCAGCTGTTGCAGGTTGGGTCATCATCCCTCCACCCACCCACCCCCAACAACTCACCAAAACTCCCCCAAGTGATCCTTGGGCCCAAATAATTGCTCACCCCTATTGTACATTCTAAGGCCATGTTGCACTGTTAGACGGGGGCAACTCTCAGGGCCGGGTTTCGTGCCAGCCTGCCCACCTGTCTCTGAGGCAGTCCACCCAGTCTCACTTGCCATGACTGTTGTTTCCATAAACTGATGGTGTAACACAGGAAGCTGCCCATTCCCCACCCCAATGCCAGGGGGCATTATCTGCAGCTCCAAACCTTCCTTACACCACAGCTCATGCCTCACTGATGGCATCACAGTTCTTAATATCTCTGGCCCCACACTGGGCCTCATAATCCTCCAGTCTGGACCCCAACTGGATCCCTCCTATTAGGCAGCCTACTCTGCCCTCATTCTGGGCTGCTTCACTCCCTGTACTCTTCCACTTCTCAGACATGGCCCCCCCCCAGGACCTTTAGACACACAGACCCTGGCCTCACCTCCAAAGCCAGTCAGAACCCCAGGCCCTTGGTTCTGGGCATTCTTCACGGTGGGCCCCTGGCCCTTTGGACCCTTCTGGTCCTGGTCCCAGCATAGATCAGTCGAGCATGCCTCAAGTCAGGCTTCTGAGCCTCTAGCTCACTCTCTCACATGGGTCCACCTGCTTAGCCCTACTGTGGGGTTACCCAGCCAGTTGTGGGAGCTGGGGTTATTAAAGCGCCCCGGCCCACCTTTCACCAGGGAGGTAACTGGCCTGGCATTTCCTGGGGGCTCCCATGCCACCAAGAACCCCACCAGGCCACCCATCCCAGTAGGGTGCAGTTTTAGGTCATGCCCAGGACCAAGAGCCTCTAAGCTATCCCCATAAGCTCTTGCCCTTACTTCCTGGATGTTCATGCTGCAGCATGAATATTGCTGCAGCAATATTTCTGCCTGGGCTGGCAGCAGCAGACTGCAGCCTTTATATACTAAGTTTTCAAGATGGCTGCTGCCATCAGGCACTTGCTGGATGTTTGTCCCAGCCCTTCAAGTGGCAGGGCACCAGCAATGCCCTGCCACATACTGTCAGCCTAATGTAAAGACAGTTTTTTTAACTGAGAAGCAGGCCCATTAGTGGCAGCTAGTGTTCTAAGTTCCCTGCATGGTTTAAAACTCATGATGTCTGCATTAAAATCCACTGTTATGCTAATGCTCTGCAGAAAATCATAATGTGTCACAATTTCTTGTTTTGTATCATGGTGAATGCAGCATTCCATAGAAATAAGTACATTCAGCATCAGGGGGAAAAACACAGGCTCTTTTCCAAGATGCTTTGTCCCTCTTATATTCAGCCCTTTCCCTTACGATGCAGCATAAACATTTTAATTGAGTTTGAAGAGTCTGCTAATCCAACATTAAATAACTTCTACAGTTATTTTAAGTAAGTTAATTTTTACTTTGGAGTCATTTATTCAGCATTTCAGTCAGTGTTGCGAGTTGTTTAATTCGTCCTTGATTAGAAGATATGAGTGCTTATGTGGTAGCATTGGAGTGATACTGTAACTGTAATGGTCCAGAAAATATGTGAGAGGAAAGCGTTTTTGTGGGTAATACCTTTTAGTAGGCCAGCTGCATTGCATACTTAGATTGAGACAAGTTTTCAAATGCAGTGCATACAAATGCAGTGATATGTATTTACCTTAGTAAAACACATAAACAAATGCACTGCATTCAAAAGCTTGTCAGTGTCTTTCCCACAGGTGGGCAATTATTTTGGGCAGAGGGCCACTTACTGAGTTTTGGCAAGCTGTCGAGGGCTGCATGGGTAGCCCTGCCCCTTGACAGGTGCCCCCTCCCCCTGGCTGCTATCTTGGAATCAGAAGTCTCTCCCCTTACACCCAGAAGTACTCTTTTCAATGAGGGGTTTTATCAACTTGGAATCAGAAAAATATTAAATTAGGTTCTAAGAAGTGAACATCTAAAACATTCATAAATTTGATTTCAAAAAATGTTTTTGTCCTGGTTTACATGTGTTTGTGTACTGTACATAGAGATGATTGTACAATAGCTTAAAATTAAGTCTTATGCCTGTATATTCTTTGGGGATGGGTATTGGTTTGTAGGGGGCTGTGAGTGTGTGGGTATGTAGGGTGAGGGAGCATGTAGGTGTGTATGTGGAGTGTGGGTGGGTATGGGGTTTGTGGGGGACTGCGTGGGGGAAGGGTGGCTGGAGTGTGTGGGGGTGGGGGTCTGCATGTATGACAATGTAGGGGGGCACATGTGTATGGTGGGGTGTACATGTGGGACTAGCCCTATAAACACACATACACACTCTGCCCTGTCTATACACACACATGCACACTCTGCCCCTGCCTGCATACACACACACACACACACCCCTGGTCTGGTCATGTAGCCGGAAGCCACATGGTACTGGAGCAGGGCAGGGGCAGGAAGCAGGGAAATGGCTGAGGGCTGGGCTTCTGCCTCCTGCTGCCAGCTCCCCCTGGGTCCTACTATCCCTGGTTCTTGTCCTCTTTGATAGGCAGCCAGAAGCAGATAAATATTTTTAAAAAATTTTAGGGGTCCTACAGGCCGGATAGAATGGCCTGGCAGGCCAGATCTTGCCCGCCGCGGGCTGTATTTTGCCCGCCCCGGTCAAGCCTAATCATGCAGTTTTATGTGTCTTTCTAAGATACATCCTTGCATGAAGTCAGGCAGAAGGCAAAGTAGAGGTGCACCTTGAAGTGAACTGTGGCTCATGAAAGCTTATGCATCTCTGATTCAGTTAGTCTGTAAGGTGCATCTATACCATGTCTTCTGCCTGTTATACTCAGTTCTGCCATTGCGTTTAGCAGGTTCCAGATCCAAGGTAACTGGAGTCAATGTAAAGACTCCCATTGACATCAGTGTACTTTGGGTTAAATCCTAGGACCAGAATTGGAACCTTTAAGGGCTTTCTTTCCTTTCTGCTGTAAATGCCCTTCCTTGGCACTATTGCAGCTGTTGAAAATGCAAGATTTTCTTCAAACCCCTGATACTGACAAGTGACAATTTATATTTTTAATCAACAAACATACTTTGCCTCTAAAACCAGCCATAAGAAGTCACTCACTAGCACAAATTGTTTGTCAGTCTCATAAAATATTCAAGACACTAGATTTCTTTTATTTGTAATAGCAATCAATCAGAATAATTAGAAAAATATCCCAGTTGTGGGCAGAAAGAGCACTGAGATTTTGCTTTAAAGGTAAATCATGTGAAGTGTTTCATTACACTTTTTTTCTTTTAAAAAAGTGATCATTACCCTTGGAAATTTTAATGTGCCAGGTGATATTTGAGCTGGCTGAGAACACTGCTAACTTACTCAGTTATTCATGAGTAGGGCCTGGGTTAAATTGTGGGCCCAGCTTGTGATGTGATAGCTCCTTTAATTTTGGAGTTCCCCTGTGTGACTCTCTGCCACTGATTGGGCTGTTGGCCCCAGCTCTCACCACTTGTTCCTGATGGCCAGGAGGGGAAGACCATGGTTTTACACATGCTGTAGTTTTTGCCTCCCACTGCTTGCTGCTGACCAAATGGGAGGCAAAAACCATAGCATATTTAAGATTGCTGTTTTAGGGTTCTGACTATCAGGAATGAGCTGCAGGACCAATAGGGGGCCTCTTTGCTGATCAGCAGTGGGGGTGGGATGCTTGGGGGGACTCCAAGATTAAAGGAGCCACCAAACCATGACTAGGCCCATGATTTAAATCAGGCCCTATTCATGAGTGAGTGACTTGTAAAATCCATTATGTATTTCAGCATGCATTTCAGTTATTAACTTCCATACACTTGTATTGCAAAGACTTTTTTGTCCCATGCATACCTTGAAAATGTTTGCTCCTGTTCTCATAGTATGGGAGAGGTGATGAAAGGATGACATTTTTACCCAAGTGAAAAATACACAGCTGTATTATCCCACATGTTTACTGCTCCCACAGCTGACAGAAAACCTTATGCATTTGTATCCACAGTAACCTAGAGATGGGTAACAAATTAAGTTTTTGCCTTTTCCTGTGCTTTGGCTGGGGCTTCTATTGCCAAAACCAGCTGATCCCCTAACAACTATAGAGGCAGAAGCAATAATTCACAAAGCGTAGGGCTGTTTGCTTGGAGGCTGTGATGATTTTTGGAAATGTTACAATTTGACTTTGTGAACTGCCTGCATCCTTACCTCATATAACTATCTATTACTGCATACTCCTTAATAGTCCCTTATCTCATGAATGGAAAAAGCATTTATCATTCAATAGATCAATTATGAATGAATGTCAGTGCCTGAACAAATTTTCTCCAACCTGTCTGGGAGGAGCTGGCATTCAGGTGGTGGAAGGCAAAAGAACAAAAAACCCAGGTTTTAATATTGGATCTTAAATTGCAGAATGAGGGTGCCTGTACATGAGTACAGAGGCTGCTCTGATGCATATAATTCCAGCACATCAGTAATCACCATGCTCCATCCAGCCTCCGTATCTCATGCATCAGCATCTCCGCACTTCAAAATGGTAGCGGGGGCGCTTGAACTAATGCTCATCGAACAAGTTTTAGTTCAAGCACCCCTGCTGCCATTTTGAAGCACAGGGACACTGATACACAAGATGCTGAGGATCTTTAATCAGACCGACTCTTGGAGCCACTCTAATTAAAGAACCCCTCCCCTCCTCCCCCACACACCACCACCACCACCCCCAGAACATGTGTAAAAGTGCCTTGAGAGATTTGAGTCAGAGGGACACACAGTGACAGAGAGACAAACTTAAGCAGAGCAGGGCGGGGGGAGTAATCATACTGGAGGGACTCTGTTTGACTGAAAAACCAGCTCCAGAAGAAGGAAACTGGGATTGGCTACTCAGAAAAAAGATAGTATGCTTGATACAATGAGAAGAAACTGTGCAGGAGGGAATGGGCATCCTGGACTACTTAAAGGACCCTGGCTCTCACTCCAAGAAAACTTAAATGTGGAAGGTAAAATAAAAAATATTTTTAGGGGTGTGTTTTCCTGTCTAGAGTTGGATAACTCTTGTTTGAAGAATGGTGGGTTTTTCGGTTTCTAACAAAGTCTCTATATCTGTTTGCTCCAACTGTCAAGTGTGCCTGATTGAGATACTAGAGTGCGCATTGGGCTGGAGCTGTGAGAAAGGGTAGGCTCAAGCTATTAGGAGTCAGCACTGGTCTTGAGGGCCTCATCCAGTTGGGCAGTGAGATCCCTTTTCTTTGATGGAAAGATACAGCCCAGGCTCAGAAAAGTGTGCCAGAGGTGCCAAGGGAAGAGGCAGGGCTGCAGCCTACAGAAAGCCAGCAAAGCTTAAGAGTACATGGGCTTAGCATAGTGGCAGCTGGGGAAGGTCTACGAGGGATATAGAGCAGAGGCTCCCTGCCTTTACATGGGATTCATGAACTCTTAGGTTTTCTAGCCTAAGTTAGATGCCAGTCAGCCTCACAGACACTCCACCTCAATTAGTGTTTATATTTTGGTCTCAACTGGACTTCCACAGTTCATACCATATTCCTTTTATTTGTTCCATGAGGCCATATATTTGCTAAATACATACTATGAATGTTAAGATGTCTGTCCTGTTACATTTAAAATGCTTCAAATTACCAGCAGAGATGCATTAGAGGATTGTTTGGTGGGGAGTGAAAGTGAAAAGTTGCATAGAGGACAAAGGTGTCTTAAACACCCCCTACCAAGCAAGCCTATATTTTAATGAGCAAAGTAATGATTCTCTTCTCTCCTCCATATGCACATCTAAATCCCATTAATAAGAGTGAGAGTTATAAACTCAATCCTGCTGTCCTGAGGCATATTTAAGCCTAACAAGATAGAGGGGTACAGCTTCTATTCTTGTATAAGCATTAGGCCTGAACTCACAGAAAGAGAACAATAGACAAAGTATTAGGGAGATTGCCAGGGTGGTTTTATTTCTTTTAGTAACTTAAAAAAGGATGGTGCAATATAATGTCCTGCATCCTGATTTATCTGAGGGTTTGGGTTTATATAATCTGGAGTAGCTAGAATGACAATGATCCAAATTGTTCACTGTTATATATTGGAATAATACTAGTTAATATTTGTTACTGGAAACTTCTTGCCAAATGAGTTGCATCTATTTTGTAGTATATGTTTGCTTTGTAATGTATAGTATCTTAAAAAAAGTTGTCTTCTTCAATCCCTGCTGCATTTTTTGCCCTAAATTGACAGGCTGTAGACAAGAGAAGTATTCCTCCTTCAACTATGCCTTTAGTGCAGGGGTGGGCAAAATGTGGTCCGGGGGCCAGATGCAGCCTGCCAGGCCATTCTATCCAGCCTGCGGGGCCCCTAAAAAATTCAGACAATTAATATTTATCTGCCTCTGGCTGCCTGTCATGTGACCCTCAATGGCTTGCCAAAACTCAATAAGTGGCCCTCTTCCCCAAATAATTGCTCACCCCTGCTTTAGTGGCTTTTCTTTTGAGGAGAAACTCTCTGGGAGTGATTAAACCCCAGTTGTTCCTATATTATTTTTCATTTGGAGTAGCCATTTTTACTCTGGGAGAAAAAGCCTGATTATCTGTACACTTTTGGTTTCTGAAAGTCTATATGAGTCCTGTATTTTAGGTACACAGGATCCTGTGAGCAACTTCTTAGAAGTTTTTTAGCTGGTGTTTATCTGAGTTAGAAATTTTAAGACATATAAATTGTCCAGAAAATTTGTACCTTATTTTTTGGTACCTGAAAATGTGCATTGGAATTTTGGCTTAATTGTTCTCTCTGTGTAGTATAATTTCCTGTTCTCTGCTTTAAGGCCAAAATAAATAAAATATCTACCATAATATTAGCATCCACTGAAGGTAGCTTCCATTGTGAAAAGCTACAGCCCTTATGCATGCATAAGTCTCAGTGAATTACGTTTTTATTTTTCTCATGCATCATACACTGAAGGATTACAGATTGGGATCAGACTAAGTTCTTCTCTTAATAAGAAAGGGTCAAGTCAGTAAAAGTTTGTAACAAAAGTATGTACAAGTCCAGCAAAATACACATTATATCAGCTGATCAACAAATTAAAACAAATATCCAATAACTGTTAATGACATGGCTAGAAACACTTACTGAAAAGGGTTAAGAAAAATGGGTGTGCTATGTTGAAGAAGCTGTCGAGCACTACACTGTTATATGGACTGCTTTTATAATTTGGAGCCCATGCAGTAAAGAACGTTTCATCATGGCTTCCTAATAGAGGTGCACTGATCGAGATTTTGGGGGCAGATACCAATAGCCAATTTTTAAGGAGGCATATCGGCCAATACCGATCTAATTTCCAGTGCAGCTGCATGCAGCTGGTAAGTCTGGTGTGGTGAAAAAGGAGAGGGGAGGTAAGGGTTGTGGGGGTGAGGGGAGGTGGGGGCGCAATTTCCAATATAGTCGAAAGATCCCTGTGTTGAGGGAGAGAATGGGGCTGGGGTAGGCACTGCGCACCTGAAGCGGAGCAGGCACAGGACGGAGCCATGACTTGTCCGGGACGGGGCGTGGCTCCCACCACTGCTTTCGCTACTCATCCAAGAGGGCATGGGGGGGCATATGCCCCTGGATCTGTGCAGGGCAGGGTAGGCTGGGGCCAGGGGCTACGCTGTGCTACACTCAAGTCAGGTGGTGGTGGCACTGGGAGGGGGGCTATGGGGAGGGGCTCAGCCACCCCAAATTTCACCATAGCTTCCCCAGCCCACTCCATGTAGATCCGGAGGTACACACCTCCTCCCCCCCATGCCCTCCCAAATGATCAGCAGGAACAGCGGTGGGAGTCGCCAGCTGAGTAGATGAGCCACGCAAGTGTCTTCCCCCTCCCCCAACCACACCAGACTTACCAGCTGCACGCAGCTCTCCGTGCTGCCAGGCTGTGCTACAGCTGTGTGCACATACTGTTGTTCCCCTTTCATGCACAGAATGAAGTAATTCCTTGTCTTCTCCCCTTTTCTTATGCCAGATTATTGTAGGAGTTCTTCTGCTGTACTACCTGCTTGGAATCAGTGCCTTAATTGGAGCAGTAGTAATCATAGTGCTTGCACCTGTCCAGTACTTTGTAGCAACAAAGCTTTCACAGGCCCAGAGAAGCACATTAGTAAGTATGTTCAGATGCTATATGTAATCTGGCATGTATACATATGCATTTAGATCTCAAAGATAGGCATATGGCATTGACCAAATACAGGCAGTCACATATTTGTAACATTCAAGGACGTCAGAAGAAGGTTGAGAAAGTGATGGTCTCAGTTAGGAAAGAAACATCTTATTTTAAATTTAAGCAGGTATTTATTTCTCTTTACAACAAATAACATGTGTGATTGTTCTCCTTTCCTGTCTTACAAATTTATGTGAAGTCTGTGATCATTACATTGTCTTGAAATATTATTGACTTCAATGGGCATTTTTACATATGCAAGCACCACAGTGCGAGGCACTTTTCAAAGCACCTGGCACTGCATTTCTTCTAGTTGTATAAGTGACAAAATGTATGTCAGCACTGAGAAAATGGCAGTAGCACACTTTTAAACTAAAACACATAGAAAGTGTTTTAGTTCAAAAGTATACCACCACCATTTTCTGTGCACTGATGCACATTTCTCCACTTATACAACTGCATACAGTGCATGTAGATGCAAGTGGATCTCTGGCGCATCACGGGACGAAAAGGTATGTGTATAAATGCCCATTAGCAACAAATGGTCCTTCCTTACACACACAACCCAAGTAAATGGGCCTTGTAGAGGGATCTCACTGCAATATATGGGGAGGAAGAATCCTCTAGTATGATCCAGAGCCAAGGCAGTGTAGCCGTGCAAACCACAGTGATTACTTTATGAGAAGCAAGGCCTTTTTTAGTTATCTTTTATTAGTACAGTATAGTTGGGAGATTTGTAAGATAAGCAGAAAGTGTATTTCCTCACGTCTGGGAAAGAAGCAGGTGCAGCCTAAGCTAAATAGCAGATAAGACAATGGCTCATCCCAGTAGTATCTGAGCAACCATGGATTGCCCTTGGAAAAAAGGCACAAGAAACAGTATGCATATACAGTTAAATGCATCAGTATTAGTGTATTGTATGATAGTCTTTGTGGTCGTTAGCTTCAATTAAAACTATTTATTTCAATGTCAGCAATTACTAAGAATTATTTTAAGTGGGAACATATTTAAACAGTGAAAATCCCAGCAAATGTGTTCCACTCTACAAGTCATGACAACTCCTGGATGTGACTAAAAGCCAATCTAGACATGGGATTTTCAATAATTACTATGCTTTTAGGAGTTCATGTGCTACGGCCTTTCACTTAGATGCATTAGAACATTTTGTCCCTACAAGAGGAAAGCTAACTAGGCAGCTAAGTATTATTGACTGATTACCTGATGTGTTAAGGACTTCAAGCCGCTTACACAGTGAAATAGATCCCACCTTAAAATTAATTTACATGTACTTGTATGTTAATTTATATTTATACAGGAATACTCCAATGAGAGACTGAAGAAGACAAATGAGATGCTTCGAGGCATTAAACTCCTTAAACTCTATGCCTGGGAACACATCTTTCACAGCAGTGTGGAAGAAACCCGGTTAAAGGAAATGACTAGCCTCAAGGCCTTTGCTCTTTATACCTCCATATCGAGTAAGTTGCCTCCCTTGCTGATAAGCTAATATGCTAGTACATAATTGCTTACTGATGAGTGTACTGTTTCTCAGCTGATTTAGGGTCTGATTCTATATTCCTTCCATTTAATTCAGTAGAATTTTGCTAGTATGAGGAATATATAACTGAATATGAAGGCTAGGGTAAGTGAATGATTGGATGGTAGCCTGAGAGAAAGCCACCAGTGGGGAGAAAGTGCTGTGTGGCATTTGTCACCCAGCTCTGTCATTACTCCCCAGTTGTCTCCAGCATTACTCTCCATTTATCCAGTCTTGGGTCTTGCTTGAGTGGAGACTGCCAGCTGTTTGGTGGTAGTTTGGATACATGTACAAATGAGATGAAAGATGAGAGCACTGGGTTTATATTTATTTATTATCTAAACTGGTATTTGTACAAAGGTCTTGAAAGAAGTAGAGTTGACTGTAGAGCACAGAAAGGGGGTGTTAGAGTTGGGAAGACCAGGTGCCAAAGGTAAAGCAGAAATACTTAGGCTTTTCTAGAGCAGTTCGTATCTGGGCATTGTCTGACTGTGTATCCTGAGGATTGTACAAACTTCCTATCATCCTAGACTGGGAGTAACAGTTCCTTTGATGTTTTACTTGTGAGTCATAGGATTTTTTCCTGTGAATGATAAAAACTGCCAAAATTTAGAACCCCAACAAGAGGCAGAACTGAAGCTGTGGTTTGTTTTCATTCAAACAAAATGACTATCTGTGAGGTTACACAGGCTTAGAAGGTTTCATTACAAAACATGGGTGATTTTCCAT
This sequence comes from Caiman crocodilus, assembly GCA_030014935.1. Lineage (NCBI taxonomy): Eukaryota > Metazoa > Chordata > Crocodylia > Alligatoridae > Caiman > Caiman crocodilus. The sequence goes on along the minus strand of JAGPOW010000304.1, from coordinate 105,772,324 downwards.
GGGATTCTGGCATTATGGGAAGTGAAGCAGTAAGAATTTAAACAGTGTCAATGTTCCAGACTTTCCTGCAAAAAAAAAAATCTCAGCATGTCCCTGCACCAAGCCCAGTACATGCCCAGAACAGGCATCGTGTTGGTTTGACATGGCTTATAGATCGGATCGGGAGCTTCAGCTGGGCTTTTTTGGTGCTTTTATCTGATAGTTGATCAAATCAGCTATTAGAGAAAAGTGCCACAATGCCCCACTGAAGTGCACGGTCTATACAGATGCTGCTGAGTTGAGTTGAACTAGCCCACTGCTTCTTCCAGTAGTGTTTTTTTTTCCCTACATCTGTCAGCAGCCATTTATTTTCCCCGCCTCAGCTCTCAGTCCGTGTCATTCCAAGAACAAAGTACTTTTGACAGATCTGCACTGTCTGAACCCAAAAGTAAATTTATCTTCAGAAACATATACCACATACTCACATGATTAAAATATAAAAAACAAATGAGCAAACAAGCAAAAGCAATAACTGCATAATCATTACAATTATTTCCTTGAAAGAAAGTCATTTAAAATTTGAGACCTGGAATGAACTTGTGGTCTTACTGAGATCAACCACAAGCATAGCTACAAGCATACCTACCCTTATAGCCAAGTCAGTCAGTTACTTCCTAGATTTGATCTTATGTTGCAGCTAGGCAGTCTGCAACAGGCTAGGGAAGGAAGGGGTCAGCAACTCCTGGCACATGTGCCAGAGCATGGCAAACAAGGTAATTTTGTTCAGCCTGCCATAGCTGGCCCAGGCTCTGGGCAGCTGCTGCTGGGCACAGAGTCTGGGTGCTTGCAGCAGATAGCCCATGCATGCCTCTGGGAGTATGGTGGAGAGAGGCCTGGGGCAGCACAACCCTGGCCCCTCTCCTGCAATCTGCCCAGAGGTATGCATGCAGGTGCTGCTGACAGAGCCAGTGCCGGTGCTCCACAGCTCAATGCAGCTCCTTGCAACTTGTTAGCCACCTGCTGCAGCTACCCAGAACTTGGGCCAGCTGTGGCAGGCAGCTGGAAGGCTGCAAACAGCTGCACTGGGCTTCAGAGCCTTTGGCTGGATTCCATGGCAGCCGCAGCTGCACATACACCTCCTCCAGGCAGATGGAGGACGAGCCAGGTTTGCCTTGCCCCAGGCCCCTCCCAAGCCATCCACCCAGATGCACGCATACAATCACCACTAGCAGTAAGGATCAAAACCCTCAAGACTCCCCTGTGGTCTGTCCCTGCCATGCTAAGTTAGAGGATGGTTCAGGGTTGGGGTGTTTTTGGCACTTCAGCCAAAAACATTGCAGACCCCTGGGCTAGGATCTATCTTCTGCTGTACTTCCTGTTCAGACATGTACAAACTAACAAACAAAAAACCCCAACAACATTAGGAGTCAAGCAAACAAATCAGTCAGTATATCCACCAATACACATTTATATCAGGCAAACTTTGCAGAGGTCTTAATCAAAAAGTCCTGTATCAAAATGTTTTCAAATTTCAAACAAAATATGATATACAGAAGAAAGGTGTCCAGCAAAGTGAAGGACAAGCAAAACAGTAAAATTTTCTCAAAAAAAAAGTTAAACAGTATTGTAAGCAGCTCTAACTGTAATGTTTGATATGTAAAGTTAACCTTAAATTTCCAGCCTTTTTGTGGGGTTTGGTTGGTTGGTATTTTTTGCTGCTGTAGGGGTTGTAGGTAGGGAGAGATGAGGAAATTACTCTTAAGGGATGCTTTTTCTCTCAAGTAACTGGTGAATATATATGACCTTCACTCAGTTTTAACAAGTATTTTCAAACATACGCTCTCTACAATAAATTTGAGTTGTATATTAAATAAAATTGACAACATTTTTAAAATGCAAAAAACTATCAAGAAAGGAATGAATACTTTCCAGATTCATTCAAGATCTATGTATGAAAACTAGAAGGATATTCTTAAAATGTCTATCCAGCAGCACATTAAATCCTTCAGAGAGTTCATATCCAAAAAAGGCTAGCCAAAGAGTGAGCCAAAACTGTTTGAGGGTCAAATGAGGACAGCCCACTCCAGATAAAATAATTTGGGAATATTTTAACTGTCTGAACTTTGACAATGCCTACTGACAGAAAGGACTGGCATAGATATAAATAACATTTGTGGTGAACTTTTTCTATTAGTGTTTCAGGCACTACTGATATTTTCCTAAGATAGGTATAATGAAGTTTCTCATAATATGCCTAGCTCACCTCCTAAAAGAGACGTATTAAAGCAGTACAGTATTCAGTAATGGCAGCAAGTAGAGTACTTTTGCCATTCATCCTTGTTAACTGCTGTAGAACTAGCATAGCTAGTATCCGATCCCAGATAGGCCTCATCAGCCATCTTTGGACACATAGATAAGACAGTTATGAAAGACAATCATCCTCGACCGTAAGGGATTGCTGAAGAAGGTCTTTACGTTACAGTAGTTGGCTCAGGAGGGTGACAATTCATAATTCAATTAGTGACTCTTAACATTTAATAGAAAATATACAAATGACATACACGTGCTCTTCCTTAGACCATTGTTTTATTACAGTTGTGCCATCTGATATTTGATTTAGAAAAAGGAATAATTTAATTTAGGAAGTCCATAGGGGAAAAAAGATCATTTCTTTCTCTCATATTTAGGCAGGGAATAAGGCTAGGCAAATCAAAGGTCAAGTAAATGTGGTTGACACTTTACTGCATACCATCTTAGGTTAAGATAGATGAAGAGCATGTGATATGACTGGAGCTGCCTCACAATCAAGCAGAATTTGTGTTTGCAAATGGATAATTAGTTATTGCAGCATGGTTAATCTGTTAGAAATTGTACTTTCTTTATGGTCTTCAACCATCTGTTCTTAATACCCCTATAATCTGTAGTGATTGATGAGTCTGAACCTGTAGTATTAGGACAAGGGAGGAACCCTACTGCTTGAGGACAGGGAAGAAAGCATAGCATGTTATTTTTTGCATTTCAGTAGCAGCTGTAGTTTCAAGCTGAGATCAAAGCCTCATCAGATTTAGAATCTGTACAAATGTACATCAAGACTACCCCGGTCCCATAGATACTTACAATCTGAATAGCTAATCCTGACAAATAAAGTATTCATATGCCCTTTAGGCAGGAAGGGAATGATTTGCTGCTGTAACTGTGGTGAACAGATCAGATATACCCAAGATAGATTTTAAATTAGTTAGCACAGATATCAGCAGGATTCCAGCCATGACAGTATAGATCTCAGTACAGGTTAATTGCCTAAATCTTTACCCAGCTTCTTTGGCAGGTTTTGCAAATCCATGGTTTCAAGCCAGGTCAGATACACATACACTATGCAGCAGTTGGGTGTGTCCACACATGCCAGCATGTGCACTTGCAGCAGCTCAAATAGAAGTGGTGCAAATTTGCACTGGGGCGTTTTGCCTCAGTGCGCGTGCTTGGACGTGCACTTTGTTGTGGAGCAAATTGTGCCACTTGGGGCAAAATAACCCTGCCTGGCTCCTTCCAGGTCTGCAGCCAGGGGGAGCCAGAGCCTGGGGCTAGCACCTGTGCTGTCCCCAGCAGTATAAAAAGCTGCCCTGGCAAGTAGCTCAGGGCTACTAGCTCTCAGGAGCTTCTGGGGCCCAGCCAATTGGTACCTGGGGACACTATCCCTTGTGCCAGCCGGACTGCTGAAGCAGTCCTGAGAGTTCCTTGCACCCTCTACCCACTGCAGGGGTCTGGCAGTGGTGGCTGCTGCCTGGCTGTGACCTGCTGTGCACCTGCCAGACCCAGATGCAGACTGCACAACCAGTAGAGGCATCTGCTCCTCTGGGCCAGCTGCCAGTGGACTGTGGCTGCAGGGTTGGCCTTTGTGCGGCACTACTGCCACGTGTGCCCCCTGCCCCGCCATCTGGGCAGCTATTACCTGAAAAATTTTCTGTGTGTGGTAGCCTGCTTTGAACTGTCAAAGCCTGTCCTCCTGGTCCCAGCTGGCCAGGAGGTCAGCCACAGCCAGCTGGGTCCAAGGAGTCAGCTCTGAGCAGGTGGGGTCCTAGCAGGAATTCCCTATTGGAAAACTGAAAAGTCTCTGATAAAAAAAATCCCAGAGTCACTCTGTGAAATACCCCAAAATCCACGTTCCTCTGCAAGTAAAACAAAAGACCACTATAAAGAGAGAGTGAGACAGAGACAGCAATCAGTTGGACAATGTTTTAAAATGTTTTATTGAGATATTTACAGTGTTAAAGGATGTCTCTTATCATAATAATAAAGTGAACTCTAAATACATGTTTCATGAATTCATGAATATATATTTTACTGCCCTTCCACAGGGGCAGTGGCCTCCACACCAGGGTTATGGCACTCCAACAGGGGGTTTGGCCCCCACACAAGGGCTACAGCCCCCCAAAAGGGCTATGGCCCCCCGCAACAGGGGCCAAATTGCCCCCACAGGGGCTACCACCCCTCTTGCAAGGCCCACATGCTCCACCCCACCCCCCACTCCCCCAGATCCCCCAATGGCTGCCCCACCTAGCCTCACCTCCCAACTTACACTCCCAGGCCCCCACGGCTACCCTCACAATCCCAGACACTGTCACTTAAAAAAAAAAAACCACCCCAAAACCCAGAAAAAAAATGGGGAAAATATTCTCTACTTACCTTAGAAGCAGGGGTGGAAGGGCTCTGGGGCCTCCTGGCAGAGCCCCCCGCAGGCAGCACAGGGCAGCAGGGCCTGGATTGGGGATGTCCCTCTGCCTGGCAATGTGCAGGTGGGGCCCCAGTCAGCCAGATGACAGCTCCAACTGCCAGTAAGTGCTGGGGGGCGTTTTTTGGTTTTTTTAAACTATGGAGTGAGGGGACAGGGATTGTGGGGGGTGGGGCCAGGCAGGGCAAGGGTTGGGAGGGGCCAGGGAAGGAAGCGATCAGGGGCATCAGAGGGGCTGGGAGAGCGGGCAGGGCCAGTGGGAGTCCCCCGCACCGTCCCCTCCCCCCTCCTCCAGCCCCCCCAGCCCCTTACTCACAAGCACTGGATCCCTGGTGCTGAACATGCAGCCTGGCCTGCTGTGTGTTTCAGCACCAGGTTGAGGAGCCAACCACAGAGACTCTCTGGCAGCCAAAACATCTCTGCAGGGGACACAGCCCCTGGTTGCCTTAGAACATGGTCCGGGACTGTGCCCTGCTCCGCTTTTTTTAGTTTTGGTTTATTTAGACCCCTGGGGGTCTAATTTTCTCCATGTACTGAACATTTTTCATTCTGGGATGTGCCTCTTGCCCCGCCTCAAAGGGGTTTGAGGCGGGGCAAGAGGCACATGCACCCTCGCCTGGATGTGCCTGTTGAGTTCAAACAACTAACCAAGGGTTGCAGTGGAAGTCTGTGATAGAACTAGGATGGAACCCAAATCTTATGAGGTTTAGGCCACTATCTTAAGGACAAAACTTTACTTTCTCCCTTAGTGGGCATGTCTACATGTACATTTAGGCATGTCTAAATTGAATGTGCATTAGCTTAATGCACATTTAGGCAATTTAGGAGCATGTCTACATGTGCATGCATTAAAGTGCATTAACACCACGTGCGTGAACTGATGTGGGACTAAAGTTAGTCCCAAATTAGTACATACACAGCATTAATGCACCTTAACACGTGCTTTTGCAGATATCAAATTTAGGCATGAATAGCCTAAGATCGCCATTTTTAAGGCTTATTAAGGGTTCACAGGTAGACACACAACCTTAATGTACCTTAAATTGGGCTAAAGTGCCTTAAATAGGCATTTGTAGACACACCCAGTTTGGAAGGGGAAAAAAAACAATAATTAGGGATCTGCAGTATTTGGGTCTGTTGCCTTTAAATTCCTTAACTGTAACACCAATAATTTCCCATTCTTTGAGGCTGCAAACCCTGTCTTTTCTAAGAAGTGATTGGAAGGAGACCCCATTACAAAAACCTTTCACCCTTTTCCTCTTTCCTTTATTTTTTTCCATCAAATAATCACCAACAATAAGCCACCAGTTGACTCTGGTCTTGGAATGTCATTTTTACTGTAATCATGGCAGTGATTATTTGAAATGTTACTGAGCTGAGGACATGCCAGTTGTGGTATAAATGCAATCAACTTCACCAGAGCAGTATCAGTAAAAGCAGATGTTGCACTACTTTCTGGCAGTGAAATACAATGTATAATCCAATTATATATTCCCACAGTGATTTGATGGATGTTGAATACGTCTACACAAGCTGTTGACTGCAGTAGCCCAATTTTACTGCATAGTAGCAAAATCCATGGCATGACCCTACTGCGCAATAGTATTAAGTTACTGCACAGTAGCATCTCAAAAAAGGCACTCGCTGGCACTACTGAACAGTAAGTAAGGTTACTGAGCATTTATTTAGTATTTGTTTATATGAACACTAAATAAATGCACAGACTGTGCCGTAGTGTCTCGTGTAAGCATGCCTGCTGTGTATTTTAGTAATTCTGCGTATAAACTAAATTAGCAGCCACTACATTTCTATTTAAGTAAAATAAATCTTGATTAATGTATTTTTTCTATTCTAAGCATAGAAAATAACATGGAAAAATTCAATAATATCATATATTATAATGTGTTATACTTATACTGGAACTGTATTTGATCACTGTTCATTCTAGTTAATGTCTAAATACTGTTGCTGGTTTTCCTTCACAGTTTTTATGAATGCAGCAATACCAATTGCAGCTGTACTGACAGTAAGTATTAACTATTTTTAATAGAAATAGATTACATTCTACTTCTGTCCCATTTTTAAACAATGATTAGTGAATTCCAAACTAAGTTGTTGCAAATAAAGCAGCAGTAAAAAACCAGAAATACCAGATTTTTCTTGTGGTAGTGCTGGAGTCTTGGAGCAACATTGGCCTGTGGAAATCCAGGAAATATGTGAGAGGCAAGGATTTATTTTATTGGGCCAATGAAAAACAAGACAAATCTGGTTTGGGCAAACTTTCTGGTATCTGAAAAAGGGTGCTTTGTATATGAAAGTTTGTCTAAACAGCTTCCAACCCTGATTCCTTTGTTTTCTTTTAATTTAAAAAGGAATATGTAAGGCAGGGGGTTGTCAATATCTTGCAGTGAGGGGCTGCTTTGACAGAGCTTAGGTTTGAGAGTGAGCCATTTGGAAGCAACCCACATCCTTGGAGCCAGAGACAGCGCCACAGTCACCATCACGGCTTCTGAGCACCTGACTTGAATTGAGTCTGCTGGAGTGTAGCAACTGCCACACTCCAGCAGCCTCTTGCATCTTGTGTATCAGCGACCCTGCACTTAAAAATGGTGACAGAGGCACTTGAAATAAAGCTCATTGAATCCTGCCATTTTTAAGTGCTGTGATGCTGATACATGAGACATGATGGTGCTTTAATTAGAGCAACTCTCAGAGCCACTCTAGTCAAAGTGCTGCCTTTCTGCTCTGGGAGCACGTGTAAAAGTGCCCTTAATGCGCATTAAGGGTAATGTACATTAAAGCATACATATAGTCATACCCCACTATCCCTATCTTGATACCACCAGTGGAGCTGAACAGGTGCTACTACAATGGTGAGACATTTTAAGCTCAACATAAACCAGGACTAAGAAGGAGGAAGTCTTTAATAATTTGCAGCTGAAGGAAGAAATAAATACTGAGCTAATATAATAACTCCAGGGAAACAGAACATTGAAGTTTGTAAAAGAATGGATTCAAAGCCATGTAAAGACCTCAGAATATGGCTTGCTATATATTTGATTGTAGATGTGAAAGGGTTGCAAAGAGCCTCCTCAATTTTTTCATCCACTGAACAATGTCCAAATATTCTTGTAGCCCTATGCTCAGGACACTGGGACTGTCCTTTCTTGCAATAGAGAAGAATCCCTGCTCCAAGTTCTTAATAAAAGGCTCTGAGAGGGATTGTACTTCTGGGACACAATCTCTCTTTTAGCTCATAAGCAAGTGGGACAGATCCAAACTATCCCTCTACGGGTGGAAACAGGCATCATCTTTGATGATGTCACAGAGTGAAAGCAAACAGAACCTGTACCTTCTGTCACATCACAAATGCTCATATTTGTGGCTGTGACAGAATACAGTAATAAATTGGGCTGCTTTATTGTGGCCCACATCCATTTGTTTATGACAGGAGAACACTGGCTCCCCATGGTGAAGTGTGAAGCTGCCCATGGTCTCCATCACTCCAAGGGAGGGATTCTGTCAGCTTGAGGGGCCTGGTCTTGCATACCCCAGGAATTCTTGGGTAGGATTGGACCTCTCGAGCCTAGGGAGTCCCTCCCTTACTTTCCCCACTTACCCACATGCCTCCCCTCCAGGGAAGTGCTTATGTAAGTTGGGAAAGTTGGGAATTTGGGGGGCATGTCTGCAAGTGGGGGTTCCCTACTTGCAGACACGTGCCCAAGTCAGCAGTGATACTCACAGGGAAATCCCTCTGCAGGGGATTTCCCTATGTGCACCTGCATGTGCAGAGAGGGGAACTCCCATAAGCAGGCCCCTTTTCAGAGGGATTTCCGCATGCTCCCAAGCCTGGGGTAGGATTTCCTCTGATGTGCCTGCAAGGGTGGAGGTGGGAACCCTATGGGAGCTCCTACATCTGTGCTTGCAGGCCCCTCTTCCCAATATGGGGATGCAGCATCTGGGGATGGCTGTAGACATTTGTGGAGTGAGATCAACTGTGCTGCAACATATCACACTCCAGATCACAGCAGATCACACTCCACCTATGATGACTGTTTCCAGTAACAGACACCTGTGGCTAAATGCTGTGATCCTTTAGTGTCCCTCATATGATTGCAAAGACACTGTTGGCTAATGGATGAAAGGAATTACAGCTCCTAAGACTAAAAGATATCTCTTCTTGTGTAAATGCTTTATGTTTAACTCATTTTAACACATGTGTACTGACTGCCTGGAAGAGTGCTGCCGTACTTGGTTGTACAGCCAGTCCTCAGACTTATGACACAATTGGTTCCTGAAGACCACATCGTAAGTTGAAATGTAACTTGGAACCAATTTTCCCCTAGGAAATATTGTTATAAATGGGGGATTGGTTCCTGAACCACGGCCTGATACCCTATTTTCACCTAAAATAACCCAGAACTTTGTACTCAATCAATTACAGATGAGTAATATAGCTACATTCATGTATTTATATTGTAAATAGCAATCATATTGATTTGGAAGGACTTCTTGAGGAGTCTTGGCTGCAGGTTTTTCTGGAGTCTTGTCTGCTTTCTTAAAGAAAGTGTCCAAGGAAGTTTGAACAGATGTTCTCCAGGGAGATGGGTGACTCAGCAAACTTGTTTAAGGGCTGAAGCAAGCAGCCACCAGGTGGCTGATTGCGGTGGCCATTTTCAAACATCATCCAGAAAGGCAGCAGTTGGGGTTGAGCAACCAAGGAAGCAACATCAGACTGAGTTGCTCTTAGAACATCTGGAGGTAAGGGTAGGAGCTGTGAGGAAGGGTGGCTAGGTAGAGCTGCCTGTGGTATCACCTGGATATCTCCCCAGAAATGCCAGGCCAGTTACTCCCAGGTGAAAGGTGAGGAGGAGTGCCTAAAAACTCCAGTCCCTACATCTCTGGTGAGTTCAATCTGCACAGGGGGAGCCCCGGCTCATGGGAGTCCTGAAGCAGGGCTCAGGTCAGGGGAGGGACCTGGAGCAGTACCAAGGCTCTTCATGGGTCCTGTGGTCACAGAGACCCTGAGCAGGGGCCAGGCACAGCTGTGGCCATCTGAGCCTCACAGGGTGCAATACCCTAAGGTAGAGGGTCAGGTAGGGCTATGGTCAGGTGGCAGACCCCAGTGGAGCATCAGTGAGAGGGCGGTGTGGGGCTGTAAGACCCTAGGGCCAGGCACGGCTGTGGCACCTGAGCTCCAAGGAGTTTATGACCCCCGTAGAGCTCAATGAGAGGCCCAAGGGCTTGGAGCCCAGTGTGTGTTTGTTTGCGTGTATGTGTTTGGCTGGCAGAAACACCTGTGAGGCATGGGACACGTAAGGAGTGGTTGGAGCATATAAACAGCTGTAACAACTGGGGCATTCGAAGGGCAGCCTCCAACCTGTTTAACATACTAATCATTTAACAACAAGGTATGGCAAGTGAGCAAGGTGGGCAGTTTGCTCAGAGACAAGGGTGTGCCAGAACTAACATCAGGCCTGGAAGGCGCCCTTGTCACATGCCTGTACAGTGTTCCCTAATTATAAATAAGGTTGCTATTGCAGTAATTGGAAAGGTGAACTATGTTGTCTGTTTTCTTGTTTAAGACTGAGGCCTGTCTGTCATCATTGTCTCTATAGACATTTGTGGTCCATGCCCACCTGAATAAAGATGATGATTTCTCTCCACAAGTGGCCTTTGCTTCGCTCTCCCTCTTTCACATTCTTGTCACTCCCTTGTTCCTGCTGTCCAGTGTGGTTCGATCTACGGTCAAAGCATTAGTCAGGTAAGAAGTGTTGGATGAACTGCCCCCTGACCTTACCTTTATTGTTTAGTCCCAAAATGTACACTTCAGAACTAATGCTGTGATTATTCCTTGCCATTAGTTATAAACTGCTTTCCAACCCCTTGCATTAAATGTTGTCTCTTGCTGTACTATCTCTGCATCAACATCTCAGATGGTGAGAAAGTGCACAGCTCCACTGATGTCTTTAGTTAACTGAACTTAATGGAGTGATACTAATCAGGCTGACACTGTATCCATTTTCACAGCAGAGAATTGGTGCTTGTGCATTTTGACCCTTGTTTTAACTCACTGGTGGTGAAACTGCAAGTGTACATTTTCATCTCCTAATAAACTGCCATCGTTGTCCATGGGAAAAAATTTGTTGTATAAAATGAATAGCAAGATGGTGTTACAATGTATTGTGCTGCACTCTGAGAGTGTGCTTAAGTAAGTATGCTTGCTTGTAGACAGAAACAGAAGATGAAATGAAAGCTCACCTAAAGTGCGTTTTTGTTATTGTGTAGTTTAGTTTGAATCAATCATATGTTCCCCTCCATCATTAAAATTTTTGGAAGTGAAAAAATGATCAGCACATGGGCTTCGCTGTGTATAACTTGGGCTGTATTGCCCCCTTTTCCCCACATTCCTATGGCTAAGTGCACTGGAAAATTAGGTTTTTAACAGAGACTGTTATATAATAGAAAACTAGAAATACACTGTCCAAGTCAAGGGGGTGGGGAGAGAACTAATGAATACATTTTCAGTCTGAACCAACTGAACTTCCTTTTCATAATGAATGTGCTAAGCAAGTATACAACAATAGTACTAATAGATTAATGTTTGGTGCTTAGGCTGACAAAACTCCCATTCATTTTAATGAGTAATTTGTCTGAATAAGGACACCATATTTATCTCAGTCATTTGTTTACAAAACACTTTGCAAACAGTAACTAATACATACAGTTTTACCTCCTTATATAATTATGTATGGTTGTCTAAATCCTCGTGTAAACTGTCAGCCAGACTTTGGTCTGTGCCTCATCCACTTTGTGCCCCTCTGGCCATACAAAAGGGAAGCAAACAGGGATCTGGGCATGCTTCCATTGTGTATAGTCAATGTAGTCAAACCTATTCCTACCTTTTCCTATTCCTTTCTAGAGCCTGTAGAATAGAAGGGCTGAAAGATGGTGCTCTCTGGCCAACATAGCAGCCCCTAGAGGACCATTACTGGTTGGCTGGTTGGGGTTGTAGTTAATTATTCATAGGTTTATGGAAAATAGCCTTTGCAGCCTGTCACCCTATCACCTGCATGTAGCACTTATTTGGACACAGTGTAAGGATTTGGTTGTAACATTTTTCATGATTTGTAGTGATGACTGCGGAGTCCATTTATGCATAGCTTGTTCAAAGGTGGCTACTACCAGTGATGGCCAGTCTTGTGCTGTTCTTGTTAGTGGTCCCTTATGCTATTATGTGCTTTTCTTCTTGCAGCCATTTTGTTGTCTGCCTGTCTGCAATGTAAACAGGTCCTATTCCTTCCTAGTTGCCTGGGTAGGAGAACATCCCAGAATGCATTGTTTTGTATTGGGCCCTCTTACTTGATGAAGTGTGTTCAGAGGATGGCCTAGATATTTTCAACCCATACACATGCATGCATGGTTAGGTATCAAAGTAGATGAGAATACATAAATATAATTGGTACAAGTCTGACATTGTGCCAAGAGGACATATATCAACTGAGGGTTTTTTTACTTGTGCTGTTTCACCTGCTCTGCTGTTTCACCTGCCTGATAATGAATAGCTTATCAATAATATCAGAGAGAGGTAACTTAACCTGATAGACCTGAACAAACATGCCTGGAAAGTTGTAGTTTAATGGGTAAACTTTCCAATCAAGCGAGTCAGAATATGTTCCAGAAATTGGAGCAGCCCAGAAACAACACACTAACTGGGTGATGTGGCTTTGCACCCTTGTCATTTTGCAATTCTTGGCTTGTTAACATTACCCAGAACATTTAATATGGGAAGATGTACAGGACAATATATCCTCACAGAGAAACTTGTTGACATCTTTAATTCTTCAGGTAGTGTCCACATGCAAAGCAACAGAGTGGATAGTCATTGACACTGTCAAAGCAAATGACAGTTACATTCATTCTTACTAGTTTTAGCCCAGATAAAAAGAGCTTAATTTGTGAAAAGAACCAAAATCAGCCTTTGTTCCAAATATGAGTTGTATGGCCAGGGTCTCGGAAAATAAATTACTCCCCAGAGAAGGAGGATCACTAGGAAAGTGATACATTCAGAAGGATCTTTTGAAAAGTATTTTAATCTGAGTGGTGCTAATGATATAAAAATAAAACCAAGCAGCTGATTGATTTACTTCTTAAAGGTGAAGACTTCAAGGGCAAAGGATGTAGCATACAATTTTCTCTCCAGTGAAGGAAAGGTGTCTAGTAGCAAGCAAGAGGATTTGATTTTGGAGTGGTATTAATATGAAACCACTCGTGTATCCAGCTTTGCAAATAACAACTGTAGTCTAATCAGTGTTTCCATTCTGATGGTTTAAAATAAGATCCCTAGTGGAGACAACCAGAAGCCTAGAAACTATCGCGTTCACTTTGTGAAACTGCTGTGTCCATCAGAGCTCTGCAACACACATATATTTAAGTCTAGAATGACATTTTAACTCTGCCTCTTGTGATGTGAGTCATCATATTAACAAAGCATTTTCTCATAATATTGAGTTGTCATGTTTGCACAACATGCACAACAACACCCTAGGACAAGCAGAATAGTTTAAGAGCTTCTGAAGAGCTTGTATTATCTTGGCAACTAGAAGACTTTCCTTTTGCTCTGAGGAAACCACTAACATTCAGAGTACCCCATCTTGATGCAAATTCAGAGGGGCCTGATTGTAACAGTTGCATGGGACTATGGCAGGGAAGAGGAACCTGGATGCATCCTTTACCTACTCTTGCTAGTGCAGCTGAACAAGACTATTTCATATCTGAAGATCCTTTTTTACAGAAGCACTGGAACTGCAGGCCCCAAAGGTGTCAGGGAGAAGGCTAGACCATATTCCTCACTTGGCCCCATTGCATCAGTCTTCAGAGCCAGCCAACCTTGCTAAGGAAGCAGGCAGCATTATTTTTAAAGGCTGTTATAACCAAATGAGTTCCTCTGCCTACCAGGCAACCTTAAGAAGGATTATGCTTAATCTGTCCTTGACTTTTCCTCAGAGAATGAGAGTGAAGTTCCACGCAGGCCTCTACTCATAATGGTCCACGGTTTGACTCATCAGAAACAGAAATTTTCCACTAAATCATTTAGTACATCCAACCTGAAAGACAGGGTTATTCCCAATGTTGTTTTTCTAGTACATTATCTAACCTACATGTAAAGGTCTCTCATGACATGTCTCCCATCTCCTCCCTTGCTCTGATAGACCTCCGCCTTGAGAAACTTTTCCTGTATTAATAGCTATAACCTAAATCCTTTTGTCCCAGCTTAGGTTGTTCGTTTCCCTTTTTAGGTTTTGAATTCTTTAGACGTGTGTCTGTTTCTGGGCCAGATTTAATCCCTGGCAGACCCTGGCACAGGGCTTGTGACAACAGGAAAGTTCCATGGTACAAATAAGTGCTGGTCCAAGTACCCCACAACCATGCCTTAACTGGGGACAGAGCAGGCAATGCTGATCCCATGAGAATATGTCCAAGGCAACATCAGTGCTTAAATGATTTTTAGTCAAATTTAGTAACAGCATTATTAGAAAGAGTGACCTTAATATCACCTTTACAAAAGAATCATCCCCTTCTGTGATGTTAATGTGTCTTCTCATGCAAGAGCTCTAAGATTCTTAAAGGAAACCAAGCTTCTGTCTGAAGAGAAGTCCCCAGTAGAAGAGACTAAACTGGAAAAACTCCCTGCATTCCCTACCTGGCATTCCCTTAGTCATGCTTGTCCACCGAGGTATAGTTTGTATCTTTCTATATCTGTGGTTCTCAACCTTTCTAGACTCAAGATGCCTCTTGGAAAATGTCAGCTTTTAGCTTTCACCCATTTTTTGACTATGAAAAAATAATAGATCAAGTCTCCTGTTACAAGGAACTCAAAAAAACCACAATAAGTCGGAAAGTTTTTGACACTATGGATTCCTATTTGAAATCTCTGGATTTATCTTGTAAATGATGCGTAGGTGTTAGTAGTAACCACTACTAATATTTTGTGGCATCCTGCAGCACAGTACCCCAGGGTGCTGTAGCACCCTGGTTGAGAAGCACAGCCCTATACCAATTCGGTGAGGTCAGCTTATTTTCCCGTAACCTTCTGCCATTTAGTGGAGGCATAAGTATTTAATTCTGTTCCTCAGGTTTGGTCATCCTGTTAGTGCCTGCCATTTGGACACTTTCAATTTGTTGTGCCTATTTCATACTGAGTTGTGCAGGGCCAAATGTTTTATTCTACAGAACTGATTTGCCTGTTACCTCCGGAGATTGCATGCATACTGTAAGAACATGCTCATATGCAAAACTAGCATCAAGGGCTATTAAATGAGAAGTTAATAGCATTCTACCAAATTACATGTTAGCTGTCTGGGGTGTACTTTGTACTTCTCTGGTGCTGGCCTATAGGATGGGTTCCTTTTATAATTTCATTTGTTCATCAGTTCTGGCTCTTTAAACACACTCAACCTTACTGCCACTCCACAGATTACAGGTTGTACTACAGTGGCTAAATTCATCCCTAAAGCAGATACATTGGAACAATTTGGCCCACTGAAAATAGAAAAGACTCCCTCAAAACCCTAATGCCTTGTCAGTTTGTTCATTAGGACTAATTATGTGGTACTTTAAATTACATTAATTTTTCTGTTTCTTTCTAGGGCTTCAAATTGAGCCACAAGTAGTGTTAATTGCTATGCCCTTGTTATACCTGAAGAAGTATTTTATCATAATTTCTCTGTACTACACATTGAAGGTGTAGGAAGAGGAAGGGAGCCAAGAAGTATCTGAAATAACCGTTAAAAGGCCCTAACCATAGTAAAGAAAAATGCATCTTTTTCAGTTTTATGGTGCAAGAATCTCTTGCTGTTATAGGATTCTGTGCCAAAAAGGAAGCAAACTTAGACTACCCAGCAGACTGAATGCTGAGGCACTGCAGTGGGTATCCTCAATCTAATGAACATTGCCCTCAACATAAAAATTAATTTTGCATTCAGCCTCATCCCTTTTCTTTCTTTTCAGTGTGCAGAAGTTGAGCGAATTTTTGGCAAGTGAAGAAATTGGAGAAGAACATGATAAATGTTCAGAACAAAGAAATGCAGGCAATCACAGCAAATACCAGGCAGTTGTAAGTAGGAAATGTTCATCTGTACACCAAGTGGCTGGACCAGTTTGTTCCCATTGTAAATTTTTTACACTCCAGATCACTCCAGATAACATACTGCAATAGCAAAAATTCATATTAATACCCTATATTCCATACAGATCATAACATGATTGTTTTTATTTGACACTCTTTCCTGGTCCCACCACCCATCACCATGTATTTCTGTCTTCCTGATTTTGCACAGCCCCTCAAAGTTGTTAACCGTAAGAGGCCTGCCAGAGAGGACTGGAACAATTACAGCTCTTGCATGAGAAGACCCGTTAACATCACAGAAGGGGATGATTTTTGTGTAAAGGTGATATTAAGGTCACTCTTTCTAATAATGCTGTTACTAAATTTGACTAAAAATCCTTTAAGCACCTACAGTGGGGTTCCAAGTCCAGTCTAGGGATGTCAGACATCTCATTCCACTCAAAGGAAACTAAAGCCAAAGGGTAGTTTTCCCTGTTGTTTCCTCAGGAAAATGTTCATTTTAGGAAAAGAATAGATTTCTTTGCTGAATTTTCAATGTTTTATGACTGTGTATGTACCATTTACATTTTTTCTTAGCTGTTCCATCTTTCCAGAGTTTCTGAATAAGTAGCTCTGATCTCAGTACAAAAATATTCAGCTTCTCCAAAGAAAGAATTAGAATCATTGAATCAGAACTTCATTTTAAAGATTGATGTTCCTGACTTGCTATAGAAATAGCAAATATCGATGGCTGTTGTAATGATGGCTGTATCTGTTCAGCCTGTTTTGCTATTGCATGACTGTCCCTGACACGACAAAGGATAAACCATTTTATTTTAGAGCAAAGTGCAGTTATTCAGTTGTCTATGACCATAGTTGTCCCAGGATTAATCCTAAAAAGGTTCACAGGCAAGAAGTACTAACAGTTTATCCTGGGACCTTGCAAACTACATCTGAATGGTAGTCCTGGGATTGCATCATTGAAACCGTGGCAGAAAAGTGACAGAGCATTCATCTGCTCACTAAAACCAGACTAGAAAGGTGATATGTGTACACATCAATCCCGGCATACTTCTGTTGCAGGACAAACATAGGCACAATGTGTCCAGGGACAAATACAATGACTTTTCCTAGCCAAAGTGAGGAACATCTTTGCCAGTTCATGTATTAGCAATAAGCCCTAGTAGGGCAACTGATTAGCACATTTTTAACGATGAGAAGACCCCAGTTGATATCCTGGCTCAACTCTTGGGTAAAATGACATTGGTTAGTGTGATTTCAGATCTCATTAAAATGGATCAGACTGGCAGAGAGATAAAGAGGAAATCTGAGGGAGCCTTTATAGGAGAACAGCAGCAGGCAGTCCTGAGCCAGTACTGTTGCTGCAGCAGTAGTAGTAAAATGCAGTAGTAGTAAGATGAGACAATGGTTGCAAGATTTCAGTTTAAGTAAGGTAGAGCACCTCTACACATGCAGGGAAAGATGCCGTGGGATCTAATGTGCAATCCATGCAGTCATGCCCTCTGCCATGCCACACATGCATGGCAGGAGGCATGATTGTGGGATTGCATATTAAATTTCATCTTGTCTTATTGCTGGTGCGGGGGAGCCCAATAGATATAATATGTAAAGAGGGCTATAGAAACAAAAATACAGATCAAGTAACTTCTAGTTCCATCTGCTACCTCAATTGTCACAGGTTGTCTCAGCCCCTGGTGCACTGCACCCTAGGATGCCTTAAGATCCTTTCAAGGGTTTCCTGGGATACCACACAAAGTTAGCATTGCGTGATGTGCAAATGTGATAAGTCTAGAGATAGGAATAGGATTCCAGAGTGTTAAAAAAAATTAAGACCTGTTAGTGGTCTTCATGAGCTCTTTGCGACAGAATAATTGCTTTATTATTTTTCTCTAGTCAAAAAATGAATAAAAACTGCTTCAAACCTATCTTATTGAGGGGTTTCTTTTGTCTAAAAAGATTAAGAATCACTGATCTAGAGGGAGAGGAAAGGACTCTACAAAATCTGTCTCATTTTTTCATCTGGGTCCCCAAAAAGACAGATGTCAGTTTTAAGCCTGTGAAAATGCAAGTCAGATTTCCAGATGCTCCAGTCTACCTTCTCCTTGACCAGGACATGCTAGGCGCATCTACATGAGATGTTGATTGTGCAGTAGCTAAATAATTCTGTGCAGTAGCACATCACAGCATGGACAGTGTTAATACATTACTGCACAGTATTATTAGGTTACTGTGCAGTGGCATCACTTAAAAGACATTCGCTGGCACTGCTGCACAGTAACTCTGGTTACTGAATATTTATTTAGTAGTTAAGTTATACAAGTACTTAATATACAGTTATACAAGTACTTAATAAATGCACAGTGACCACTGCACAGAGGCATCTCATGTAGATGCACCCTCTGAGTGAGATTCTGATGTCTCATTCATTGTTGAGAGCCGGCTGGCTTTGGTGAAGTCGCTTCAGATTCTCACTGAATAAACAGGGGGAGAATCAGGTCTGATGTATCTATAATGCTCAAAGTCTTGCTCCTCAGTTTCCAGTCTATCCAGTCCAGTCTGGAGTATATGTTACTCCAGATAACGACTTAGAACAGGTGAAAGAAAAAGTATGTTCCTTTAATGGACTTGCACTTAAAGTCCATCAAAGGAAGATAAGGACCATAACACAAAGTAACAGGAGAGTTAATAGCAGCAGCAGCACCTTTTTCCTGTGGGTGTATCCTGTGGAAGGTTCTGTCACCTCACTCTACTTGGGACTCTGACTGCAGTTATATATATATATAGAGTGACATTCACTGCTCTGCAGAGGTCTGCTTTTACCATGGCACATAATGCTAAAAGACTCCCATCACTTAAGGTATTGCAGACCTTGAGGGCAAGATACCAAATTTGGTGCAGCAAAGTTTAAAAATGTTATCATTGTTTTGCAGAAATAAACTTCTCCCTGAAGCTGTTCACCACTTTCTGTCAAACTCCCATACTCATATAGGTGCAGAATGCCATGCACACCAAGTGTGGCTGCCTCACAAATGTGAGGCACCAAAAGCCTCGATTTTACCGCTAGTTTGGCCTCTCTGTACAGAGGCATCTTCCATTCTCATATGCAGGCTAAGGATGCCAAAGGATGTTTCTCGCTATGCTGAAAACAAAAGTGTGTGCTGTAGCTGTTTTTTCTATGTTTTTCATTTTTCACCATATTGATGTAGATCACAAATGGATTTTTCACCTGGACGCCCGAAGGAGCTCCAGCACTGTCCAACATCGATATCCGAATCCCTCAAGGTACAAAACTACATCAGATGTACAAAATGAGACATATTTCTGGCAAATAACTGGCAAGTCAGACCGTCAAGTGTGCTTCTCCCCTCTCTCAGGTCAGTTAACAATGATCGTAGGACAGGTGGGCTGTGGTAAGTCATCACTCTTGCTAGCAACACTTGGGGAGATGCAGAAGATTTCTGGGAACATATTCTGGAACAGGTAAATTTTCTTAAATGTTCAAGATTACAATAAGCAATAACAGGCTAGAAATGAGCCAGATGCTATCCTCAGAGCCACATGCATAGCTTTTGTGGATTTAGTGGATTGTGGGCATGTGTTTGAGGGGCAGCTGATCCCAGAAGGTCCCCTCATCTCATCAGTGGTCCCACATCCCAGAGGTTAGAGACAGATCATGAATGGGAGTATTTTTAGGGTGCTCCTATTTCACTCCCATCTCAAGGGGCAGACAAATAAACAGTCCTTGTGCTTCCTCAAATATAGATTACAATTATTTGACTTTAGTATGGGCCATACAAAGAGAAAAAAAGCTCCTTACCCCAAGCCCAGGGAATAGTCATGGTTAGTCTCCTATTTTCAAGTTAAATGTCAATTGATGTAAGCTATACTAAGTTTTCAGATCTCCAGTCCTATCTCACCCTTGCCATTATTACTGGAAGTGCGTGAGTGTGAACTGTTTCTCCACTTATGAATGTTACAAGTGTAGAACTTTTTGATTGCCCAGTGTCCTGATGAATCCCTTTATATTATAATTATATGTGGTAAATCCCTTTAACAATATATCCAAAAGACTTAAATGCTTTCATTTCCAGCTGAGTTGGAAGTAAAGAGCAGACAAGCAGGTATAAAGCTGGTCCCTGCACTCTGATTGGCTAATAAGAGATTTTGGCTACTGTACTTTTTCTGAAGAGTAATCATAGAGACCTTATGCAAATTGTGCCCACACCCTCAGCGAATTAGAGTGCAAGGAATTGAAATAGCTGGCTTAAGCCTCTTTACCGAGGAAGTTGGTATTATTATCCCCATTTTATAGATGGAGAGACTGAAACACAAAAAGGTGATTAGTTGGGTCATTGTTACAGTACTCTTCCTAAGACAAGGCAAAAGCTTGGCTCAGTAACTCACATTGCAAAATAACCCTTAATTCTATCACTCCTAATTCTTTATTACCCAAGGTCATTGCAGTAGGGTCAAATGGCAGATCCTGCTGATGTCTCATTCAGAATTAGCTGAGTGTCTCTTGCTGATACTCAGGAATATTAGTCCTAAGTACAATTCTAGTCCTAAGTACAAGTTCAGCTCAGGCAAGTAACTTCCTCACCCTATCTGTTTTCCTACCAATGAAACAGGGATAATGATACTATTTTATTATTTACCCAAGTATAGAGCATGGTTTGGAGACTCTTGAGGAAAAAAGAAGTAATGTTACTGAAATAGATGAAGCTGCTAATGAACTATGATAACTAGTTTATTTGTCATAATGCATATATTTGTTTATAATCCAAGAGTATTTCTGTCTCTAGGCCCCACATAAGACTGAGGCCCAATGTGTCAGTAATTTTACAAACTCATATTGAGAGAGAGTCCCAAAAAGATTCAACCATGTAAGATCAACAAGGAAGAAAAAACAATAAATTCTGAATGAATGATAATCATTCTTGATTTGTTGGTTGATTTTGGTTGGTAACTTTAATATATACTACCAACCAAATTCTGCTCTGTTTATTTATGTAGATAAGATGCTGCTCCATGTAAGTAAAGGTATCAGAATCTGCCCTATGTGAGAGATGTTTTACTTAAAAAATAATGCACAGTGGGTGCGTCTACACGATGCCATGTTGCCAAAGCATCAAGCCACATCAACATAGCTTGCCGCTACGATGACATATCATTGCTGGGAACAAACCATGATATCGATGCTACTTCACAGTAACTATGAGGTACTGTGCAGTAACTTGTTGCTGCTGCATAGTAGCTGCTAAAAATAGCTTTGCGGCATTTGGGCTGTGCAGTAACACCAGTTAAGCAAGTACTAAATGACTAGGCAGTCACAACTGTGCTGTCCACCACTTCTGTAGATGCAGCCACAGTCTCTAAAGAAAACTGATATTGGATTAATATGGAAAATTATGTTTTTGCATATTTCTTTGGCTACAATATAGCTGTTTATTAGCTGAAAAAAGTGTGTGAGGGGAAAATCTTCCTTTCAGCTTTTATCAATATGCAGCTGAATGTTTCGTCAAGTGGCACTAGAAAGGTATTCTTTAAAGTTATTCGTGGGCCTAAAACTGCAAATAACTGAGTAGCTATGTATAGGCACTTAGTGGGATTAGCAAAAGCAAGTTGGCACTTACCTCTGATTTCAATAGGACATTGGTGCCTAAGCACTTTTGAAATCCCATTACACACTAAATTTCATCTTTAGGTGTCTACGTTTCTTTAACAATCCTGGCCTGGATGCACCAGTCAGATACAATGCTTGGAACACCCTGTCGTCCATACTAAAGTTCATTATTTTCTAATTAAATTACTAGAAATTGCCATATGACCAGAGAGAATACAAATTTGGAATGGGAGAAAAACAGATGGAAAAGAGAAAATAGAAGGAAGAAAGTAAAGGAAACAATGAATTTGGGGAATGTTATCTCAATACTGTACAGGAAATAGAGCAGGACCTCATCTAGCATTACTTTCACATGAAGATCTTGCTGCATTAAAGGATCGGTACTCAGAAAATACAATGAGTCAGAAACAGTGCATTGTTGCACTGGATGCTAGCTTTAAAAGTTAAGTATGTTATTTATGCACTCCCCTGAGTATAAAAGTAGTACAAAGGTTAACCACCCAAGGCAGCTTGGTGTGGCCATGGGCACCCCTGTTTGAGTATGATAGGGTCTTTTCTGTCTGACATAATCAGGGGACACATCTACACATGCAAACAATAAACTTTGGCACAGTTTGCACTGGTATTTGTTGCTCCTGGACATGCTGCTTACATATCCACGATCACAGTATGTTGAGCTGGGACATAGGCGATTGGTAGGGGATGCATGGGGATGCACGTGCCCCCTCTGATGGGGCCAGTGCCACCTCTGATGGCTGACATTGATGCTGTCGGTAGGGCGGGTGCACCCCTTGACAGGGCAACCTCCATCAGCAGCTTCTGTGGGTGCCCCCCCGGATTCAGGAGGCACCAGTCACTCATCAGCCAAGGCAGAGCTGTCCTAGGTAGCAGTGGACAGTGGGGGTCAGCTGCTCTAATTGAAGTGCCCAGAGCATCACATATATCTGTGGCCCCGTGCTGAAAAATGGCAGTGGGGGTGCTTTAACTTAAGCTCATCAAATGAGCTTTAGTTAAAGTGCCCTACTGCCACTTTTCAGCACGGGAACGCTGGAGTCTGCTCCATGGAGTGCAGTAATTACTGGAGTCTTCAGGAGCTCTGATTAATCGAGTCTGCTCCAGCGCACTGTAATTACAGCACATTAGAGCAGCCTCCCTGCATGTGCCTAAGTGCCCAAAGGACAGGGTAGAAGAACCAAATTCCTTTTGCAGGTGATACGATTCAGGGACTGCAATTCAGGTCCTTATGCAGAATGTGCAAGATGGAAAAGATGTTCAATATATCAGTTCTTTCAGTGTTTCTGTATGGAAATATTTATGTTGAATAAACCTTGCTATATAATGAGATGCACAGGATTTGGACAGAAGGTGGGTTGGAGTTTACTTTTGATGCTGCAATGACTCATGTGAATGAAATGTAGGCTTCTTGTGTGGAGAGGGGGATTTTTCAATAAGCCAATGCTTAGGAAAATGACACCACCATGCAGGAAACCTATGCAGAAATCTGTAATCATTGGAATTTATCTTGTACTTTTATCAGTTAGTGTTTCAGATTTGTTTTAACCACATTTTTTAAACTTCATGTGCATTTTTTTTCCTTGAATGCCTGCATAAATTTTCATTGTTAGCACAAATTATGTAGGTAGAAGGCTTCCATTAAAGAACAAAAATTATATTCTGCCCTGATTTTGTTTTTCCCACTGAATACAAACACTTCTTGTCATTCTCTTCACTGTAACTGAAATAAGCATGACCTAAAACAAAAACATCTACTGTAGATTCTCATGTCAAAACAATTCTGTTGTTGCATGTTTGAAAACGGCCAAGGTAGTAGCTCCCACTTTCTTATGCACGCCCACACCCCTCTGGACACGTGCTCCCTAAGACTAGTTGCTGATATGAATATGGAATGTAGCTAGTAGTATGAATCTGGAAATCTGGTTTGTCACTCTCTTTTGGTATATCCTATGAAAGTGCAGCTACTGCTGCAGAGAAATACAAAGTGACACAAGTTTCCCTTGTTTCAGTTATTGTAAATGGATGTACTCTCCATCTATCAGTGTTTCACCTGAGAATGCTTTAGTTTCCAGTAAACTCATATGCCCATCAGACTAGGACTTCTGGACTTTCTGAGCCCTGATAGCACCAGGGTGATTTGCAGATCTCAAGTTTGGTTAGACTCAAATGAGCTGATTAGGTGGAAAGAACTGCTTGTCACAAATTCACATTTTTTATTATTGCCAAAACCAAGTGCAGCTCTTGCAGAAAGAACAGATGCAGCTGTCATCAAACAGCAATGGCGTTATTGTAAAAACTGTTTGCAATCTATACACAAAGTGGAATTTAATCGTTGCTCTTTCTGAGAACAGATTGCTTGTATTTCCTTAAGTAAATGATCTTTGTCTGCTTTTTATTTGTGATGCAGCAGTATTCCTGACAGCGAGACAGGGGAAGATGTCAGGTATGGTACTATATGTGATTGTTGGTCTTCATACTAAGTCAGTCCTAGTGGAAGGAACCAAAGGGGGACTCAGCTTATCACAAATCAAAGGTATAAGTCTTTCTGAAAGTTACTTTGGGTAAAATTTTCAAAACCACGCAACAGTCTCATTGAAAATACCACATAAGTGTCTAATTCACTTAGGTCCTTTTGAAAATGTTACCCTGTTGGTGCTTTTGAAAAAGACCATTCTTATCCCCCACTGTACCTTTGAAAATCCAATCCAATCCAATCAAGTTATTTCTTATTTCTTTTGTTCATTTTCTGCACTATGTCATGAGTTTATTTTCGTACCCACAGCTCTTCAGGCATGTATAGAATGAAGAGAGTCAGGAGTAGCAGATTAATCTACATGTTGGCCAGGCATCCTTCATAGAAATCGTGCATTATAGTTAGAGAGCATAGTTCAATTTCTATTTCTGGAGTACTTATCAAATCTCATTTTAAAGCAGACCTTACTAGCATAATTGCCATAGTCTGGTTTGAAAACTACCACAGTGGTAAACCTTATATCAGTGACAGTTCTAAAGATCATGGGTAAAATGTAGGGACATGGGAAGCTTTGGTAGCCGATTCGACTTGGTTCAATACAGCAGCCGAATCTCCGAATTCACTCGAATTGGGCGACCAGTTGAAAACTCCAAATTGAATTGGATGCCTCTGAATCGATTCAGAAAAGATTTGGTGTTGATGTGGAGATTTGGCCATACTCTAAACAGGCAGCAGTCCTTGAGGATGCTGGACACATCTGCCTTCAGCTGGTAAGTCTGTTGTGGTGAGCAGAGGTGGAAGGGAAGAGGTGTGGGGGGAAAGCAGATCAGTGCCCACATAGCAAGGAAGGGATTGGGGCTAGGGTTGGGACAAGCTGCCCAGCTAGGGCAGGGGGGCATGGGACTCAGGAAGAGGGCTCCCACCACTATGCAGTGCCATGTGCTGCTGTTCCGGGAGGTTATGGGAGTAAGCGTGTGCCCCCGGATCTGTGCGGGGCAGGTTGGGTGGGGCTGCTCTTCGGACAGGTAGCAGAAGGCACTGGGAGTGGGGGCTGTGCTTTCCTGCCGCTTGCCCAGCCTCCCCGTGCCTCCTGGACAAGCCGTGGCTTCGATCCGGATGGGCGAGCAGTGGCAGGGCATGGGAGTGGGCACGTGCACCCAGATCAGAGTGGGGCCAGCAGCAGCAGCTATGGGGAATTTTAGGGTAACTGCAGTCCTCACATAGCCCCCACTCCACTGCGCTCTACAGGGCAGGTGGAGCCAGGGCTGCACTGCAGGCTGGGGCTGGGGCCAGCCTCCCAGAGCACATCCCTGGCTCCACCCACCCCATGGAGTACAGCCCAGTGGTGTGTGGCTGGGGCTAGCCTCCCGGAGCATAGCCCAGCCCATCCCACCCCTCACAGATCTGGGGACACATGCCCACTCCTATTCTCTCCTGGACTGGTGGCGCACAGTGCTAGGATCCCCCTCCCCGAGTCCTGTGCCACCGCACCCTGGCTGGGCAGCTTGCCTCAGCCCCAATCCCTCCCTCGCTGTGGGGGCATTGATCTGCCCCCCATGACCCTTTCCTCCCCACTCTGCCCACCACAACAGACTCTCCAGTTGGAGGCAGCTGTGTCCAGTGTCCTCGAGGACTGCTGCCCGTTTTTGGCCTATTTGGATTTGAAGATTCAGCCATATTGAATCACTGTCCCTCCAAATTGGCCAAATCCAAATTGAATACTTGCACTTCACACAGGCCTAGTAAAATGGTGCTGTTGAAGTAAATGAGTGCTGGGCTATTGAAATCAAATTGTGTCCTTTTTTTGGCTCTGCCTTCTGTCTATTCCCTGCTGACCAGAATTTTTTTCTCAGTTTCTGAAGCATTAACAAACATATTTACTTGAATCTAAGACAACTCTGAATTAAAGCTCCCCCCTAATAATTAGATTCTATCCATGGAAAATGTATAACATTGTTATAACTTGCCATGGATGGAACCTAATTATTAGAGAGTTGTCTTTAATTCATCCCTCCTACTACTGCAGAGAGGGCAGACAGTGAGGAGGCAGGTGGTATGGGCAGGTCAAACAGTTTGTCTGTTTCTGGTGCCTGCCCTCTCTCTCCCCCAGCCTCTGCTCCCCTATTCCCTAGAGCTGTGTGAAATGTCACTGGCCATTTTGTTTGGACTCTTTTCAAGGTTGAAACAGCAAAATTGAAATGAAACAAAGGGTGTTGAAACAGTCTCAAAACAAAACGAGGCTAGTTAAAATGTTTTGACTATAACACTGGGGATGGAAAGTCAGTCCAGCTGGGATGACTCCCTGCCCTGGTGCGATCTAGTGTGGGGGGGGATGAGAAGTCAGGCCAGCTGGACTGACTTCCCGGTTTCTAGCAGATCTAGCAGAACATTGAAACAGAGTCGAAACAGCCTTACTGTTTCAATGAAGCAAAATGGAACAGTTGTTTTGAATTGAAATTAAATTCAATACAAAATGCTGTTCCATCAAAACCTCAAAAGTCCAGGTGAAATGAAATGGTGTTGTTTTGCACAGCCCTTCTATTCCCCCTCCAGCCTCTGCTCCCCACTTCTTCTTAGCCTCTGTTTCCTGCCCCCAGCCTCTACTCCCTCTTGCCCTGCAGCACCTGCTCTGCATAGTCAGGCTTCATCCCCATTCTGGCACTAAGCATGGCTCCAGCTTGGCCCTGTAGCAGCTTTGTGAGCTACCTGCTGCTATGAGACCAGGCTGGAGCCATGCTCAGTGCTCAAGGCTGCTTGCCAATACAGAGTAAAGGCAAGGAGGAGAAGGGGGACAATGGGGAAGGCAGGATATTAGAGTCTGCGTAGGAGGAGAGACAGGGCGAAGCAAAACCAGATGGGACAACTGACAACCGACACCCAGGAAAAAGCCAACCTATTAAATGGGTACTTTGTGTCAGCGTGCCCATCCTGGGTACCTGCTTCTCCTGTAGCTCCCACAATTCCCGCCTGCCACGACTTGATCTAAATGCAAATTCTGGGGGAGGAAGAGTTGTTACATGCCGGTACCGCGGTAAGGAGCATGCTGGTCAGATCTTAGTCCAGAGTGCTTTATTATCATTAGCCTGTTGTGCTCTCTCGGAACGTCAGGCAAAAATAAAGGAGTTCGCCACATCAGTCCTCTCTGTCTGTCTCAGACAGTAAGGGCTACTTGTTGTCTTGATGATCAGCTGCTAATTGCCTCATTGGCGGCTGATTAATGCCAACACCGGGATTCCCCAGCTGCGGCTTGTGCCAGCATGCAAAGCACGGCTCAGTCAGTTTTCCTTTTTACTTTCCTTTTCTGTCTCCATGCCTCCCTTCATTCTCCGGTGAGGGATCGGGGTCCATGCCTTCAGGGCATGATCGGGTACTCCCTCACCCGCTTTCTCTCTCTCTCTCGTGTCTGTCTCTTTCCTTTTTTCTCCCGTTCGGGGAATCCCGCCATGCTGTGCCCCGGAGCTGCAGGGTTTTCTGCCGCTGCTCCGTTTTTGTGACTCACCGCAAAGGCTGTCTTTCCAGGTAGGAAGCGACCCATGGGGCGTATCAATCCCCCCAAATCCCATCATCATCTGCGAATGAGTCTCTGTCTCCTGGATTCTCTCTGTATTTCTTGTTGCAGGGCTCCTCTCCTGCTTCTCTCAATCTGTAAGTGCCTGAAGGCAACTTTGGGAAATTTCCTCTCTCTTTTTCTCTTTCTGGGTTCTCATTGACTGTCTGGGGTATTTATGTTCCCCATTTCCCAGATGTTCTAATATCCGACAGCTGCTACCCCGTCTTAATAACAGAGTTGTGGCTGTGACACTGTTACGCACCTCCCCCTTGAGTTATGTAGTCCACCTGCTCCATAGATTTGCTGTCATGATGATTCTTTTTTTTTTTTCTCAAGTTGCCAAAAACATCGTTGTATCGTCTCAAATGAGTCATTTCTTCCTCTGTGTTATCCCGTTGGTTTCATCTTCCATGTCTCTTGTTCCTCTTTGGAGATCTGAGCTGGGTGTATGATTTTCTGGTGTCCCGCTTGTTTGTTGCTGCTTTTTTTTTTT
>JAGPOW010000304.1:105621949-105744234 GCA_030014935.1 Caiman crocodilus | reverse complement strand
CATCCTTATAGGCTTGGCAGTGCTATGCTGGTTAGCACTACGAATGAAAGAAACTTGTGCGTCATGATTGACCCCAAGACGAATATGAGCCTTCAGTGTAATGCTGAAGCTAGTAAAGCAAGCAAAATGCTGGCTTGCATACATAGATGCTTCTCAAGCAAATCTCAGGACATCATTCTCCCATTGTACTCAACCCTGGTGAGGCCGCAGCTGGAGTACTACTTCCAGTTTCAGGCTCCTCAATTCAAAAAGGATGTGGAGAAGCTTGAGAGAATCCAGAGAAGAGCCACGCATGTGATCAGAGGTCAGGAGAGGCTGAGAGCTGTGGGAGTCTTTAGCCTAGAAAAGCATAGGCTCAGGGGCAATTTGATGGCTGCCTATAAGTTTATCAGAGGTGTTCACCAGGATCTGCGGGAATGATTTCTCACCAGAGCGCCCCAAAAGATGATGAGGTCGAACGGTTATAAACTCCTGCAAGACCGTTTCAGGCTGGACATAAGGAAGAACTTCTTTACTGTCCGAGCCCCCAAGGTCTGACAGACTGCTGCCAAAGGTGGTTCAAGCACCTACTTTGAATGCCTTCAGGAGAAATTTGGAAGCTTATCTTGCTGGGATCCTATGACCCCAGCTGACTTCCTGCCCTTTGGGCAGGGAGCTGGACTCAGCGATCTTCTGAGGTCCCTTCTGGCCCTAATGTCTATGAAGAGGCTGCAGGTGGAAGATGGTGGGGTGGTGCAGAGTCAGCAGGGTGGTTGGAGAACAGGCGGCACCTGTGGCTATGGCTCCTACTCTGGGTAGGGGCTGGAGCCTGAGCCACAACAGCCACCTGCCTCCCGCACTGCCCTCAGACTTGAAGTTAAGTTTATTCTAACTTATTCTAAGTTCTCAATTCATGTTAAATGGGGGAGGGACCTTGTCTCAGAATTGAGTAAATAGTATACTCTGCTGTTGTTCCTTTGGACCTTCCTGCTGCTTTTCCATTGCTTTACTTACTTTCAATGTAATCCCCTAAACATCAGATGGAGTACCTTTTGGATTGGGTTTATTTCCACCCTAGCAAGGAATATGGGGCATCCTTTTAACAATACCTTTGAACAACACATTCCTTTTTGCTCTCTGAGTTCCTATCTTTAGATGTCATTAGTATCAAATAGTTCTTAACACTCTGTCTGCTTTACCTTATTTCCAGATTTTATTCTTCTTAACCTCTTCTCATTTTCTACTGAAACACTATTTAAATAAGGGCTGTTAGTTGATGGCTGAAGAAGAAACAAAAATGGCATGGCTTGCCAATGTTTTTTATCAGTTTGCATTATGTTGGATTAATATGCTGTTTTGGTCAGTGGTATGAAAAATGCACCACCACCTTGAAAATGAGTTATTAAACACTGTAGGAGCTCAGGCCTGATTTGTAAATAGGATTCCTGTGTTATTTTTTTAAACATAAACTGATTTCAGTGTACACCATTTGCTGCGTTGGCAGTAATATCTGCCAAACTCCAGATAATCAGGACATTTATTTATCAGTTTAACTAACACATAATAACTTGCATGTTTCATTGTTAAAAGATGAGGATTTAAGAATGTTGGCATAAATTGTGTAATATGTCTGTTTGATGAGATTGTTGGGGCGTGTTTATATATCTGTATTAAATACAAGCATGTATTTAAAGAGGTTTTTTAGCATACAACTTATTTGTTATGATTCTGAACTAACATATTTTGTTAAAGATCCTAATCTTCCTGTGTGACTGCTTTTTGAGTTTTTAAGCAGTACATGAAATTCCTATACAGTACAGATGCACTACAGACCAAACTGTATTCTAATTCAAACTCATGCTGCTTCAGTAAACTCCGTATGACCGCATGGGACAATTTCCATAAAATTCCATGTGGTATAAGGTACATTCCTGTAAATTCCTGGATTGCCCATTAAAAAAAAATAAGACACAGATATTTTTCCATGCAATCAAATATTTTTGACATTTTGCTAAAATGTCATGTTTGTTTCTGTAAATAATTTTAATTAACTCTAAATAACTTATTTTTGTCACAATATGTATCATGGGATATTTGTCCACTAATAAATTTCCTAGTTCTTCATTCAACTGCATGACTGTCATTGTCACAAGCTTCCTGTTTTCTGTTTGAGAAATGCTTAAATAATCCAGATTTTGCATGCATGCTTTGTTTTTGTTTTAGGAAATTTTTGACTTACCATAGTGCAAAGCAACCTGAATAATTTCTAAGACTGTCTTTGTGCTAGATCCTGTACAAACAGAACAAAGAGGTAGTTCTTGACCCAAAGAGTTTAAAATTTAAGTATGAGATGAAATAACAGGTGGCTATATGTGGTCCATCAGCGAGTGCAAGGAAACACTCATATTCATTTGATAAGCAGGGATCCTAGTTATTTGCTTATTTGAGCCTTACATTTTTATTATCTTTCTAAACAAATAATAACTGATGCTTTGATTTCACAGCCCAGAAAAGGAAACAGCTGTTGATGTTGAATTCAGGTACAGTATCCTAAAACCTAATCGGAAAGTACATCAGCATCTCATATTAATTGCTTGGGCGTGGTTGTGCTGTATGGGATCCTATTGACACCAGTAGCTTTGTGCTGACCACAGACATAATAGAGCTAGTTCCATATAAGAAGAAGTGTCTGTCTATTCAGATAGTAATCAGTGGGCTCCCAAAAGAGCATAATTTTGGACTTGTTCTTGTTCTTCCTTGAGAATCATATTTAATTATTTTACTTTGTATGCAGCAGTTGCATGATTTAGAGCACATAAGAACAAATAGAAAAGGAATTAAGGGTGTAGCCAGATGTATAATTAGACAGTGACATTCATGAATATTTCTTCATATTCATGCATAAGGATAATAATATGTGAATATTTTGCTATCTGGGGAGCTGAACAAGATTGAAAAAAGTGAGTGCACATTTAATTGCTTCTGAAAATGAAAGTGTGAGCAGATAGAGATAAGGATCAGAAGAATACATGTTTCTGATACAGATCCATGGGCAGATCTAAGATTTTGAAAATGGGGTGTAGATGGAACATGGAACACCATCACATAAAACAAAATACATATTTTTCCCCAATTAAACAGAAGGTAGATGCTTTCTTAATATGCTAAGGGACTAGAGCTCTATTTTTCAAATAAGATAAAAGGAAAAGAAATATAACTATTGGAATGTGCCCTGGTTTGCTAGATTATACATAAAGTAAAAAAAAAAACCCCAAAATAAGCAAAAATAGTCAAAACAGTCAAAAGAGATTGTGTCATTAATCCTGTAGTCATTATAGTTAAATGTATTTAATGTCTCTTATTCAGATTCGTAAAGCAAAATCTAGCCTTCTTGAGTGATTTGACAGTGCCTCCAATACTTTGCTGTCAGTCATTTCTACACCTGAGTTAATATTACCACACCTGATTTAGATTTTTTAGGAAGAACTACAGAGTCATTAACATCTGTGGGGTAGTAGGCATGTACTTATAACCTGCATAAAGTAGGTTTGTCTGTGCAATGTTTTCCATGAGGTCTTGCCCTGTGGAATTAGGTACATTCAAACTAGACATTCAAAAATAAAATCCCTTGGAGTTCCATTTAGAATATTTTGTTCTGCCATATTTTAATTCTGTGTTTTCACATTATTTTTCTCTTGATTACACTGAGAGTTTTGCCTGAGTGATTGTGTCCATTATAAGAGACACTGGACTGAGCACAAATTTCTTATGCTGCTAGTGCTTACAAAAGTTTTTGCTCATGTAATAAACAAGAGGTCTGGTTTCACATGTCAACCTGATCTTAACTTCAGTTAGATCAGTCTTCCCAGGATTCAAAGAGAATAAGCATCACACCCATGCAGGTCACTATCCTAATATTTAGCTGCCACACCACACGTCTGAGCTGAAAACAGAATGTGTATGGGTGTTCTGTAGTGTGTTTGTTTTGTGCTTTGCCTTCTTCGTAGGAGTGAATTACATCTACAGTTGTTGATCCAGTAGCACTGTTTGAAAGGCAATATATGTTTGTATAAAGCTGTATGACTTTATCACCTGAAACTTTTTAAAATCATATTAACAATTGATTTTTCAGCAAAAACTAATTAAGTGAAATCTTTTGCCTTCCTTCATGACTGAGCATAGAAAATGTAACATTTTTAACATTAACAGGTGAATGAGAGACATGGTGAATGTTAAGCACTGAAATCATATTTGTCTTAGTGTTCAAAGCATTTTTTCAAATCTCCAAGCTCATCCAAGAAAATTGTGTCTCATAATTAATTCTAAGCCTGCCTAGTGAAGACTTGACAGAAGAGTAAGGCTGGCGACCTTAGTCCCTGACAAAGCAAAGGTGTCTTGTGTACCTTACAATTTGCACATGGTTTGAATTACATAAAGCATCCAGATTGGAGAGGAGTGATGTAATGGCTGCTCCCATAGATATAAACTGGGAAAGGTACATGAACATTATACAAAGGAAGAAAATATCTGTTTAATTGAAATCAAACAGGTAGGGCCAAATCTGGTGGTCAGATCTCAAATCTGGAGTGAGCAGTCTCAATTAAATTATAAGCTTCTTGCGTGAGTGAGGCCATTAGGACTCAGCATCCTATATTTATTCAGGGGCCATATCTGCTGCCTGTCAGGGAAATCAGGCCTTGGCTTTTTGACCTGTTGATAGCCCCCCCCATAGTAAAATCAGTAGGATTGTGTTGATTCTGCACTATGACATCTCCCCAACCCCATAATAGGGATGGGGACCTCGAGCTTCCACTAATGAAGAACCTCCAGCTACCATGATGCTAGGAAAGTGACTAGAGGGAGGGATTAATAAAGGCTGCATTAGTGAAGTCTTGTTACTAGTGTCTGCTTCCTATTTTCATACTCACTATATTTTAAAGAACTCTGGATTAATAAGGTGACCATTCCTGTTTTTCCAGGAGAAGAGGATCAGTGGCATATGCCTCTCAGAAACCATGGCTGCTCAATGCTACTGTGGAAGAGAACATCACTTTTGAAAGCCCCTTCAACAAACAAAGGTAATGAGTTTCAGCACCTTCCAGATAAAAATAAGGGTAGAATTAATTACCATTCACAGAGATGACTAACTTAGCTTCCTATGGTAAACAGACTATATTCTCCTTCCTGCTGTGTTTCCCCTCCCTTTGCATCAGATAATGGTTGCTTGGGCACGGTTGTGCTGTATGGGATCCTATTCACACCAGTAGCTTTGTGCTGACCATAGACGTAATAGAGCTAGTTTCATATAAGAAGTGTCTGTCTATTCAGATAGTAATCAATGGGCTCCCAAAAGGGCATAATTTCAAGATAGAGAAGTTAATCATTCTCCTGCCATTCCTGTGCACATGGAAAGGAACACTGAGTTGATCAAAAAGTTATAGTAGATACCACCAGTGAATGCACTCTTCCTTATCAAAGTAGAGGCAGTTGCTAAATTTCTATTCTTAGTCAGTCTGTTTTTACTCGGATATAGTCAAATCAAAATTTCCTATCCTAGGCAAATAAAATGAGCCTGATTCTGGTGCCATTTGCACTTCTTTAATTTCTGTGACATCAGTGAAGATAATCCAGATTTATACTAGTATAAATGAGCTCAAAAACAGGCCTGATGCCTCCAGCCTCAGTGTCCGTGTGGGTTTGGCTCTAAGAACCAGACCATTAACATCAATGAGAATGTTGGCTGTGTAGAAGAAAAGTGAGTCAAATTCTTCTTTCCAACAGAACACTGAGAGGGTATCTACACATGCAATTAACATGAAGCAATAAACTCTGGAGTAGTCTGAGCCAGAGTAAACTACTCTCAAGTACAGCATTTATATGTGTGCCCAGGACAGCAGGAATTTGAGCTGGGGTGGAGCAGCTTACACCTGGCCACTCAGTCCTGGGCTCTGGGTGGTGGCATCAGGCAGTAGAGGGGCTGCCTGGGGCACAAGATGCTGAAAGTGTAGAGCTAGGTGGCAGGCAAGAGTCTGGCCCCCAACTGGCTGGTCTCACTAGGCACAATTTACACCTGCAGTCAGTGTCTACACATGTGTTTAAGCACAGTAAATTACCCCGGCATACTGTCGAGGAAGGTACTATCTTAATATGATGTAAATTAGTTCAGCGCAGCCTAATACCACCACACGTGTAAAAGGTGATACTTTACTTCACAGCTAATTATTCTACTTAAAGCACATATGTGGACATGGCCTGAAAGAGTTGTGCTCCTGCAGTGATGAGACTCTGGTTTTAAAGGGTATTTATACAAGTGCTCCAGGGGAGGATGGGTGCTTTAATTGGTGCCGCTCTGAGAGCTGCTCTAATTAAAGCACCCAGAGCATCTCATATATAATCCTTGCACTTCAAAATGGGGGATGGGGTGCTTTAGATAAAATGCTCCACTGCCATTTTGAAGTGTGGGGATGCTGATACATGAGACATAGGAGGCTCAGTAATTGCCACATTCCAGCAGGCTCAATTAATCAAATCTGTTCCAATGCAAGCTGATATCAGTGGGCGTATCTCTACATGCAATTAATGTGAAGCAATAAACCCCAGAGTTTATTGTTCTGGAGTTTATTGCTCCCAGGTGTGCCATTTGAATGTGCACGTGGGACCACAACATGTTGATCCAGGTTGGAGCTCAACCCAGGGGTCAGTTCGTCAGCCTGGAGCTGTTCCCCTCAGCTCAACATGCTGTGAAGTGTCTGGCTGGGGAATGAGGGTGTTTCAGTGTGGGGCTAGCCAGCAGGTGGCCCCTGCACTAAAAGCATCATTGTGCCCCAGTGATCCAGGGCAGCATCTACATATATGATACTGAGGAGTAAAACACTCTTCTGCAGAAGAGTACTTGTATTTAGACATAGTACCCTGCTATGAAATTAATTAGTTTACTCAAGCCTAATAGGGGCACACATGTAGATGTGTAATGTCTACTGCAGGGCTAATTAGTCAACTTAATTAATCAAGTCTGCTGAAGCGTGACAATTACTGTGCTCCAGCAGCCTCCCGTGTCTCAAGTTTCAGCATCCCCACGCTTCAAAATGGTGGCAGGAGCAATTTAGCTGAAGCTCTTTTGAGAAGCTTTAGATAAAGCGCCATTCTAAAGCGGAGACGCTGAAGCAGATGCAGAGCCCAGGGCTGAGTGGCTGTCTTGTAAACTGCTCCACCTAAGTTCAAATTGGTGCTGTCCTGGGTGCACATATAGTCGCTGCACTTGGGAGTACTTTACTCTGGCTCAAACTATTCCAGAGTTTATTGATTCATGATATATATATATATGCACAGTATAATGATTTATGCTACATATTTATAGTGAATAAATACTATTTCTTTTTCCATTGTAGCTATGACACGAACAAATCAGGAAACTAAGGCCCTGATTCTGGAAACACAATAACATTTAAGAGTAACTGCACCATGAAAGAAGCAGTGCTTGTTTTGTCTATTTTTAGACTCTAAATGTTTTAAATTGGCCTGGGAAGCTGATCTTAAATGCTTTGTTAGCTGAAATGGTATTTACTTGCCTGTGATTAAAAGAGATCCCATTAGAACAATTAGTGCCTAACAAACAAGGCTTTTCCACTGTGTGATTTTTTTCCAGCCGGTTAATCTTTGTTCCTTTGCAGGTAGGAAATGTGAAGGTCTAGCAGTGTCTGTGTGGATTTACATCACCTTTTTTTTTTTTTTTTTTGCAGATACAAAGCAGTAATTGATGCTTGCTCCCTTCAGCCTGATATTGACATTCTTCCTCATGGAGACCAAACCCAGATTGGAGAGAGGGTCTGTAACCATCTACAAGGGGTTATTTTTCATAGGAGTTTGTTTGTTTGTTGGGCTTTTTTTGTTAAGCCTTTAGGCTTTTTTTTTTTTTAATCTTAAAGGCTTTTTTGGCAATGAAAGCAGTCTTTGAGTTAAACATATTTTTAGGTCATTAGACTGAAACCCCATTGCTTGGTAAACATAAAAATGGTTGCTGTTTGTATGAGATATACTGGTTTAAATGATCCCGTCAGAATGTTTTTCATTAGTCCCTAGTTGCTATCTTAAATATCTGTCCTGACTTCACTGTGTGTAATTTGGTCTCTGCAGGAATAAAAGTAAAAGTTAGGCTTATGTTTGACACACCTTCTATCTGAAGATGTAAAGTGATTAACATCTAATGAATTAAGCTATAACACCCTGCTGGAAGAAGTGGAGAAGTTAAATACCTTGCCCAAGGCAAGTCTGTGGCGAGGCTGGGGATACAGTCCAGATCTCACTTTACAGGCAGATCATGCTTCATACAGCATGGCTTGCTTTTGGGATTAAAAATCACCAATTACAATTTAGTCATATAATACAAACTTTATACATTAGGTAATCAAAGCAGCATCAAGCATTGCAGAAATCTTCATAGTCATCCAGAATATTCTTAGACCTGATGTTTCTTGAATTAGGGAGAGTATAATTGAAAATATATTGAGAACATTTTGGGGGATTTTGTAAGGAAACAAATATGTATAAGCAATCTCTATCCTTTCTTTCTATTTCACCAGTAGTTTCAAAGGTAAACTGTCTTAAGTGATAGACACCCAGCTGCTCCCATATTTTGAAATCTGGCCTAATTCACTTAAAAGTACTTTTGATAATGCTGAAGTACATATACAGAAAGGAGGACAAACATTTAAAAAGTCACTTTCAGGATATAATTGAGATTATTTAGACCTTTCCTCTTAGTTCATAAGAGAAAATGTGGAACATTTCAGCAAGTCAGTGTAATCTGAAGGAAAAGCTTTAATAATGTTTACAATACTGTACATATAGCCCAGAATTCAAAATGAAGAGGTCCAGTTTTCCTGGCAACTAATGTGCTGTTTTTTCTAGTTGAATTGCAGGACTACAAAAAATTATTCCTGGGTTCTTTCCATCCTTAATCTTTTTTTCCACATCATCATTAACAAAGCAAAATTTCAGCCATAGAATTAAATTAACAATTCTGTGATCAATTGTTTATTGTTTTATTGGCTTATCTCCAGGGTATTAATCTTTCTGGAGGGCAGCGCCAGCGCATCAGTGTGGCTAGAGCACTTTATCAGCAGACAAGCGTTGTGTTCCTGGTAAGGACCATTATCTGTGTGCCGTAAATCATAGTACTATGTATAATCATTCAGGATTTTTAACAAGGCAGCACACAAAGTTCTGTTTCTCTGAACCACTCCAAATGTGCACCCTTTATTTTACCTGGCTTACAATGTAAAAATATAAAGTCTGCATCCACAGGTTCAAATGATCTCAGAGAATTCTTCAAGGTTTTTTCTCCTGGTAGAAAAACTGTACTGGAGATACCTGAACAGACATGTTGAGCACCTGAAGAGCAAATAGCTTTCAGTGCTGGTGCTGCACAGCAAGGGATCCCCTGTGCATAAATCTCAATGTGTGCACTGCAGACTGTTTTGTCTGCCTTGCAACAGAATTGCAAAACTGCATAAGGATGTCCTGACCGGCTGACCTGGAAGGCTGAGGGTTAGCCTGTGTCTTCCTGCAGCAATATGTGGGATTGTAAAGGAGATGTATTCTGCTCCCTGCTTGGCTGGGAGCAGTGGAGTTCTGCAAGCTGTTGCTGTCTTCCCATGAGAGTGAGGGGAAGGAGGTGACAAAGCATCCTGGGATGCTGGATGACCGTGCTGTGGCTTCTCTCAAAAGGGTAAGTTGTACAGACATTCACTCTCCCAGAAGTGATTCAACCCTGGTTCTTCCCATGTTGTTTTCCCCCCATACTGGCCATTTTCACTCTGTGAGAAAAATCCTGAATGTCTGTACACTCATTGTTTCCCCTGGGAAAGCAGCGACTTTTCCAGGAGAAACTGAATACCTGTACAACAGCCACCCTTAAATACGACAGGTGAACAGATAGCTATGAAGGTAAAAAATATACAAGCTGTGGAGTTAACTCTTCAGTGTCAGATGAAATTCTGCTTTGACACAATTTATTTTTTCACAATTAGAGGTTTAACATCCACAGTGTATGTAAAAATGTCCCAAGTTATCCCAGCAATAACATTAATGTCATCCTGTGTTAGACATCTCTTCTGCAGAGAAACAAGCTCCTTGCTCACCTGGCATGGCTTTTGATATATCCTACCCCCACATGAGTGAAGCTGCTATGGTGAGAGTGAAGAGGCCCTTGAACTAGTGCCTAGGAAACCATTGTACATACTACACACTGGTGGGTTTATTGTCTCTGTCAGTTAAGAGCTTCTTTTTGAAGCGTAGTTCTCAAGGTCATAGCCTCTTGAAGATCCTCTGCAACTGAGTTAAATTAGCATTGCATGCTAGCCGTGTAGATATAGCCATATGTCACGCATCTTTTCCCAGGAACTGAGAAAGGGCAGAGTCACAGGCCTCTCCCCAGGACTGATGAGTAAGTTACATGACAACTGCACGACTCCTCCTAGTGACTTAAAATCTTTTCACAACACCAGCTACTTATAGTGGGCCGGCAGAGGTATATAGTAGTCTGGCCAAGTGCTGCAGTGGAGCAGAGCTAATATGGGGCCTCCATCTGTCAATAACAGAGCATCATTGCATAGACCAGAGATTTCTCAACCTTTTTTAGACT
The DNA here is from genome assembly GCA_030014935.1 of Caiman crocodilus. Taxonomy (NCBI): domain Eukaryota; kingdom Metazoa; phylum Chordata; order Crocodylia; family Alligatoridae; genus Caiman; species Caiman crocodilus. The sequence goes on along the minus strand of JAGPOW010000304.1, from coordinate 105,733,613 downwards.
CGAGGCCCCACTCAGAAAATGCCAGCTCTTAGCTTTCACTTGTTTTTTGACTACAGGAAAATATTAGGTCAGTTCTTCTGTGCAGAAACTCAGAAAGATCACAACAATGATTTTAACAGTGCGAATTCTTGTTTGAAATCTCTGGGTTTATCTTGTGAATCATGCTTGCACACCTAACAGTGCTAACATTTTTATAGTACCCTGTGGACCCTTGAAAATATCTCATGGCACCCTGGTTGAGAATCATGGGTTCTGAGCCAAATCAGAAGAACAAGGGAACTCAGAAAACCAACTGATAATTTCATATATGGTTTTTAACATTACTCAGATTTTGGCTGTATGATTACCAAGAACTTTATGTGACGGTGGGTGACTGTCACACTATGCTGTGTTTTGAGAATATGCTCCTTGTGTGAGGTTACCATTACATATATGCTACAATATTTATCACCATTTATTTCCCTCATATTACTATTTTAATCAAGTATGTAAGAAAACCAAATGCAATTGCATATGTAATCTCAATACAAAATTAGTCCAAAATTCAGGAAAAAAGAGTAATTTTGTTCCCATTGAATTCAATGTTCATGACAGAAAGTGGAGTTAACCCAATTCTCAGTGCTTTTTGAAAATCCAACCCAAAAGTCCACTACGTGGATAGAGGAAAGAGCAAATTTCCAAGTGAAAAAGAATCCGTATCTTTAACGTAATAAATAACATCCAGTGAAAAGACCATGTAAATCTTACCAACAATATTAGTACCAATAGCCACAGCCCATATATCTGTAACTCAGTATAAACAGGATCGAATAAGTAAATCCTGAAGACAAAAAATATAAGTTTGCTCCTTCCTCAGTCAATCTGATGAAAATCAATGAGCCAATAGGACAAAATTAATCTAATTTCCTCTATTTAGTTGTTAAAGTAAACATCTGCTCCGGATCATAGAAATGATCATGCTTTCTGCCATGGTGGTTTTTCAATAATGAAATTATATTTTCTAATAAGTAGGAAAAAAATACTTTACCAGCAGGAAAACATGTTGCCAAGTAAAATTAAGTTTTGATTATACTCAATTTCTATTGAAGTTTCTGATACATATACCCTCAACTTAGTCGACTACCCTGGGTTGGGTCTGTCAATCTGTACAGTGCAACTTAAGAAATTGGCTGTGCCCCCTGTGCACTAAATAAACTAAAACACGGGTTCAGCTAATATTACCATATTTCAGATTAACTTCAAAAGAATAACTCCTGCTTTATTATTGGCTGTCTGAAAAGCCACAGCATAATTTTAATTTACTGATAATATTCTTTTTGTTGTCAGTATTGATCCAACTGATTTTGCTGATAGCAGCATCAGTGTTAATATGTATAATTTCCATTACATCCTTTAGAAGCCAGGCTGCAGCAATGTGGTGCATAGCTAATTTTTTTTCCATTCCCCACCTGCCCGTGCATAGGATGATCCATTTTCTGCTTTGGATATCCATTTAAGTGACCATCTTATGCAAGAAGGAATCCTGAAAATGCTAAGAGAAGACAAGAGGACAATTATTCTTGTCACTCACAAACTACAGTACCTACCTCATGCTGACTGGGTAAGAAAGTTGTCATCTTTTCACTTCTATTGTTATAGCAGGGCTCTTATTGCATTTCAGCATCATCTGGATGTCTTAGTATGAGTTTACAATTTCAGACATATTTAAGTAATTTATGCTGGCTAGCTTGGGAGGCTAGGTGCTCAGTGCTTTATGAAAATCAGTTCCCTTTTCAGCTACCTTCATCACCTAAAAACACTAGTCACTTTTAAAAAAAAGTTCTCTTTACAGCCTTGAAACAATTCAGTTATCAGAAAATGAACAGAGCTGTTCATGCCTTTGACATTATTGTACAATTATTTTGCATAAGGAAAACTACAAGAAAACTGAAGTGAAGGAAGAGGAAAATAGACACTTCAGGCACAGACAGAAGTAACAACTCAGTCTGGCCATAGAAAGTGGTATATAGCTTGTGACCCAACACAAGTGCACAGCTGCAGACTTATTAAAAAATGGCCAATTGGGTGAAATTCTGAACCTTCATTGCAAAAGAAGTCAGATGAAGACATTTCAAAACAGAGCATCATCTTCTATAACTGCTGTCTGCCTGCCTGCCAGCCTGTCATGGTTTTCAGAATGGGAGGGGGAAAAGGGAGTGGGAGGAATTCAGTCTGGGGGAGTTTCAGCTGCCACTGTGGTGGGGCCCCTGAGGTGTGGGGGGGAGGCTCCAATTCACCCACCCCACACTCCAGCACTGGCTGGGGAACCCTTAGAATGAGCTTCCTCTGCTCCCTTCCCCCCTCCCATTCTGAAAACTTTGCAGCCTTGCAGGGAGGCAGGGCTGTTGCTGGGGGAAACTGGCTGCAGGCTGGCAGCCAGCAGTTAGATTATCCTTCCCCCTGGAACCAACAGTGAGCTTCTGTTTGGTCCAGGGAGTGTTATAACTCAGAACACTTCCTGCAAAGTGTTCCCAGTTACAGTGGGGAGTTGCACTTCTGTCTGCACCTGAATTCCTGGGTTACTTTAATACTAAATGACACATTCCAATAGGCACTTTACTTTACTTTTCAATATTCTGATATAATAAAAGGCTTTGTCTGTCTGTCCTTAAGGCTTTTGCCTAACTGCACATGCACCAATTGGCTGGGCAGCAGGGTGGCTAGGGGCAGGACCCGCGGCATTAAAACGAGAGCCCCTCCCCTGTACCACCTCCTCCTGCAGCAGCTGGTGTAGCAGCTCCCTCTGTCCCACCTCCACATGTGGCAAAAATTTAAAAAAATTGCTACAAGCACTTTACAAGCAGGAGGGCCAGGGTCGCACCCAAATAGGAGCGAAAGTAGGGGGAGCAGGGTTGGACCCAAGGGGGGGGCCAGACCCAAAGTGGGGGAGCATGGGGAGCAGGGTTGGACCCAAAGTAAGAGGAGGAGGAGTGGGGTCAGACCCGAACTGAGCGGGGTTGGACCCGAACAGCGGGGAGGGGGTTGGACAGGGTCAAACCTGAACCAGGGGGAGGGAGGGTGGGGTCAGACCTAAACTGGGGGGAGGAGGAAAAGTAGGTTCAGACCTGAACTGGGAGGAGGGGGTGGGCCATGGCCAGGGGTCAGACCCAGACAGGGGGGGCGGGAGTGGACACAAGTTGGTGGGGGTAGAGGTAGAGTCAAACCAAAGGAGGGTGGGGTCAGACCTGAATGGGGGGAGGGGGGCAGGATTGGACCCAAAGTGATGGGGGGGAGGAGGGGTGCGAGTTGGGATGCAGGCTCTGTCCCTGGTGGCCCGCTTTCCTCATCATTCTTAATGGGCAATTTGCTAGTACCTTCTGTAACATTCTATTTAATTATTGAATTATACAGTTTGTATCTTATTTCCTCTATGGAAAGGTATGCTTTCATATGATGGCTCATGTAGTCACAAACCCCAGAGATATGGCTAATCAGCTGGGATAGGAAAGGATTTTTTTCATAGAAAGTTAGAGTTGGAAGAGACCTCAGGAGGTCATCTAATCCAACCTCCAGCTCAAAGCAGGACCATCCCCAACCAGATCATCCCAGCCAAAGCTTTGTCTAGTTGTGTTTTAAAACCCTGCAAGAATGCAGCTTCCCCCTCCTCTCTGTTCCAGTGTTTTATTACCCTCCTAGTGAGAAAATTCTTCCTAAAATCTAACCTAAACTTCCCTTGCTGCAACTTGAGACCATTGCTCCTTGTTCTGACATCTGCCACCACTGAGAACAGTCTAGCTCCATCCTCTTTCAGATCACCCTTCAGGTAGTTGAAGGCTGCTTGCTATGAAGTCCCCTCTGTCGCCTCTTCTCTAGACTAAATAAACCCAATTCCTTCAGTCTTTCCTCATAAGTCAATGGTCACCAACCAGTGGATCTCAATTCACCAGTAGATCTTGTAGCTTCTTGGAGTAAATCCAAGGCTAGGGTAGAAGGCTGAGTGCCCACGTGCATGCATGCAAGCACCCCAGCCCAGCAGGTCAGTCCATGGGAGAGGAGAGGTGGGGGACCGGGGCTAGATCAAGGCCCCAGCAGTGAGAGACTGTGCTGTAGAGGCAGGAGCAAGGATAAGTTGAGTAGGACCCTGGCCTGGTGAGACTTACTTGTTGAGGAGGTGCAGCACCCCCAAATAATTTTTTCTCAATCTGCCCCCCCCATTCCCTCCCCACAGACTTACCTGCTGGGAAGGGGATGGGGAGAGTGGTGGCAGTAGAACTTGGATTGCTTTTAAATGCCAAAGGTGATCACCTACTTTAAAAAGTTGGAAACCACTGTCATAAGTCATGTTCCCCAGCCCCTGAACCATTTTTGTTGCCCTCCACAGGACTGTCTCCAATTTGTCCATACTCTTTCTGTAGTGGGGGCCTATCTCCCCTGCCATTTTCTCTTCCTGCCCTTCTAATTGTTTGTGTTTCTGTATCATATCTTCTTCTTTGATTCCAAAACAGCACTGTTGTTAGTTTACAACATCATTATTTTCTGCAGCAACAAATTCATGTCACTAACTAAAGAAGACTAATATAAGCCTTCAAGTCTCCCAGACAGGAGCCTGATTTTAAGTCATTGAAGACCGATGACTGTTGTTTCCATCATGACCAAACTACTTTGAAGTTGAGGGTGGGGAGAGGAGAAGGGCTGGTTTTATTAGAAGCTACAACAGGATTGTATTTAGGAACAAGACTTTAGCCAAGGAATTTAACAATTAGTTTTCAAACTAATGCTTAGGGCTAAACTGAGTTGCAAAGATGCAGCCTAGAATAAGAGAGAACAAACTGGTGCAACACCTTCTACCAGTTTGCTCAGGCTATATATACTAACTCATCCTGGGATTATTTTACTAGAATATCTCATGCCTTCCTGATCCTAAGGATTGATTATTGCGATTAAGTTTCCTATCAGGATTCATCTGCCATTTGCTAATACCACAGTTATCCTCTATCTGAGCAACTGTAATTATAATGCATTCTTCATTCTTTATAATGTCTACTCTGACCTGGTCTTTGGGTCATGTACCAGTAGCTTTGTTTTCAGGGCAGTACCATAATGAAGTATATAAGTAATTTTGCCTTTGCTTAGGTTGATTCCTAGGATATACAGTTCTCTCCATCCTGACATGCATTTCTGTCCTCCCCATTTTTAAGCAGTACCTAGAGCCTCCTTGCCAAAAATTATATTTTTTGCATAAAGACAACTGATTAAGTCAGGTTAGTATTTTTCCCTTTTCCAACCTCTTCTCAGGCTTTAGAGACATCTTTGTTGCCATGATTTGACATTTTATGTGAATTATTTTATTAACATTATGTTAACTTATTATTTTTTTAATAAACTTATGCATGATGATATGCAAGTTTATGTGCTATGCAGGTTAAGTATTTACAGATGGAACCTTTAATAAGACATCTGATTAGGTCAGAATATGTAGTCTTTTCTTCAGAAAATACTCCCATTAAATCCAACAGGAATTTTGTCGGGACAAAATAATTTGGACTAAGTATTACCACAGTTCATTAATAAACATCTCAAAAACTTATATAATATGAATTATAGATGTCACTTGTAAACAGCTGGGCAGAATCCCCCAAAGAGTTTAAATAGTTTATTTTTCTCACTGTGGAATTTTTTAGCCAAGACAACACTACTTGTCAATTTTTTAATGAAAAATTAAAATCTAAAATATTTTTGTTCAAAACTTGAAGTATTTCCATACATCAGTGCAATGCCATTGACTCAGAGGGAAAAGTTCAGATTTCTACTGTTCCAATTCTCCACCAGGGGATGGTTTTCTGGTCATGCTATATCTGCCATAGATCAGCTCCCATGGCGTACTGGGAGAGACAGTACACCATGGGAACTGATATATACCTAATGAACCAAAGACAAGGAAAGCATGAGGGACACAAATTATAGCTTCAACATAGCCACAGAACTAAAACTTTTTTATCATCAGTCATTCAGTTGTTCAACTGGGGACTGAATTTTTTTGTGGAAAGTAGATGGCGTTTGAAAAAATCATGTTATGTCTAGTCCACAGTTTTCTATTTTAAAACAGTTTGGGTCGAAAATTTCACCTAGCCCCATTCCTGAGAGTCACTGAGCCACCTTAACCCCTAGTGAGTTCAGCTGAAGTTATTGGTTAAAGATTTTTTTTTCCCTTTCATACCAGTTTATCTGAGTAATTCTATAAGACTTGATATAATTACAGTGCTATCAAGCTGTGTACATGAGAGCAGAAGGGGTGGTTATCACGATAATGACCTCTGTTTCAAGTTATGCACTCTTCAGTTTGCCAGAAGGGCAGCTAATCCTCCTCTTTACTATTGCATCTTTTCTCGTCTCTAAGGCTGAATACAGATGTCACTTTTGTTTTATCATAAAAATATTTGTGGTGGCACAAGGGCCAAGCAAACAAGCATCCATGTCCATCGTCATGCAACAAATGCTCAGCATTTGTGGGTATGACATAGGTAGTATAAAATTGTGCTGCCTTTTTTACAGCAGACATCTGTTTGCTTTATGGTGGGAGAGTATGGGCATCCTGGAGCTGTCTGCACTTCCAGATGGCCTGGGGTAGGTGCTTCTGAGGCCTCAAGGATCTGATCCTGCTTTCCCCAGGAATTATTCCCATTCCCAGATCTTGCTATATCAGACCCCTGAAGCCATGGAGATGCCTGCCCAAGTTTCCCTTATCTGCAGACAGACTCATGCTTTGGGAATCCCTGGGCACATATCATGGGGTATGCCATTGCAAATAAGGGAACTCCAGGTTCCCCACTTGCAGACATTCATCCCAGGAATGCCCTGAAAGGAGATTCCCCAGGCATGCATATTGTGTGGCCCCACCTCAACTTGGGGAATACCTCTGCAAATAGGGGAACCCCAGGGTCTCCTATATGTAGCTGTCCCATAAGATCAGATCCCTGATGCCCTGGGAGCCTTGCAGCAGGTGATGATTAGTTGGCCCATTGAAGCGGATCCACTGTACCGGATCCCAGCACAGCAGATTTGCTTCATTGGGTGACATCTATTTATAGCCTGAGGGAGATTATACAAGGAACAAAGAAAAGAAAAAAAAGATAACCTTCCTCATGGATGTGGGAGGTTTAAAAAGAGAGTCAAAAGAAAAATGGATTTTATGTTGTATCCTTTGAAAAAAATTGTTTGTTTAAGCACAAAGGGGAAAAATATGTCTGGATATCACAGTCCATAGAACTAAGGTGAAATAAATGGAAAAACGATGAAGTCCAGTGAAATACCTTCTTTACCACTGTACCTGTTACAGCCAGTTATACCAGTGCAAAAGAGTACAGGGCAAAATGGTATCAGATGGGAATGACAGGGTTTTACACCTACTTTACAGTTCGCAACAGAGTTTATTTTTCCTGGGTGCAGCGTTTAGTCTGGTGCCCAGGACTGCAGAACATTGAGCCATGGCAGAGCAGCCATAGGCTGGCAGAGGGTCCAAGGTTCAGCAGCAGAGGGGCTGGCTGGGGTATGAAGGTACTACAGTGCGGGGCTAGGCAGCAGGCATCCCTGACACTGTAGCACCCTCATGCCCTAGTCACCATCTGCATGTGCCTTGTGGTGGCATAAATTACTCCACCATAGGATAGTACTTGTCCTGGACAGTACTATCCTATGGTGGAGTTACTTAATTTACTGTTCCATAATTTGGGTGCATGTGTAGACAGTGACGTTTTACTGTGGAGCTAATTAATCAACTCCTCAATAAAGTGCACATGTAGCCACACCATTAAGTGTTCTCAGGGCAGCTTCATTAGCTTTGTTGTTGAAGTTATACAGATGGGTTAAGTTGGTTGTCCAAAAGCATGTAGCAAGTCAGTAGCAGGGGACTGAATTACAGAAAGTTCTTGGCTATTTCCCCTCTAATACAGCAGTGCCACATTTCTTCAGTGCAGCATGTCAATGCTTTAGTAATTCAAGTGATAAATAGTAACATTTCATTTTATGCGAGTTCTATATTCAAATTTGTCTTCAGTTCACTGGCTCATGCCACCTGCTATGAGTTTATGAAGATGATAATTAGCACATCAAGCACAGGATTGTTCTAGGGAAATATGCAATTAATATAAAATAAAGATGTGTTGAAGTTAGCTGCTTTAAACTAACAGTGGGAAGGAATCACAGCTCAATTGCTCATGACTCACATTTCACATTTTCAATATATCTAGATCTGTGGGATCTAAAAGAAAAGTCATCTTTAATAAAAGAGAAGGTTTGTACAGTAGGCTGAGTTCATCTAGTGCAGCTTTGGGGAATATAGTGCTGTATACTAAATCTTTTCACAGTCCTGTCTAAGTGGTGCATGATGGAGAGTCTGCAGTATGCTGAAATGAGAAATGTCTTGAGTCATACCATAAAGTAGGGTCTCCTTTTCCTTTAATTTATAAAGGTCCTGATGATAGCCAAACTGATTCATAGAATGGTCTTGTATTTTATTATTTTTTTTAGTGGCCACATCATTGATAGCAAACTCCATAAATACAGTTTAATAAAATACTTCCTTGACAGCTTGTATTTTTGACTTCTTAGATAATTGCAATGAAGGATGGAACCATTCAAAGAGAAGGGACTCTCAAGGACATTCAGAAATCAGAGACTGAACTTTTTGAACACTGGAAAACACTCATGAATCGACAGGACCAAGACCTAGAGAAGGTTATTATAAGATGAGCTCCCAACTTCTTTTGTAGCTGTTCTTCACATGGAAAACATTTTAATTTGAAAAATTGCAATGGTTGAAATACTGTGTCACTGAACATAATTGGAATAAAATGTTATAATTTGCTCTATCTATGCCAAATTTTACTTCTGGGTTTATCAGACCTTCTCCAATGTATGTAGCATCTAAAACTACATTGCTTATTATTGCAAAATGGGGAATTTTCTTGCATACGGAATATGGAATTAAGCCATTAAGTATAAACAGGAGTGAATCAATAATGTACAAGAATAGTTATGTTGTAAAGATACATGGTGCAGCTATTACCCAGTGTATTGCATTTAATGTTTTTAGTACTTGTATAACAGGTCACTAATGATCAACAAATTAGATTTCATTAATTAGACTGCTATAAAGTAGGAAGAACTATATAGTTCTTACTCTAGCAGATGCTCTCTTCAGTGGGAGCTTTCCCCAAGAGGCCTGAGGAATGAAGCTGCTAAAGTTGAATGACATTAATGTCCTGGCAATATCACCTTCTCATTTTATGCATTTTTGGATTTATATAGAGGTGACGGATCTACTATCCCTTTCTATTCTGATATGTTCCCTTTCTTTCTACTGACACTCTAAATTAGAAGTATCTTTTGTGACTTCTATAAATTTTTAGACACTTCATTGAAGCATACCTCCTGCTTTGTTTTGCTTTTAGGAGACCATAATTGAAAGAAAAACTGTTTTGGAAAGGAAAAATCACCGGAGGACTACATATTCTCGAGAAGCCCTGCTAAATGATGATGAAGAGGATGAAGGTAAGTAAGTTTGCCAATAAGCACCCTGATGCCTATTACCTATTATCCGCAGGCCTGTAGTACCCAGGACATGCCTGCACAGGTGGGGCAGTGTCTGGAGGGCACAGGCCCCAGGGATCAGGCCCGGGGTCCAGAGGCCAACTTGAGACAACCAACAAGTTGTCCTGCCATGTGGCTGCACAAACTACCAGCCATGTGGCTCTGCACCAAGTAGGAGGCTGGCCCTCGGCCGATGCGACTGACCAGGTGCAGTTTGTGCCTGAAATTAGTGTCTATGTGTGAGTTACTGCACATTAGTTAATGTGCCTTTTTTTTAGCACTTACATGTATTGGTACTAGCAAGCAGTGCACTAGACTAATCTACTATGCAGTAATTGCCATACATGTGTAGATGGTGATGCTTTACTGTGCATTAGTCTAATTAGTTTAGTGCATTAGTTGTTGTTTTACTGTTGAATCATTCTGGGGGTAATAGGCTTTAAAATAAGCATTAAAGCCATTATTTTCCAGAAGAAATTCTGAGCACCTATCCATGCGACAGATACCTGCTCCAACGCATGCTAATTAGCACACAGAGCAGACTTGATTAACAGATTCTGCTGCAAGTCTGCTGGAGCAGCCTCTGTGTCACATGTATTCAGTGTCCCTGCATTTCCAAATGGTGGTGGGAGCACTTTAACTAAATCTCGTTAAATGCCCTCTGTGACTAGATATTTTCCATGGGTCATGATTTTTAAGTATTACATGGCAAGGTTGACCTTTGAATGCAGGTTGTAAAAAGCAATCTGGAAACACTAAATAACTAACTGTAGCCTTCTGAAATCTGTCAAAACTGTTCCCAGTTGGGCTGCGGTTCAGGAGAGTGTTCATATTCAGGAAGAACAAATTTTGATAGAACTCAGTAGGACTTAGCACATGCTTAAGAATAAGCATGGACTTCTAACTAGATTCCTGAAAAGACGCTAACTTAAACAAGCATTTACCTTTGTTGAGCCAAATTCTCTTCCGGTGTAAAGAACACAGTTGCACTGACTTAAGTGGAGTTTTGTCCCATCACATTAGCTCAGTAGTGCCCATGCCTGATTTATTTCCCTATAAAGAATATCTCTATATTTTGAAAGCTCTTCTACCCTCATTTTGGGATAATTTCACACAGACACACATGCACATGAAACATTTGATTAACAATCACAATTGCAAAGTTTGCTCTGCAGCTTTCAAACTACAAGGGTGGCTTTTAAGAACCCAGACCAGAGAGAGGGCATTCATTCTCTCTTTAAAAAAAGAGAAGTAAAGGGCAGTTTAAAAAAGGTCTGCCAGTGGCTTGGCCTCAGTTTGTCCCAGCTCAGCCAGAGGTAAGTGGGGCCCGCAGCAGGGAGGGAGAGACCCCGACCCCAGACAGCTGTGGGGCGGCTGAGTCAGGGCTGAGAAGGGACATCTCCCCCCCCCCCCACTTGGCCCAGCTCCCAGGGAACCACACAACAGGAGCCTCATGAATAGACTCACTTGTCTGCCGGGCACACAAGTTAGTGAGGGAGTTTGGGCAGGAGGGTAAGCGGAGAGAGCCCCAGACAGTGCCTGTGAGTCCCTAGGGTAGGTAGTCAGTTAGCCAGACTACCACCAGTAAAATGCGGATGGGCATGCGCCTCAACCCAAGGATCTCCTCGGGATCTGTGGCACCTCCTCTCTGGCTCCTCAGAAACCTCTACCCAGAGGGATCCCATGGTTCTGGGCTCCACACAGATGGAACCCCGGTCTCTCAGCTGCAGGGGCTGCCTAACATTTTTTTCAGGCTCTGGGGACTGAGAGCATAGCCACCTCCTCTTGTGAGGTCTGCTCCCTTTTGGGATCTCTGGCGTGCCAGCTGGAGGAGCTCCAGGCCACAGTCCAGAGACTGTGCGCCATCAGGGATGGCGAGTGGGAGATTGACTCCTACTAGCAGGCCTTTCACCCCCTGGAGGCGGAGAGTAGACCAAGGTTACCTTCCAGGAAAAGAGAGGACTCGGGGACCTCTCATGCTGTCCAGCCAAGGGGTTGGATCAAGGTGATCAAGGGCCCCCAAGGCCTGTCGCACCAAGTTGGAACTTTGCAAAAGGTATGAACCTCTTGCAGGCCCAGCAGAGCCTGCTAAGCTGCCAGCTCCAGTAGACAGCACAGACTCAACTGTAGCTACCACCCCCATGCTTCCTAAGACAAAACGCAAAGTGCTTGTTGTGGGAGATGCTATCCTGAGGGGGACATCTGCCACCTCAACCCCTTAGCCCAGGAAGTCTGCTGCTTTCCAGGTGCCCGTATCCGAGACATTTCAGAGAAGATCCCTGAGCTCCTTCGGCCGATTAACCACTACCCTATGCTCCTTATCCATGTGGGCACCAGTGACATGACTCGGAGTGCTCCCAGCTGGGTCATGAAGTGCTACAGGGATTTGAGAGCGGAGCTAAAGGGGTTGGGGGTGCAGGTGGTGTTTTTTTTGCTCCTCCCAGTCTCGGGCTGAGGTGAGAGAGAAGGATTGAGGTAGCGAACCAAAGACTGCAGCATTGGTGTCATCGGGAAGGCTTCAGCTTCTATGACCACAGTCCACTATTTGGTGAGAGAGGCAGTGAGCTGCTGGGAAGAGATGGCCTTCAACTCTCTCCGCTGGGGAGGAGGCTCTTGTCAGCCAGACAGGCTGACCTGCTCCACCGGGTTTAAACTAAGCCCGTTGGGGATGGGGGGGGGGACTATTGTCACTGCTGGCCCGCTGAGCAACCCTGGCAAAGCCAGCAGGTCAAGGCACTTAGGGGAACCCACCCCTACCTCGGCCCTGAAGCAAGTTGTGGGCAAGGCAAGGGTCCCTAAAGGGGAACTTTGCTGCCTGTACATAAATGCCAGGAGCTTGGGGAATAAACAGGAGGAACTTGTCCTCCTGCTTAACACAAATAATTACAACGTCATAGGGATAACAGAGACCTGGTGGGACTCCACCCATGACTGGATCAGGGGTATAGATGGGTATACCCTGTACAAGAGAGATTGAGTGGACAAAAGGGGCGAGGGTGTAGCTCTCTATATCAAGGAAAGCTACGCATCTCTGCAAACCTACATTGGCGCCCAGGGTGGACAACTGGAGACCCTTTGAGTTAAAATCCATGGGGAACACGGCATAGGGGACACAATAGTGGGAGTCTACTACAGAGCTCCTACCCAGGAGCAAGAACTTAACCAGGAGTTCACCAGGGAATTGACTGAAGTTGCATGCTCCCGTTGCATGGTTGTCATGGGAGACTTCAACTACCCTGACATCTCATGGGAAGCGCGCTCAGCCAAATCCAAGCAGTCGCAAAGCTCTTCTCATGCATGGATGAGCTTTATCTGACGCAAGAAGTCGATGGGCCAACGAGAGGTAAAACACTGCTTGACCTGGTACTGGCAAGGGGGGATGACCTAATCAGCGACCTAATGATCCAAGGGAAGCTGAGTGACAGTGACCACAAGCTGATCACCTTCACCATCTGCTGTAAAGCTGGCAAGTCAGTCAGCAATACAGAAGTCCTCGACTTCAGGAAAGCTGACTTTGACAAGCTCAGGAGGCTTGTTGGTGAGGCCCTAATGGACCACAACCCAAAGGGGAGGGGTGTTCAGAACAAGTGGTTGCTCCTCAAGGGAGCAATCCTAGATGCACAAGCTAAGTGTATTCTGTCTTGGAGGAAAGGCAGCTAAAGGGAACAGCAGCCCTCTTGGCTCTGCAGGGAACTAGCAGACCTGCTTCTAAAAAGAAAAACCTACAAAGGATGGAGGACTGGATCCATCTCCAAGGAGGAATGTTCTGCATTGGTCCAGACTTGCAGGAAGTGAACCAGAAACGCCACGGCTGCAACTGAACTCCAACTGGCTACAAGTATCAAGGACAATAAAAAGTCCTTTTTTAGATATGTGGGGAGCCAGAGGAAAAGCAAGGGCAATATTGGACCCCTGCTAAGCCAAATGGGACAATTGACAACCGATGCCCAGGAAAAGCCAACTTGCTAAATGGGTACTTTGCATCGGTTTTTCAGCAGTCCCAAGGGGTGCCTCTGCCCATTACAGGACAGAAATGCCTGAGTGAGTGAAGGTGATCCCTTACCCTCCATCAAAGCTGACCTTGTGAAGGAACACCTTGGGAGGCTGGACACATTCAAGTCAGCCAGCCCTGACAGTTTACACCCCAGGGTACTCAAGGAGCTGGCAAGCACCATAGCTCGGCCCTTGGCACAGATCTTTGAGAACTCCTGGCGCTCTGATGTAGTGCCCGAAGACTGGAAGAAGGCCAATGTGGTACCTATCTTCAAGACAGGGAGGAAACTGGATCCAGCAAACTACAGGCCCATCAGCCTGACCTCTATCCCAGGGAATGTCCTAGAAAAGATGCCTGAGGGATAGCCAGCATGGGTTTGTTGCAGCTAGGTCTTGCTTGACTAATCTTATTTCCTTTTACGACAAGGTGACCTAGCATCTGGACAAGGGAGAAGAGATTGATATCATATATCTTGACTTTTAAAAAAGCCTTCAATCTGGTATCCCATGTTCACCTCCTAGCAAAACTGGCCAACTATGGCCTCGGCTTCACCACAATCTGCTGGCTGAGGAATTGGCTCCATGGTCAAATCCAGAGGGTGGTGGTTGACAGAAATCAATCGTCATGTTGCCCTGTGACCAGTGGGGTCCCCCAAGGCTCTGTCCTTGGACCCATATTGTTCAACATTTTCATTAATGATGTGGACATTGGGGTCAGAAGTGGACTGGCCAAGTTCGCTGATGATACCAAACTCTGGGGTAAAGCATCCACACCTGAGGACAGGAGGGTGATCCAAGATAACCTTGACAGGCGCAGGAAATGGGTGGACGAGAACCTGGTGGTGTTTAACACCAAAAAATGCAAGGTTCTCCACCTTGGGAGGAAAAACCTGCAGCATGCTTATAGGCTCAGTAGTGCTATACTGGTTAGCACTACAGATAAAAGAGACTTGTGGATCATGATTGACTACAAGATGAATATGAGCCTTCAATGTGATGCTGTGGCTAGTAAAACAAGCAAAACGCTGGCTTACATACATAGATACTTCTCAAGCAAATCCCAGGACATCATTCTCCTGTTGTACTCAGCCCTGGTGAGGCCACAACTGGAGTACTGCATCCAGTTTCGGGCTCCACAATTCAAAAAGGATGTGGAGAAGTTTGAGAGAGTGCAGAAGAGAGCCACACACATGATCAGAGGTCAGGAAAATAGACTTTATAGTGAGAGGCTGAGAGCCATGGGACTCTTCAGCCTGGAAAAGCACAGGCTCAGGGTGATCCTAGTGGTTTATCAGGGGTGTTTACCGGGACCTGGGGGAACATCTGTTCATCAGAGCACCCTAAGGGATAACAAGATCAAATGGTCACAAACTCTTTCATGATTGTTTCAGGCTGGACATAAGGAAGACCCTCTACTGTCCAAGCCCCCAAAGTCTGGAATAGACTGCTGCCAAAGGTGGTTCAGGCATCTACTTTGAACGCCTTCAAGAGAAATGTGGATGTTTATCTTGCTGGGATTCTGTGACCCCAGCTGACTTCCTGCCCCTGGGACAGGGGGCTGGTCTCAATGATCTTCCAAGGACCCTTCCAGCCCTAGTGTCTATGAAAATGTTGTGCACATTTTGAATGGTAGATTTTGTAAGCTAGACCCTGATCCTGCCATCTGTAGTTCAGAAGCAAGTTGCATCTGCCTGAAACTCTACTTACAACAGTAGGACTCTGCAAGAATGTAGTACTCTACCTGAACACTATCAAATGTATTGGAGGTCAGGAAGAGGAGCATCCCTAAGCTGTTAGCTGTTTGCCAAGGGATTACTTAATTTTTTAAAAATAAATGCCCTATTATCGACTGGTTTCATGAATAATATTTACTATGCTGGTCACCTTGCAAGCTGTGGATATTGTACAATGTTGCAATGTTGTTCCTGTAGACTAGCTTTTTGGCATATTGTTCCTCATATTTAACTGGTAGTACCATATCATGTTAATATATAGCACTGGGGCTATTAGCCTCCAAGCACCTGCTTAAGATATTTGCTGAATCAGGTTCTTCGAACATAATACATACAGTGCAACATACACAGCATGAGTAATAAGTCTTGTTATGGTATTTTGCAATCAGCCTTTGCCAGTTCATGTACTAGGTGTAAAATGTAAGAAGATTCCAGTGTGACTTTACTATTAGTCGCTACTAACAGTCTTTTCTTTTTGTTAATTGCAGAAGAAATAACAGAAAGTGATGATGAAGACAATTTATCCTCTGTGCTACATCAGAGAGCAAAGATGCCTTGGCGAGCCTGTGGGAAGTACCTCAGCTCAGCAGGAATTTTGCTCTTACCTTTATTGGTCTTTTCCCAGCTCTTGAAGCACACTGTTATGGTGGCTATTGACTATTGTCTGGCAAAGTGGACATCTGCAGCCATTTCTGCAATGATTACAGAAAAGCAAAAGAATTGCACAGCTTGCCAGGTATAGTAAAGTCATATCTTTAATTTGACAGGTAAACCTTTTCCTACTTTAACTTCCACTTGACCTTTTGTGTGTGATATGTTGTATTCCTACTACAATGTACATCACAGAATATTTTCAGGGTTAACACATTTTTAGTTATCATCATCATGGTGCTAAATTTCTTCTTTTTACCATGGTTATAATATTCTAATCATTTCATACTGCTTGGTAATAATGTAGGTTTTCATCTCTAAAATAGTCTTGATAGAGGCATAACTCTCTTTTTGTGTGTGTGTGTTGTACCTGTGTGGCTGCTGGTAGTGCTTTCAAGCTGACTTCCTTAACAAATGAGAACAAAGCCCTAATCTAGAATACTTCTCTTTGATTTTTACTTTAATTCTGCATGGAATTCATGATAGTGTTAGCTGTGGGATTTTATCTCCTCGAGGGAAAAAAAAAAATCAAACAACTTGAATAGTGCTATGATTCATTTATTATTTTTGGGAAGGACTAAGTAAGTATTCCATGGTTTTTGATGCAATGCTGAAATTATTCATTTTGAAAAACCCAATTTCTATCTGTGTATGAATTAATGTCTGTATACGTTCATTTTTGTGAATTTTGCTGTAGACTTCAGTGGGACCAAGATTTTGCTTTTGGGGCTGAATTTTAATGTAAAATTGCTAGTAATTTATTCTAAAACTTTCTTGTCTTTCTCCTACTTGCATTAGAAGTTGGTACCCAACATGTGATATCAGAGTCTAAAATGAATTGTTTACTCACTTGGAATTCTCAAATACATAAACTTTTAAAGCCTTACCTCTCACATAATTCCTGGACCACCACGACAACAACATCACTCCAACACTACCATAAACTTTTAAAATAATTTTATAAGATTCTGTGATTCTGAATATCCAATCCAGTCCAAACACAATTTTCACCTGAACAATTGCCTTAAGTATTGCTCAAGGTGGTTAGGACTCGCTGGCAAAGTTAAAATGGAGAAGGAAGCTTGTGTTTCCTCTCTTCATTGAGTGGAAAAAAATGGGCTTCTTGCTTCTTTCCTGAAGCTGTCAATTCTGTACTCTGTCTCCAAAATAAACTGATTTATTTTAAATTATGTTAATTGTTAAAAGATAACATTTTTATTTTTCTTTCTTTGTTTCTTAGAACTTTGATCATGCTTACTATTCAAAGGTGTTCAGCATACTCTGCTGCATTGGGATTATATTGTGTCTTGTCACATCAATAGCAGTGGAGTGGACTGGTTTGAAAGTTGCCAAAAAACTACACTCTGCTCTGCTGAATAAAATTATCTTGGCACCAATGAGGTATTCCTTTGGTTTTACTACAAGCAACATTTGATATTCCTTATTTCAAGATAGCCTTTCAAATGTAGTTCTATTCTTAAGTGACTACAAATAATTTTTTTAGTGTAGTTCATTGAGTGAGTTAGGCTCCTAATTTTTTGACATCTAAAAAACCCCCAAAAATCAGACTTTAACTTCCCAGTAAGACAGTATAGACATTTTTACCCTGGATCAAAATACTAACTTCTGACTTTCCAGAATCTGCAATTTTAATTATAAAAATCAGAGGGTGGGGGGTGTTATTACTTTACTACTGCAGGTGGCAGTGGGGTCAAGAAGGCTGCAGGGGGGAGAAATGGAGAGGGGCCAGGGACAAAGGGGCCACCTGACCCTTTCCCTGCCAGTCACTATTTTCCCTGCAGTAGCAGTGAGCTGGGGACAAATATAAGACAACCCTCTGATAATTAGATTTTGTACTTGGAAAATAGTAACAAATTTATGAATTTTCTGTACATAGAACCTAATTATTAGGGGAGGGTAACAGGTCACCTTTCCCAGAGCCATCTTCACTGGTAATCCACACCGTACTCAGGTTGCCTTTGGCATCATCTTTAAAGTTCTTATGTCCTGCCATCTACTCTCCTGCCACGTCTTGATGGAAATTATTATGATGATTTTCTTGCGAGTGGGAGACTGCCTATTGTATTTTGTATGTTTGAGGCCTTTCGCGTACGCAGGCCTGAACCCTGTCTTTCTCTGGATAGGCCTTCCCATCTAAACCCACCAAACAGGGTTTGACTCTGAGCCTGTAGCCTTTCCCGGTGTCTTGAGGCTTGTGACCCCCTTTCCTGCTCCAATCTGGAGCCCGGCCCCCCTGGCCCAGAGGCCCCACTGCCAGAGGGTCGCAAGTTTCAAAGCCAGGGGACGGCCCTGAACTTGCACTTTCCCAGTCCAAAGAGAAGAAAATAAAATAAAAGTGCACTTCAGGTCTGCCAGGTCTCCCTGGTCTTTTAAGAATGTGCCTTCAGGCACCAGGGTCAGTGCACCCCAAAATCCTGTGCCCCTACTGGCACCAGGGCCTATGTACTGCCAAATGCTGCACCCTCACTGGCGTCAGGGTCCCCACTCCATAGTGGACCCCAATATGAGGCCTCCTCCTTCTCTTAATAGCCTCACTCAAACCACCGGTGTTATTCAGTAATGAAAAAGAATGAAAATAAACAGTCCCATCCATAGATAGTAACTGCCACCAGCAAATGTGATCAAGAAAAGCAGCATGTCAGCTTACATTCGCAGGGTTCGTGCTTTGGCTCCTCACCGTCAGCTGGGCCTTGCTGAGGTGCAGCTGCCATCTCTCTGGGGCTTCCGTAGTTCCCCTGTTCCTGCCTTTGGACCACTTCCTAAGCTTCTCCATTGAGCTCTGGGAGGCACTTCTTCCCCTTCGGCTCCTGCTACCCCACTGCCACTCTGCTCAGTGTTTTTATAGTCCTGGCCTGCCCCTTCTGGTCAGCTGACTGGCTGGTCAGGCTCAGTATTTAACCCCTTCCTTCCCAGCACTTCATGCCCAGTAAATTCTGGCCTTAAAGGGGGGACCTGCCTTCTGGTGACAGGGCTAGGCTTCCCTGTTACAGGGGGTCATCTTAAATTTAGGGACAACTTAGATTTGAGCAAATACATTAAAGAGAAAACCCAACCAAAAGTCAGGAAGTTGCAGATTTTGTTCTATTGTACTTCTCTTTAATGGAATTGTTTACTGTGATGCAATGATTTACTCCTGCAAAACTTCACTGAAGCTAATAGCCTTGAATAAGTCTTACTAACACATCATCAATGAAATTGCACAAATATCTTTAACTGTGTAATTTGGCCTGCATAATTCTTATTTCTGGTGCCAGTGCACAAAAGACCATAATCTCCGCCTAGGGCCTCTCAGGCTCCAAGCAGGTGTTAATATAATGGCAAGATAGGGCATAGAATTCCTCAGTTCCCAATGCCAGATGTGCATGGTGAGCTGGTCTTCAGCACGGGCCCAAAAAAGCCCTCAGTCCCATATATCCACCTGATACTATTAGTTCATATAAAACATTTTAAATGATTTTTTCCATCATTTATTGCTATTTCAAGAAAAAATAATAGGATCATGCAAGATTTGGGAATACATTTAGTTTGTACCTTGTATGAACAGATGAGTTCCTTGTATATATGAAAGGGAAATGTTTTTTCTTATTTAATTATGTTACTTACATTGTGCAGGGACATAAAGGAAATCTAGAGAAAAAACCGATAGTGCTGGGCTATAGTCAAGTCTTTAATATGTCTGTTTTGAGAACTCAACAATTACGCAGCAGGCTATGTCACTTCAGAGGCACTAGACCTATTACTCATTCCTTCCTTCTTCTTATATCCTTTCAGCATGTTCCAACTTGGGTACAGAAATAGGCTTAGTCCTTGTTGGTGCCTGGTTCCCCTATATATGGGCAGGCTAGTAGATACTCTGTAGGGCTACCTGATTCGATTTAGTGGAGACTCGGCCCGATTCGATGGCTGAATCACCCAAATGCTAATCAAATCAGGAGACCCTTTAATCTATCCAAATTGAATCAGAACCCTCAGAATCGATTCAGCAATTCGGACATAGACGCAGCTTTAAATGTTTTGTCTTTAAAACAGAACACACATGCAGCCCATGCCCTGGACCTCCAGTGCTGAGTGCTGGGCAGTGTAATGCCCCATGCCACTCCCACAAGCCAAGTACAGCAGGTGGGGTGGGACTGGACTGACTGCATGCAGCACAGTGAGCCATCTTGGGTAAGCACTGTATGTGGTGTTCTGCCAGACCAGCCCTTTGAGCTAGTTCCAGCAAGGCCCTCTCTGGACTGGGTCCAGTGCCAGCAAGCAGGGCTGGTCTGGTGGGGCTCCACATACAGTGCACAACCCACATCAACTCCCTGTGCTGTGGTGGGGTTAGTCCACCAACACATGACCAGATCATATGGCTCCATAGACTAGATCCAGCCCACAGGCCATACGTTTAACACCCTTGCTCTACTGCAATCAATAGATATTCATGTGTTTTAATGAAGAACATAGCTCAAGGGAAATGGGTGTCAGAAGGGAAAATTTTAAAAATTACTTAGGTATTGAATTTCTTACTTTTTCCCATTTATTGTCTGTTATAGATTTTTTGAAACCACCCCGTTGGGAAGTATCTTGAACAGATTTTCTGCTGATTGCAATACCATTGACCAGGTACAGAATAAATAAAACTATTCACTGAATTCTGCATGCAGGTTTCCCTGCACACTTCCTCCCACCCCCATAATCTCCAGTGAAAACAAAATGTCTCTGAATGTTTCACATTATATTAAGACGAACTAAATCTCACTTGGTTATAATTGACCAGAGAGGGTTTTAACTTTATTTATTAATTAATCCAACCTACTGAGAATATTTAGTTTACATGTCTTTATCTTTACATTATGACTTGTGGTATTCTAGAAAATAGAAGTCCAGTTCTTAAAATTAAGTTCTTTAAACACTTTCAATTAATCAGATATCATCCAAATGTCAGAGTTTGTGGTTTATTTTAACAAAGAGACCTAGTGTTGTCTCATGGTTGAAGCACTTGCTCCTCATGGAAATAAAATTATGGCAACAGTCCAGTGGTCTGATCACCTGCAGCTATAGTATAGTTCCAAACACAAAAGCCAGTTGGTTACTTTATCCTATCTCCATTGCCACTTGCACATGTTTTCTTTTGGAGGAGTGTCCTACAGTACATACAGTGACATGTTGGTATAACGAATTCCAGGAGACTTGCAAACATATTTCCGTATAGTGAAATGTTGTTAAAGTGAAGTTTGCCAGGTTTGAAAGAGTACTCCCCAGAGGCTTGATATATGTAGTGTGGGACAGGCAGCAGATGCCAGGGAACAACTGCAATGAACAGGCAGGAACATATTGTGAAATCAAGTCAGAAACATAAACTGGGTACATTGACTATATTATTTTAATACATAAGGTAATACAATACTGTATGATTGATTCAATGTATGAAATGAGTTTATCTTCTTCTGCAGATGCTTGATAATGCCTGTACCTGCATGTCTTTCTAAGTAATGTTGGAATATATATGCACTCTTAAATGTTGTCTGGGACATCTCTGAGTGATAATGCCTACCTCTTTGTGTTTGTAAACAAGAGGAAAATGAACATACAGATGCTTTTCCATCTTCTCCTTCCCCATTTTATTTTTGCATGTATAATTTTGTCAACAGTGGATATACTGGATAGCTCTGGCACCACCAGAATATCATTATCTACAGTGATGCAGTATTGGAGTGTCATTTCAGAAGACATGTCAGTTTTCTAGCAAACCTCCATCTACCATTCTAATATAGCAGGATCATTGCGCTTTGTTCTGACTGTAGTTTGTTATTTAATTGCTGATGTGCCACTGGCTGGGTGCCTGCTTTACAGCATCATTTGCTGATGATACCATGGCTAATGTTTCTCCATTCAGCTGCTGCTATTTGAATGCCACAAAGAATACCAGTGATTGAAAATTCATTAATTTCCAAGTTTGCTGAAACTTTTCCCACCATTCTTGATCTGTTGGTTGGCTTAGTAGCATGAATAATCCTTGATCCAGTGGCTGCAACACAGTAGATAAGTTGGATAGAAAGAACTCCATTTTCATTATGCCTTAATGCCTTGGGCACTAAGCTGTATGTGGAACACAAGCAAAGCAATTTTTCTTTGTGCTACCTTCATTCTAACATCAAGACAAGGAAGCCATTCCTTGGATAGCTCTGTAGTCATCCAAGTCTGTGCATTGGACAATGGTCAGACAAGAAACTTGTCCCATTTTTAAAGCAGCTATGGCTTTTATATTTGCCAGTTACTAATGGCTTTGGCTTATCTGTACCACTTGCATTGCAATACAGCATCAGAGTCAGTTTCTGTTTTGCCTGCTGTGAAGGTGATAATGATCACCCTTTTGGGCTGGCTTTCTATTGGGCATCATCTATTTGAAAAGACCTATCTTATCTGCATTATAAATATTATTCCTTGAGTAATTTTTCTGGATATTTTGCACATTCCCACTCTGAAATGCAAGTGTTCACAGTGGATTGGCTTCTGCATTGCACAACATTGTATATATAAAACTATCCTGCTCTTAAAACTGATAACACTGAGTATATTTGCAAATACCAATGATTTAATACACAGTAACCTTCCACTTACTGGATGCTTCTAACATGCATATCCAGCAACCTCTTATAAATCACATTGTCCACATTTTCAAATCACTGATATGAATATGCAACCCATGTGCTTTCCTGAATTATGCTTTTAATATTATGTCTGTCTTTTAAAAAGATTGACAGATTTGATACTGTTGTTACATTTTTTTAGCAACATCACTCATTTTGATTCCACTATTCACTTCATTTATAATTTGCAATTTGTCCTTCAGAGAAAATTGCTTAGCCTTTCTCTCCTTCTCTACTACAACCAAACCAACACTCCATTGGGATACATGAATACAGAGATGTGGTTTGTCACATGACTTCCTGTATCCAAGACCTATATGCAGTACGAGCAGGCAAATAACAAGAGAAAAATGGTAATATCGCACTACAAAGGTAGTTGCATTTCCTTTTGACACTACATTTCATCTATTTTTACCTATATTCATTATAAATTCATTATACTGAAATGCAGTAATATAGGATTGCATGGGAGATGGGATTGTTGGGGATTTGTGTTTTGTTCTTTATCCTGAAATTTTCATTCTCCTGATGTTCCTTATGCCAACACTTCACTGTGTGTGCAGCCACAGCAGAGGGAACGCACCACACTTCTCTACAATTCACCTGCCAATTCAGGAAGAGCCCTCAATGCCAACATTTAAAATCACAGTAGTGGGGTTTTATTATAAGTGGGGAAAAGAAAGGATAGATATGTTGAATGTCAGCTTATGTATTATACATTTATTTCCCTTCCTTTACTGTGGATATTTTACTGCTCTCTGTTTTATTCATCTAGCACATTCCTGCTACTCTGGAGTGCCTAAGCCGTTCCACCTTGCTGTGTGTGTCTGCTCTCGCTGTAATTTCCTACGTCACGCCAATGTTTCTCATTGCCCTAGTTCCTCTTGCTATCATATGTTATTTCATCCAAAAATACTTTCGAGTGGCATCGAGGTAAGAATATCGACTCAGTTCATTCTGGCAATTGAAATGTGCTCTGAAGTACACGATATGATACCAGGGAACATAGTGTTTAAAAGTGGGTCCTGCCAAGGCTTTGCTCCTGTTTGAAAGTTAGCCAAATTCCCTACTGTGGAAAGTGTTCATTTTGCAGCAGCTTTGTTTGGAACTATTAAAATTGAACTTCTGGAAAGCAGGTGGGAAATCTTTGCTTTCATAATGAAACCAGTGGTCTTGCTGGAATGCACGGACTATACCAAAACATTGGCTAAATGCTTGCTTTTCCAATGGGTTGAGCATTAGGGCTAGGGACAGACATAAACTGGCTTAAGTGATTGGAAACTGGTTTAAACCTGTAACAGAACAGAAGTTCAGTGGACATAAACCACTTTCAAAATGGTCAAAATCAGTTTAAGGTAAACCTGGTTGGAAATAGTATCAGACTGATCTGATCGGGGTCAAACCGGTTTGCGAAACTTCTGTCCCAGGCCCCTTCCTGGTTCAAGTTAACTCACCCTCTCCCAGCATCCCAGGATGCTTTGCAGCCCTGGGCTGTGCTGCCTGTTCCAGTGGAGCAGGGACTGCCTCACCCCTCTGTGTTTAGCTTGCTTCTTGCATGCATCTATCAGCCCATAGGGATGGGGCAGGGGAAGGAAGGGGAACAGACTCCCCGATCCATCTAGCCATGGTCTACACAGCACATGTGAGGAGAGAAAGCCTCTGTGGTGGGGGATATTTGATGTTCAGCAGCCCTCCCCTCACCCCTTTCCCAGCTGCTGATTGCCTCAGTGGCTGGTACAGGAGGGAGAGAGAAGTTCTCCAGGCCAAGTGCCTGCCTGTGCAGCCCAGCATGGGGGCACCAGGGAGCCCCCACCTTGGGGAGCTTTCCTTTACCCCAGCCCAGTGTCCTGCAGCCCCAGGGAGCTGAGGGGAATTCTTCCTCTCCCCAGCCCCACTGCTGCTTGCCTTAGCTGCACAGGCAGCCTCAGGAAGTAGAGGGAAGTTCTTCTGCTCCTTCACAGCCAATTTTGCCTCTGTTGCTGTGAGTCTGAGGCAAAAATAGTTGCAGGGCAGTGAAAGAATTTCCCACCACTCCCTGAGGCTGCCCAGGGCTATCGCTGAGATTCACAACACCTAAGGCAAGCAGTGGTGGGGTTCGGGAGGGGAAGAATTGCCCTAAGCTCCCTGGGGCTGCCCGGGGCTGGGATGGAGGGAAGCCCCCCAAGGCAGGGGCTCTCCGGTGCCCCCATGCTGGGCTGCATGGGTAGGCACGCAGCTGAGAGGACTTGTCCCTCTCTCCTGTGGCAGCCACTGAAGCAATCAGCAGCTGGGAAAGGGGAATTCCCCTCGGCTTCCCAAGGCTGCCTGAGTTGGGGAGCCCAGGCTGGGGGAAAACCCCTGAGGAAGAGGCTTCCCCCAAAGTGAGCCAGCACCCAGACAGGGGGCTCCTCAACCCCTTGTGGAAGGATTGGAGACACATGGCTGGGCTGGCAATGGCCAGCAGGCTAGGAGTCATACTGTAGCACCCCTGCCTATTGTTATGGGTCAGTGCAGGCCTCTCCCTGCCTTTCCCACTTGAAAACTGAGCATCAGTTCAGTTGGTTATCAGATCAACCTATACAATTTAGAGGAAACTACCTAGCAGTGGCGCCACATACAGGGTGCACAGGGGCATACCTGCACCCCCTGTCAGCCAGCGTTCCCTGGCAGGGGGCCAGGCGAGAGCACCGGTGTCCCCCCTTAGAGCACCAGCTGGGGGGTGGTGGTGCCAGGAGAAGCGGTCCCCCCATGGCCGACCCACTCATCCAGGGCTCTCCCAGCAGCATGCCCGGACATGCTAGGGGTGCACCGCTACCACCTGTGAGTTGGTGGGATCGGCCACAGGGGACCATCCCTTCCCCCTCTGTCTGCAGGATTGGCCACAGGGGAATCCCCCTCCCCTGGTCAGCAGGATCAGCCGTGGGGGGACCCCCATCCCCCCACAGTCTTTGACCCGCCCTGCCCCACCCCCCTGACTCAGGAGGCACCAGTTGCCCATGCTGCCTAGGTTGAATCAGTTCTGCTTTGGGCTTCTTGACTGTCTCTACACTTAGCCTAGGAGTAACTAAAGATATGGCAGCAAAGCAGAAAGAATCTCAGGAAGCAAACAGAAAATGGAGCAACCTTAGCAGCAGTGCTCTCTGAGGCTGCCGAAAGATCAGTCTCCCATACCTTCTGTGGGGCTAGCTTGAAGGGCTGTGTCTAGGATCTTTCAATTCTCTATATATGATCTTGATGTTTTAGTTCTTGGACCAATTTGAGTGGGAAATTGCAGAAGAATAAATCATCCACAGACTGGATTGTGATGAGTAGGGTTTGAACAGGGATTGTAGATTCTTATTTTATTACCTGGATTAGCTGAGGATCCCTGCCTTTCATCATTTCTGCCATTAGTATCTCTCCTGTTAATCCTAGTGCTTAACCCACTGAAAAGGTGAGAATGTAGCTGTTAGTTTGTGTACCCTGTGAATTTTGATACAGAAATGTTACAGTAGCCATTCCAGTTCACTGAAACCCAAATGAAGTTTTGTAAGTAACTCTGAGAAATTAGAACAGATGAACAGGTTGCCTTCTAGGGGTGAAGTGCCACAGGACATCACAGAGCTCCAATGATGTACGTAACAGGTTTATAAGAAATGCCCTCTTACTTTCAGAGGACCATCTCTCTTGCTGTTAGTGGATCCTGAGCTCTGCATCAGAATCTATTTCACATTCTTCTTCTTCACCTTGTGATTTTATACTTCTGTTCTGTTAATGTTTCATTTCATTCCCCAAGATACTAGAGAGACTTTTTTTAAAGCAGTAACTGTACTACTTAAGCTGAATTTTAAACATCATTTCTAGGGACCTACAACAGTTGGATGACAGCACACAGCTACCGTTGCTTTCCCATTTTTCAGAGACTGTGGAAGGTCTAACCACTATACGAGCTTTCAGGTATCTTTTTAAGAAAGAAATACTATTTTTTTGTTTTGAAATATGAAGTGTATAGGATGTACATCATGAGCCATATGCTCAGCCTGCAGACAAGGTTCCTTGGGTGAATTCGATATCTTTTATTAGACCAGCCCAAATAGTTGGAGAAAAGTTATTAAGCGAGCTTTCAGGTTCAAAAATGCTCAGCCTGACTTTCATGGGACCTCAGCTTCTACCCTGCAATTTTGTAAGGGCAGATAGTTGCTGTTCAGACATCCTAGAAGATGTAAGTACCTGCTTACATCAGTAAATTGAATTATTAGAAACTCCAGTGACTTAAGATGTGAGAGTAAAAATTTACCTGTGGATATTTTATTTATAAGTGCAAGAACAGAAGCTGATGTCTGAAAATTCAGGATTTCATGAAGAATTCAAATAGTAATAAAACCTTAGCCTGCAGTCTTCCAGGTTCTTTCTTGCCTCTGTTTCATAGCAGGAACAGCTCAAGATTATCTAGTACAATAGAGTGGTGCATTTGCTTTAAAACATGCTGGTCACCATCTTCCATTTAAGGATACTTGTAAAAGTTCTGCTGAACTTACTATGTTTCCCCTGACCCAGAACTATCTGTGTTTTTCATGTTGAGTTAGTCAGTCGGGCATCTTTCAGAACCTAATCTCAGCCAAACATAACTGTAAAATGAAAGTTAAACGTTGTAAGCATTTCATCTTTTGAATTCTGCAATTTTTGCGATAATTCTTAAAGCTGAATTTACAAACTTTATAATAACAGTACATAGCACTTTCCATCTACAAAGTTATATGTCTATTGAATAGTAAAATTCATTTTTTCTCTCATTTTTTAAGGAAAAATGGTAATTTAGAACTTTATACTTGGATTTATATTTAAATCCAAGTTTCATATTTAAATCGTCCCAATCAGGATTTCAAGCCCAGAGCTCAATGACACAACAGTAAATTGGTACTTTTGCTGCTGTTTGGCTGGTGTAACAGAAGAACACCTCTGTAATTTCTTTGTTAATTATTATTAACACATTTTTTATTCATTTCTTGAATAACGGTATTCTCCAGTGTCTTGGAATTTGTTCAGCTGTGTTCCCTTTAAAGGATATGTAATTTGCTATACCTTGCAGGTATTGAATTTCTGTCTTTCCCTTTTATTCTCATTCTCTTCTACTTTGGAGGAAGTGAGGAGGGCTTCTTGAGCATTAATCTTCCACTGCTGCAGGTTTTTGTTAGAAAAAAATCCTCTTAGTACCATCTCCTTGATACTCTTGGTTGCTTAGAACAGTCCTTTTAGATTTCCTGTTATCACTGTGAAATGAACAGCACAGCAAAGCCTACTCAGAATTTAGGAAGGTGATGCTTATTCATCTATTTGAAATCCCAGACTAGCTGATGGGCTGTGGACCGCCCCCCCCACTAGCAGTAGACTGCCAGTAAGTTGTGTATTCCATCTACATGCCAGTCTTCTGGGTTGGCTTGCCTCTTGACTATTTTTAGAACAACCTTGCTTTTCAGCTGCCTAATGAGTAGTAGCAGTGGAGTTTAGACTACCAGGCCTGAGCAAACTACTCAGTCCTTATATCCCTAAAAATAACACACTAACCCAAGAATCCAGTCATGTAGCTAGCAGATGCCATTTGTTTTTGGAGTGTCCTTACTGTTCTTTATTCGCTGCCCTGTATTTGCTCAAAATGGCTAAGAAGAAACACTTATAAAGATCCAGGAAGGCTGTCAGAAAGACAGCTGCTATTGTTGCTGCTGCAGCCACAAATAAACTTTCAACCGGTAAGTCTGACATATCATGTCCACATCTTACCCAGTGCTTTGAACACTTTGATATAGTTGCCCTAAGCAATAAATAAACCGTGAGCATAAGGTTCCAGCAGAAAGGATGTTAAGCTCCTTTGTACGTCAGGGGGACCTGAAATTCTTGGGTGCTTTGGGAGCAGCTTTTGTAGAAATATTCTTAGAATTTTGATGCACTCTATTGACAGTGTAAGTTTGTTCCCATCTCCAGTTCAAGAGCCCCACACATTCCCTTGGGGAACTGTACCACGTCAGGATCTTTACTTAGCCTTTTATTGTACCTTGGTTGTTGGATAAGGTGTGAGCAACCTAAACATAGTAATCCACAGCTGTGCAGCACACTCCTTTTCTAAAGGCCCAGTAACTTTATATGATAAGTAACTTCATTGGACATTAGAGGGCTGTGCTTGAAAAGGGGTAAAAGAACATTTTTATTTGATACACAGTGGCATTTAACTACACAGTCTGTGTGCCTTATCATTTGTGCAAAACATTGATTGTGCCCCTCATGTTTGTGTAAAGATTTCACTAGCAGAGAGCTGTATTTTATAACTAAGACTTCATTTATTTAAAAAAATATATTCTACAGTGCATTTGGCAGTAGACTGTGTAGTATGTTCCAGTACAATTTTTTATTTACAGCTGTCAAAACAGGTGTACAAATAGAACATGATTTGCCTAGTTGCCAACTTTAGAACATATACCAGTGAATAGCCTGATATGCCCATGTAGCCCCACTAAAGTCATTGCAGGAGTATGGCCTAATTCACAAGATTCACTAATTTATAAGTTTTCTCCCAATCATTCATGCAAATTGTTGTAATTTTACTAGGGAGATTTATATAATTCCCAGTAAAGATTTGGATCACAACAGAGTTTAGGTGGCAGTGAGGCACATGGGTGAGATCAGTCTGATTACTAGGTGCCTAAGTAGTTTTATGGTCTCTGAATGCATATACACATGTGCTTTATTGCACAGTAACCTATTTGACTGTTTATTAAAGCATCACGTAAAAATGATGCAAATACATTAATGAACAGTAAAATAGGCTACTGAGCATTAAATGTCACTAAAAAAAGTGCACTTTTGCTACTTGTGCATTAGGGCAGCCTAACGTGCATTCATATGGAGGTACTCATATTGGAGGTACTAAATTTAATGGGCATCAAGAGAAGCACATCCGTGCACATGCAGATGCACCCACTGGCCGTGTCTAGACAAGATACTGACTGCACAGTAGCTTGTGAGTACTGCACAATAGCATCATGTGGCAGAAAGCATGATGTGACGCTACTGTGCAGTAGTCACAAGCTACTGCACAGTCAACGTCACAAAATAGTCATTCCTCAGTGCAACTGTGCAGTAACTCAGCCGACCACTCACCTGTCTGGACATGCAAATACTGCTTGAATTTCTCATGTGGGTCAGGGGATGTTCCAACCTTTTAGCATGCTGACTTGGAGGCTAAGATAAATACCTCTTGAAAATAGGACCTACAAACCCCTTTTTATTTTGTGTTATTTTCTCTCCAAAGTCACTCCTTGTTTTGACACACTTCTTTTTTGAAGGTATGAAGCCCGGTTCCGACAGAAGCTCCTTGAGTATACGGATTCCAACAACATTGCTTCCCTTTTTCTCACAGCAGCCAATCGATGGCTGGAAGTTCGCATGGCAAGTATTTTACTCTTTGTGTATAAGTGCTTATGCTTTGCTGTGGTCCAGACACTGCAGAGTAATCTGCCCTACTTTGGTATCTGATTTGCTGTATCCTCACAGTGGAAGAAACTCAAATCACCCATCCAGAAGGACACTTTGTTCCTGAAAGCTTATCATTTGTATAAAATATTGATTGTGCCTATCTCCTAACTCTAAAGTTGGTCCAGTAAAAGTTATCCCCTCGTTTCTCCCATCCAGTTAAGGCATTTTAAACTACCCAGGTTGCTCACTGTTCAAACATCTGCTGATTTAAGCATGGTAGACACTATGTGGTATATTTTTGGTTTCTTGCACACTGCCTTCATAATCTTAAAAAAAAATTTTCACAACGTAATTGGCTGGATTCAGCATGAGACTATTTAGGCAACTGACTTTGTCTCTTCAGAGGTCATTTCGATTTACAGATGAAGACAACAGGAGAGAAAATCAGACGCAAGCTGGAGAAACTGTTCTAATTATGTAGCTATGTAACTTCATTGCAAATTATGTACAAGTTGGTAAGAAAACGGTTACATCATGAACCTGAATTGACAGGATTGTTATATAGGTACTTTTAATGAAAACTTGCCCAACTGTGCAGCCCCCACTACACAGCTATGCTTGTCAGCACTTGGTTTTGTCATCTGACTGCCCCTACTGAATTTCCTTGTGATGGTGCTTTCTGCTTACATAGGAATGCGTAGAAAGATTTGGCCTCAACACTGCTTGGATTAGCCAAAGGCTTTCTACATGCTTGTTCCCTCCATAGTGCAGCTGCTCAGTACAGCAGGTTAGTCCAATAAATGGTTGGTTAAAAATGAGCCTTCAGGGAAGCAATGCAAAGAGCCTGTAGGGGTGTGCAAGTGTTAGCACTTGTGCCTGTTTCTGCAGTGCATGGCTGTATTTAGTCATGCTGTAAAGTGGGCTCATTTCATATGCAGTCTGGATAGAGCAGCACATGTATTGCATGACAGTGCAACATGTTGTGTTTTTAGACTTTTACACACACTGGTAATTTGCTGCCTAAATGCGTGTAATCTTTTTGGTGATTCGAATGAAAGTGCCAAGCCTGTGGTCTGTATCATTATTTGCACTACAGTGGTATGTAGAAACCCTAATTATGACCAGTGCGATATTATTCTGTACACCAGAGATGACAAACATACGGGGCCTCTGGTGGGGCAAGTGGTTACGGTGACATTAACTCCTATCAGCAGGGTTAACAATGCCACTACTCACTTTGCCACCAAAATTCCTATAAAGCCTGTTAGGGATGTAGTTCTGAGGTGGAGAGGCAACTGGTGGTGGCTTTTTCCTACCCCACCAAGGTGCTGGCCCCACCAACACAGCAGCTCCAGCAGCCACAAGTGCTAATGCTGATGCCATTTTTCCCACAACCAAATTTTGGCATCCCTGTCTCCATTAAAGACACAATTTTGTAGCAATGGGGCAAGCAGCAGTGCCATTAACTCCTGTAGAGCCCAGAGTCATTGTGTTGGTAGAGCCTGCATCTGAGGGGTTAACAATACCACTGTTCCCCTTTGCTGATGGAGATGAGTTGTCCAACCCAAGAGAAGCCCTATGGTCCATATCCAGCCTGCCATGCCAAATGAGTCTAACATCCCTGCTCTTCACAAACATAAAATAAGACTATTTCTGCCCCACAGACCTCACATGAAAAGCCTTGCTGACTTCCAGAAGATATATTATTTTAATGATATGTTTAAAAAAAGCCCCTCCGTAGTATGGACACGGTTATATTGTATAATGGTGCTTGCACAAGTATAGTTAGTAGGGCTGTGCAAAATTTTGCCGATTTAGTTTTGTTTTGAAACTGTTTTGACTCATTTCAAGCTCGAAATAGCAAAATAGAAATGAAACAGAGAGCTTTGAAACGGCCTCGAACCAAAACGAGGCAAGTCAAAACATTTCATAATTTTCAAAACTCTTCAAAGCTCAAGCTGGGCTTGCCTGCAGGGAAACAGAAACTAAAGTAAGGAGAGGGAAGGGAAAGAGAGGGGGAAGGAGTGCTCTCTTTATGGACTGTGTAGCTGGCCAATGACTGTCATCCTTTCCTGAGGTCTCTTCCAATCCCAGTGCTCTGGGGGAGGGATGGAAAAACTGCATAAAAGGCAGCATTGTTTGAACTGCCCTGCTTTCTGCCCTGCTGTCAGTTGTGTGAGGGCGCACCTTAACACACACAAACTGTGACCCAGCCATGTCACAAGTTTAGCCTGTCAGCAGCCAGAGGTGCAGGGTCCCAGAACCCAGAAGCCCTGTGCCTATCTCCTTGACAGCTGGCAGGCTTCATGGCCTCAGCAGGGGCCAGGATCCGTGCAGCTTTCACCCTGCTGCTCCTTAACACACAGTCACCCATGTCATGAGTTTCATTTGTCTGCAGCTTGAGGTAGTTTCCCCCAAACCCCTGTACCTATCTCCTTGAAACGTGGCAAGCTTCATGCCCTCAGAAGAGGCTACTATTTCTGCAAGTTTCATCCAAATCAGGCCAACAATGACAAATTTATAGGCTGTTTCAAGCTTCTCCATTATAGCCTATGGGCGAAAAGTCAAAACAGCATTGAAACAGTGTCAAAACAGCAAAACTGTTTCAACAAAATGAAGTGGAACAGCGGTTTCGAACCAAAACAAAATTCGAAACGTTGAAATTCAAGTTGAAATGCAAGTTGAAACAGAACGGTGCCTAACGCACAGCCCTAAAGCTAGTCCCCATATGTTTAGCAGATAAACTATCCCCATTTAAAGTTTAACTGCATCCTCGCTAGACTGTTTCAGTAAAACCATTTCAGTACAAAAATCCTGCACCTACCTGAAATAATTTACTAGTACCAAAAAAAAAAGGGTTAGCACCAGGCTTGACTTAACACAGAGCAGGAAATCAGCAGGAGCTATTACAGACCAGGGGGAGGAGTGGGAGAGATGGAACAAAGAAAGCGGCAATAAGAATGCATGAATAAGCCAGTTGTGTGCATAGATGTTTTAAATTTTTCTGACTGCATTTCATCCTTAGCTGAAGGGTTTAGTGTGCACAAGGGCCTAGCATTTCAAATAGAATCTGTTGAAAACCTTTGCACAGGCAGCAAATTAATGATGGCACTTTTTCCTATTCCTTCAGGAATACATT
The DNA here is from genome assembly GCA_030014935.1 of Caiman crocodilus. Classification (NCBI taxonomy): domain Eukaryota; kingdom Metazoa; phylum Chordata; order Crocodylia; family Alligatoridae; genus Caiman; species Caiman crocodilus. The sequence goes on along the minus strand of JAGPOW010000304.1, from coordinate 105,700,449 downwards.
GGTGCATGTGTAGTTCTTATAGCTGCTGTCACTTCTATTACCAACTACTGGAAGGATCCCCTCTCTTCAGGACTTGTGGGCTTAGGACTAACCTATGCCCTTATGGTAAGTCAAATCAAGTGTTGGGATTGCACTCTGAAGGTTTACAAGAAAGTTCTGAAGAAAAGCAAAGACAGGAAGAATGGAAGATTCCTGTCTACACATCCATGGTGTGAAGCTATAAAATGAGAGCAGAAGGCGTTAGAGCTGTACCTTACTATAAACTAACTACATTACATCCACGTAAAATATATATATAAACTTTTAACAAGCTATTTATATATAGAGGGAGAAAGCACACATAAGCTTTGTGACCTCGATTTATTTATTTATTTATTTATTTATTTATTTATTTATTTGACTTCAGGTGTCTAACTACCTGAATTGGATGGTTCGGAACTTGGCAGATATGGAAATCCAGTTGGGAGCAGTGAAAAGAATCAATGGCCTTCTAAAAACAGAAGCTGAAAAATATGAAGGACTTCTTTGTAAGTGTGGTATTGTAAAGCTTAAGAAAATAGCTTGTTAAAAGATTAATGATCTGTGGTGTTGCAAACACTTAATGAGTTGATGAACTGATCACAAGTTGGGGTGTTTTCTGCCCTGGGCACAGCTCCATCACAGATTCCTCAGAACTGGCCCGATCGAGGCGAGATCCAAATACAGAACCTGAGTGTCCGTTATGACAGCAACCTAAAGCCAGTCCTGAAACATGTCAATGCTCACCTTTCTCCAGGACAAAAGGTAAAATAGTATGGGTGATTTGAAAAAAAATGATTAATTCACAAGTTGATCATTCACTGACCAACTATCAGACCAGTTAATAAAATCAAAGACTTGTGGGAAGGTAGCCAGATATTTTTTATGAATGGATCCAAAGTTTCTTGTCTGCCAAATATTTTCAAAATTGTTTCATCCAGTTTGGATACTATTATACCAGCTTTTGTTCTAATTTTCTTTTATAGTTTTGCACTGATGCCTTCCATATATATACTGTTACAGTGAAAAGGTGGAACTGTACGATACTTCTCCATGTTCAGATTGATATTGACAGTGGGGGGTTTTGCCTTCCTCTGTAATAGGGGACATGGCCCTCTAGCTGGAATTTCTTAAGCATGTATTGACAACTTCATAAAAGCAAGATGTTGGCTGCTGTGGTCCCTTTGCTTTACCTGTGGTAGGTTAGGTCTGTGTTGTGTCAGGGTTGATGTAGGGTTTAGATTATGGATTGTATGGGATAGTTTGGATTGCAGTGATCCAGCCTCAGGCAGGGGATTCAACTAGATGACTTTTGAAGGTCCCTTCCAGCCTTACCCTTCTGTGATCACTTCATTTCTATGACCTGGCAACTTCATAGTGTTTTGCTATGGGACACAGGGCACAAAATAAGGGGCACTGACCCTTGCAGAGGATAGACACACTTTCAGCATTCCCGAATGGCTTACTGACCCTTATCCTGTTTCTCCTTTTTTGTCACTTGTTCATAGAATTATAGAGAAGTAGGGCTAGAAGGGACCTCCAGAGATCATCTAGTCCAACCCTGTGCCTGAGGCAGGATCATCCCTATTCAAAGTATTCCATGCAAACCATAAAAAGCTTCAATAGCCTCCCCTGTTTAATGTTACATGTCTGTCCCACTGCTAAAGAAATTGTTCCACCCAGAATTGCCTCCTCTGGAGTACCAAGCTCTCCTGTAAGCATTAGTCAGCTCTCCCTGTGTTCTGAAAGGTCCACTGTGATGGATTCCTCTTTAGGACTGTCCTGGAAGGCTACCCATACTCTAACCCTAAATGATGGTATTCTCCTTTAAAGAACAAAAGATGAAATTTTGAACACCCACCCTCCACTCCCATCTCCAAGTCGGTTCATGTTGGCCATTGACTTCACTGGGACCTGAATTTCAGTTGAGATATTTGTTGTAAATCCTTCTGGTGTTATCGTCTTCTGATCATATAATGTTTAATCATCTTGTTTCTGTGTTGTAGATTGGAATCTGTGGCAGAACAGGCAGTGGGAAATCCTCCTTCTCTCTTGCTTTCTTCAGAATGGTTGACACCTTTGAAGGTAGGCACACATCTGTCCTTCTGGTGACAGTTGACTCTTGAGGAATCAACTTTGATCTCTCATTGTCTATAAGCAGTAGTTTTGAATTATAAAGGCAATAAAATTGTGCTAGACATTGGGCACATCTGTACAAGACGCTGACTGTACAGTAAATTGATACTACTGTGCAGTGATGTCACATATAAAAATCATGTTGAGACACTACTGCACAGTAATATTAGGCTTCTTTGGAGTAGTGTCACTTAAAAGTCATGCACTGGCACTAATGCGTAGTAACTCCAGTTACTGCCCATTTATTTAGTACTTGTTTATGCTTGCATATATGTGTTTAGTACTTGTTTATAACAAGTACTAAATAAATGGACAGTACCCACTGCACAGTAGTGTCTCCTGTAGACACACCCATTGTTGGACTTATTTAAAGTAAGAAGTTGCATGCCTTTCATCAGTTTCAATCATCCTGATAATCCAGAATCAATATGAAACCTCATCCAATTTGCTAGATCTATTCTAATGCCATGAACAGCCACAAAAGTTCTCATTAAGAGTCTGCATTAAGAATAAAAAAAGAACTTGAAGTGTGTTTTTAAACAATTCATATTGAGTTCCAATATTTGTTTTGTTCAAGGCCTGGATCTGATTCTTTGAAACTCAGTGATTTCAGGGGTATCAGGAGTGAGGTCCTATAAGTTGTGTCCAAAGCTAGACTTCCATACAGTTATATCAGGATAATCTAGTAAAAATGGGGTTCTTCTTGCATCATGTCAGTCTTCTCTCATTAGTTTGTAAACATGGCAAGCTAATTTACATTAAAAGGAGAGGTGCGATGCAGAGAGATCACATTTTTATTTCTAAAGCTTATCAACATGCATAGTGTTTGAAAGTAATAGAGAGAAAAGAAAAGATGCTGTTTGAAGCTCCAGAAATAAGCTAGGGTTTGTTTGGTTTTTTTACTCATTCTGGATCCAACTAGATGATTCTTTCCTGGATCCAACTTCCAAAGACCTATCTCCCTACTTCATTTACAAATTCCATCCCAGCCATGACTTCCTCTGTGAGCCAGTAATCTCATGGTTGATGTGTGAGAGGAGTAAACGTTACCATTTGGATCTACTACATGTATGTATATAGGGAGATTCTCAGGTGCAACAGGCTGGGTCAGATGTCTATTTCAGCCCCTCTGGAAATAAAGGCAATTTGACTATTTTTTGTATGCAGATGCATATACTGCTCATGATGTTCCTGAGTAACGCCAGTAAAAAGAAATTTCATTCCCCAAAACTGCACGTGTGCATCAGCAACCAATCAAAGAAGCTAGACTTTTTTCTGAAGCTGGACTTTTTTTCTGTGCCTCGTGCAGCTAGATTTTCTTTTAGTTAATTTGTTACAAAAATACGGATGAGAGGCAAGGAACTAAACTTAACCAAAGAAAAAGAGGTTTACTTAACAAAAAATCTAGACAACGCTTGCATTACCTACAGTTTAGGTAGACCTTGCTTATCTTAAACACCCCTGTCTCCGTCGGCTGTCTACTACTTAGCACTCCCAGTCTGCTCCTTACCACTCCCTGTCTCACTCGCTGCCTGCCCTGTGCTTCTGGGCCTCTCTCTCATCAACCTCAAAGCTCTATTCCATTTTTCTACTGGGAAATCCAGGCTTCCTTACCCTGAAGCTAGATTGCATTCTATGCCCAATATAGTCAAAGGTAAAACATCCAGGTGGGTGATACCTTCAGTGTCCTTTCAATATCAGTAACAGGAATATCTGAAGTGTTTGGTCCCTTTTCTGCATATGTGCATGGACTCCTGCTTGAATTAGCCTTTTGTAAACATCTAGCAAACAACAAAATAAAGAATAAACAGACAGGTAAATGTGTAACATTCATAAAATGTTACAGGCAACTCCCAAACCCTTCTCAACTATGTTTTAGTCTCAAGAGAACTGTGCTGTCTGATGACCAGAAACTCATTTCCCTGATTAATAGAGTCCTGCATGCTTACTTTCATCAAGCGTAGGCAACCTTTTTTTTGGCTGCAGACCAGTGTGACACAACCTGGGTCAGAGGTGGGCAGGAAAGCAAGTGCTAGGACTCAGCCACCATCACTGCTTGTCTTTGCATGGGGAGAGTGCCTGCAGCAGGAGCCCCCCACACTGCCACTTGCCACCAAAGCCCCACATCTGTGGGCCAGATCCGTATGTTGCCACCCCATTCTATAACATACTGCAAGCTGTTAACCAGTCAGGTAAGGTTGGTTGCTATTGGTGTGATGTGGCAAACAAATACAACAGACTCTCAATGTTCTTCTGAACAGGGAGGATTATCATTGATGGTATAGACATTGCTAAGCTCCCTTTACAGACACTGAGATCCAGGCTGTCAATCATTCTCCAAGACCCAATTTTGTTCAGCGGCACAATCCGGTAAGTATTAAGCACAAGCTGCAAGAAATGGTTAGGATATCAATTATCATAGATTATGTTTTTCACAGATATGGCAGGAGCAAACTATCTGATTAAAGGAGCTGATGCTGCTCCTCCATAAATTGAAAAGAAGGGAGCATTGTCTCGTCAGTGTGTTTCTGTCAGGTATCTTCCCAGAGAGTACCTTCACAGATGCTGGAACCCAGTCACTGCTCCCCTAGCTAAAAAGAGGTGCAAGGGCCAGGGCACATCCTATATATGAAGGACCCTGGCAGTAGTGACTGTCTTCTGCCATCTGGACCCAGTAGATCAGCTAGCATGCTGGTTAAGCACCATTAGTTTCCATACCTTGAAACTTCCTTTGACATGGTAAGGTATGCAAGGTGAATAGCCATGGCACCAGAAGAAGGAGGGAGAAAGACAAGGGAAATCCTGGAAGGAGAGGCTTAGGATATGTTGATTTTGGAGCCTCATGCTCTATTAGTTTTTCAGGCCTTGTCCCATTCTATCTTCCATGAAAATCAAAACCTTTTTCTTCAGAGGGAAAGTCACAGTGGGAGCTTGACAAAGAGAGCTTCAAAAAGTTTCCATCCTATGGAATTTCAACCAAAAGAAATAATCTGACCCTTGGGTGATATCACCTAAACAGCTGGACATTTTTGTAATTAGACTGAAATTTATTTCATCATGAGTTGGAAACTGCTGCAGTTTGGCAAATTTGCCTCTATGGAAAAGTATGAGACTGGGGCACATTACTGTGCTCATCCGAAAAGGGTACGAATCATTTAGATCTGAAAATACAGTGACTAAATACATTTATTTTGTTTGTTTGCCTATTTTATTTGGGCCAACACTGGGCATTCACAACATATGCAGTAGCAGTATAAAGTGAATGTAAAGTTTTACATACTGCAGTGAGTCTTATTCCTGAATATTGTGTTATGTTTTCAGCAATGCGATATGACAGGAAAAAAAAAAGATGCTTGTTTTTGCTCATTGTGGGTAATACTAAGCTATGGTAACACTCAGAGTGGTTGATAACACCTGTTTTTTAATTTACGGCTATGGTTCTGCTCTAGTGCTGTGTTTGTGTTTCATAGTTCAGCAGGCTGGATCATCTTGTATATGACCCTACAGTTGTATTGGAAAAAAATGAGTGTAGGAGCCATGTATTTGTGAAGGTGATGTGGCTTTATCATTTTAAACTGCATTTAACCACAGGTTTAATTTGGACCCAGAAAAGAAATGCACAGACAGCGTGCTCTGGGAGGCCTTGGAAATAGCACAGCTGAAACACGTGGTGAAAGCACTTCCAGGAGGTCTAGGTAACAGTTGTCTCTGCTTCAAAAACTGTTCCAATGGTAGATTCATTTTGATTTAAAGTTTAATTAGTGTTTTAAAAATGACTGTTACAGAAACAAAAATTACATAGGATCATGTAGGCTGATACTGGAATTGTTTTAGGGAATGCTGTGTGAAGTCAAATGTTCTGGGCCCATCCAACTTTCTCTCAGTATCTGCATAATGAATATTTTACTCATTGGCATACATCAGCCCTCAAACCCCCACTGACTTCATCAGAGCCAGGTGGTTAGCCTCACTCTATAAATCTTTGACTAATGAGTCAAGAACAAATGAACCTAGCTAAGCTTCTAAGCTAAGGACACTAAAGCAGAAGGCAGAGTAATGAAAGCTGAGCGAAGGTACAAATAACTGGCTCTAAGATGTCACTAAATATCTGTAAAGTATACAGACTTAAAAAGCTTACACAGATTGCAGAAGAGCATTGTTTTCTGAGTTGAGAAAGTGATGGACACAGACTGATAGTGAGAGGTAATGCACTAAGCCACAAATGTTAGGAAGAAACGCAGTTTCAGAAATGAAATACGTTTAGCAGGCTAAATGTCTGATACATATGACGAATATAGCGTGATAGGAGTGCTACTCTAGATAGAAATATGAGAGAAATACTGTCACAGAGCATATTAAAATAAAGCTGAAGCTCACAGAATAGTGTGAGTGCTGTACTGTATTCTGATAGAGGCCACAAAAGTGCTTGCATACACGATGGGGGTTTAATTCAGTTTAGTTCTCTCTAAATTGAAACAATAGGTTTTTAAAAACCCACCGTTTCAATTTAGGGAGAATTAAACTGAACCAACCCCCATGGTGTGTACACAAGGGTGGGGGCCCGATTCTTAGAGCACTCCCGCAGTGGGGGTAAGGGGAGACCTAGTGACAGGCTAAGTGGTCCCTAAGCTGTGGGGGAACCAGTGCTTCCCTCTGCTGCAGCGGCAGCACCCCCCAGGCAGCACCCAGCCCAGGCAGTCCTGGAGGGCGTCACAGGCACAGAGGAAAGCACCAGCTCCCATTGCAGCTGCAGAAGGAAGCACCAGGCCCTTGTGCAGCTCAGGCAGGCAGGCTCCAGAGAGAAGAAAAAAGATCAGGCTCGCCACTTTCTTTTTTTCCTTCAGTGGAGCCTGCCTGCACAGACTGCGACCGGGATGCCTGCATAGCCCTTGAGCTGCACAGGTCCCAGTGCTTCCCTCCATGGCTGTGAGGTATCAAACTAAAACACCTTGGACATGTTTTATTTTGCTGCATCCCAAAGTCATTTAATGCACAATACACCATGCCATTAAAGCACATTACGCCGCCAACAGTGTAAACAGTTGCACCATTAAACCGGTGTAAAAGGTCATTTAAGCTGCTTTAAAGGCCAATTTTGTGGCATGTATGAAGGGCCCAAGACATTATTTACCCTTACTATGTTTCCCCTGAAAGATAAATGCCTTTGGGCTTCCATTTTGTTGGTTAGATCTCTTTCAGAGTTCCAGGACCTCTTACACACTACTAGCATCATTACAAAGGCACTTAATTAAGTAGCTGACATGGAACACAGTGCCCAGAAATATAGGTCTTAGGGCAAGGAAATGAAACAGGTTTTGGTTTTGAATGGCATTGACTGCACCAACTGAATGAGACAGTTCAAGTTTTTATTATTCTTTTTATTAACTGCATACAAAATAACTGTGAAATATACCATAACTTACACATGTCATTGTAAGCTCCCATGAGAGGGTCTTTTTCTTACTCTGTGCTCTGAACAAGGTTGAGCATGCAGTACAAACTCTAAACAAATAACAATAATGATAAGGAGATGGACCCAATCCTGCTCTTGGGTACATTCAGTTAGTTTCACTAAATACAATAAGAACAAAACTTCGCTTCTCTTTTTTTGAGTGTGCACTGATGCTGCCACTGTGCCTGGTTTAAAAAATCCTGAACTTGAACATTAAGTAACCTAATCACCTAGAGCATTCCTAATCTAAACCAACAGCTGACCTCAGAGTGAAAGAACATATTTTCTAGAAGTTCAAAATCCTCATAATTTTAATTCACACTGACCACATCTACACAAAATGCTGACTGCACAGTTGTTACTGCACGGCCATTTAGTATTTGTTTGTAGAAGTTTATACAAGTGATCTGACGCTCTTTCCAGGAGTAGGTTTGTATGAAATTACATATTCCTTGCAGTGTATGTTGTGAAAATACTGTCATGTTCTCAGTGGCCACAACCGTATTAGACTATTGTACAGTAGCTTCACAAAAAAAGTGTTAATGGGCGCTATTACACAGTAACTCAGTTTACTGCACAGTCAGTTAGTACTTGTTTATACATGTATAAACTAATATAAACAAGTACTAACTGACTGCACAGTAACCTGGGTTATCGTACAGTAGCGCCCTTGAATACATTTTTTGTGATGCTACTGCACAGTAGCATCACATCACGGTTTTTGCCAGGTGATGCTACTGTGCAGTAATATTGGGCTACTGCACAGTGTCTCATGTAGATCCAGCCACTGAGGACATGACAATATTTTCACAACCTATACTGGAAGGAATATGTGATTTCAAGCTAACCTACTCATGGAAAAAGCATCATATCACTTGTTTTTTATTACCATGTCACTCTGTATAGGACCAGCTGTACCTTCCTTTTTATGCACATGGAGTCAAAACTTGCTATCCTTGTTCAGAAAAAGAACTCTTCCATTCAGTAAGATTTTGCCTGAGGAGGAACTTTAGAACTGGCCCCAGAAGCAATAAATGCTGTCTTAAGCCCAATCTAAATGCCTTCCAGAAGACAAATGTCTTCCAAATGAGAGAGATTTTATCCAAGTATTTGTTTTTCCTTATTTAATGTATATACATGAGTTACACACCACCAAAAAATGCTATGCAAAATAAGACAATCAAATTTGAAGCAAAAGAGTAAAGACCTTTCAGGGATTAGATGTCTGACTTATGAGAAGAATTATCAGCAGTTTAGATTCTAGTACTTTAATCAGGCATTGTGGAAGGTTAATAAAACAATGAAAAGTTTTATTAGTCTGTTACATTAGCAATTCCACTGTTAGCTCACTGTGAAAGGATTCTGGTCCCAAAATGTAATTTGCATTAAAATGTATTTTTTCCTGTAGCATTTCAGTTTCTTACTTAGTTGACCTATTTTCAGTGCTGATCCGTCACATGATACAGCAGAAGACAGTGTTTCTATCTTTATCGACAGTAATATTTATGTGTAGCTTGTATGCGTCATAGGTCTGTTTCTATGAAGAAATTAAGTTTAGCTTTATACACAATGGATTACAAAAATGCATGAGGTTTTTAAAATAACTGTTTTTACTCCTGGTATACTGAGCTACTAAGCATTCTTAGCTTACTTCATGAGAAATCTTACTGTAAACAATGCTAATATTTAATGTTAGTATAGGAAGCAGAATTGGGTGAATCACTGAAAACCTACCAAAAATTATCTTTAAAAAATATTTATGTACATATTAGGCATTACTTTCCCAGTGTGATCTCAGATCAAGACACACCCTAAGAATTAACTTTTGTTTTTCAGATGCCATAGTCACAGAAGGTGGAGAAAATTTTAGCCAGGGGCAGAGACAACTATTCTGCTTAGCAAGGGCATTTGTGCGGAAGACAAGCATCTTCATCATGGACGAAGCCACAGCATCTATTGACATGGCAACAGTAAGTTCACAGCATATTCAAGCTTCTTTATAGAGAGAATTATTTTTGCTGAGTGGTGAACCCCACTGTCTGTGCTAAGTTGAGATGGAATTTATGTGCCACGATTCTGTCTCCTTGATAATGTGTAAACACACTTTATATTGCAGGTGTGTTTACAAGTCAGCCCAGTCACAGAGCCATTGAAGTGAGTCATTGTTAACTGGCCTGGCAAAGAGTCTGTAAACCGTTTTACTGGGGCTTAATAGTCCTTCAAGCATGGTCTACATTAGGAAATGTTTCTTTTTATTAGTAGTTTGGTTTCCTAAAGTAAACAAAGCCTCATAGGCTCAGCTGTGATGAACAGTGGGGAACAAATTTGACTAGTTATGTTAAACTACTTCCAGAATAGGTAAAAGAGGCAGTAGACAGAAAGTAGGCTATAAAAAAAAAAGCAAATAACTTACAAAAACAATGTATTAACCTATACAAAAACACTGTTGCATCTATCCCTCTGAAAGTGCTAGCTAGAGTTCCTAGTAGAGAATAACCCATTTTGACTGACAGTACTTTGCAACAGAACACTGAAAGCTGCTTTGTTCCCACCTACATTAAACTGTTATGGGGAACTATTGTAAGACATGCTTTCAACCTCAAAAACAAGGTAGTATGTAAGTGCAGAATACTATTGTGGAGGATATTAAAGCAGCTAAAAATCTCTGCACCCTTAGTACCTCATAGAGATTTGACTGTGAGACTGATAGAAAAGTTGAGAATTACCCAGAGGCCAATAAAGATCAAGTAGGCAGTTCACTCTTTGGCTCTTTGGGACACACGTGTATGTAGGAAGTGATGATAGCAATGCTAATGGCATTACTTTGTTGAGTTTAGCACACAGAATATATTCCTAAATAGCAACAGGTGAGTGCTCTTTGTGGACAGCTCTGTATTTTAAAACTGTCTTAAGAACTTCCTCTGAAGTTGAACATGACCTGTACATCAAGCAAAATACACCCCTAGTGCTGTCAGATATGCCAAGCATGCTGTGACATTCTGTTGCCCTCAGTGGGACCAAAACAAAGCACAGCCTAAATGCCAGAACAAAGGAGGATTGGCAGCCAAGTCATTTTTCCTCCACTCTGCAACAGTGATAGTGATACTTGTCCTCCTCTGCAAAGTGGTTCAGGGGCTCCAGATGAGAAGCTCTATGTAACCAAAGTATTATTAAAAATTAGTAAGCTGTGAGCGTTGAATACTTAACCAGTTCGGGCCCATTGTCCATAATCAAGCATACCCAAACTTTGTTAGCATCTCATTTCCACAGCTAAGAAGCAATTCTCAATAGTAAGAGTTTGACATTCATTTCTGTTTACATGCTTGTTATCACTGTGGAAACACTGCTATTTCAAAAGCAATAACAATTGTCCATTTACATAGGAGAACATTCTTCAGAAGGTTGTAATGACTGCATTTGCTGATCGTACTGTAGTCACAATAGCAGTAAGTATAAGCTGTGTTTGTTCAAATGCAAAAATGCATCTTAGAGCGAAGTATCATATCCCTTGTGAACTTCTCTAATCTATTTATTTAAACACCACTTTAATTAAAGTTTAGATTTATTTTCTATTTTAAACATTTATGAAGTCATTTATTGAGTCTAGGCTTCAAGCTTGCATCATCTCCCAAACTGGAACCAGCTAGCCCCACACTGTGCCCCTTGTGCCCCAGGCAGCCGCACCAGCATGCTGAGCTTGGGGGTGGGGAGGGGAGCGAAGCAGCCCCAGGCTGGCAGGCTGACCCACCAAGCCCAGTGCCAGCTGGGCCTGCTCTGACCCAAGTTCAGTGTGCTATGGTCCTAGGCATGAATTCAAATGGTGCGCCCAGTAGCTATAAATGCTGTTACAATAAGTTTATTGCTTATATATAAATAAACTCTGGCTGGAGTTTATTGCTGCATGCTAATAGCACGTTTTGATACACCCCTTATCTGGAAATGTGTTCCAGAGTTTTAATTCTTACTGATTTCAAAGGTGCATATCTAAATATGGTTTATATTCTATCTTAGACCAAAATGATCTCTATCTCTTTATTAGAATATGTATATAATTATCTAAGAACAAGATTTAACCCATGTTTAACTATAATATTTTAAATAAAGAAAAATAAAAATGATAGGATAGCTTTTGCATTGGAAAGTCCTTTTTTTTTTTTTTTAAGTAAGTTAAATAAGCATTTTAGCAGCTTCCAAAATATTCATTTTTAATACTGATAAAACCATATTGGCTCATTAATTGGAATACTCTTAAAATGATTAGTTAATGATCATAAATAATCATAAGTAAAAAAGTGAATAAAGATCAAAGTGAAACCAAGATACGAACCTGACATGTCAGCACAGATAAATATTTTCAGTCCTCTAATTTTCCAAATATAATAATGTCTTTGGGCAATGAAATAAGCCATTGAATTACTTTACTGCTAATTATGTGATATTACGATTAATGCCTCCCCTGGTCCTGGGTATGACTGTAAATTGCATCCAATTGGCAGGCCTGATGGCAGTGTGATGAAGCTTTGCATGGGAGGGTAGCTCCTATAGAATACCACAATGTTGCAGCCTCCAGAGTAAGGCAAGTATGGGGTGCCTCAAAACCCTAGCCCCCACTGCCTTGTAGGTATTGCCTTGGTGGGGAAAAAGGCTAAGGGACATCACCCTGACAGAAATGCACTGTCACTGAGATGTTGTACAGTCAGCAGCAGTTCTTATCCATTGCTCTTTGGCAGAAGCTACAGCTATCAAAGGACTGAATCTGTAGACTCAGTGTGGCCTTTGGATTCAGTCTCAATGGTCCAGAGGGGAATGGTAGGTCTTGGGCAGCCTCCACTCTTCCATATTCTTGCCTAGGCATATGTGTCAAAGATCTTGGTGTGATGGTCGCAGGACTCCATAGAAGCAGATTCATCAGGCACCTGACCAGACCTCTTATACATACACCATTATCCAGAGAATTGATGTTTGACTACACAGTGATTAATGGATTGTACACAGTCAGCATGAAATGCAGTTGTACAGCAGCTTTTCTTTTACACAGTGATTCTTTATAAACATTCTTTATCCAGTATACAACTACTGTAAGAATTATAATTTATAAATTCCTGACTTTGTTGCACTGAAAATTTCTATCAGGTTTGTCCTGAACTTTGTACAAGATGGATAGGGGAGGGTTCATTTTTATTATTTTAAAGGTATATGTGCACTTTTTATTGCACTTTCAGCTTTCTAATAGGCTTGAAAATGTCCATTAAAAAGATTTAAAAAACAAACCCAATTACTGTCCCCAATTTAATATAATTAAATTAAAGATATAATTTCAGAAGCTGTATTTGAATTGGAAACACCTTCCAATGTTATATGACAGTGAAGTCATAAATGTATATGACTTGGCATACTTGTTTAAATTGTATTTAGCACTATCAAAATGCAGTCAAACTGTGGAGATGACTGCATGTATTCAGACCCCTGTAATTACATAAAGCCTCATCAACACAGTATGTCTTTCAGGATCATTGACTAAAGGTTTATTTCTGTAATTTGCATAGTAGGCTAGGAAGAAGTAAGATGAGGTCATCTTTATCAAGCTTGACCTTTGACAAGAATACTGGTTTTGAAAAATGCGACCTCTTCCACAGTGATAGTTGATACACTGAACTTCCTTTGCCTTTGTTTGTTTTTCAGCACCGAGTACACACTATTCTGAATGCAGATTTGGTTATTGTAATGAAAAGGGGAGTTATTTTGGAGTATGACAAGCCTGAGGTTCTGTTGGAGCAAGGAGACAGTGTGTTTGCTTCTTTTGTACAAGCAGATAAATAATAAGAATAAATTAAGCCTTTCAAAGTGCACTTGTACTATTCATTTTCTAGTAATGTAAATTACCTGTAAATAAAATGTTGATTATTTCATAATAAAAGACTGAGTTTTCTATTTTTAATAAGTTGATTTATTCTCCATCTCCAGGACTAATGCATTCTTCATGAGAATTTCTTTCTTTTTTCATGTAAGATTTATTTGGTGCTAAGAAACTCTGAAACCTACAATTCAAAATAATTATGGGGCTGAAGCATGGCATGACATATGCCAAACATGAACAGCCAAAATGAGGTTTTATTCTTTGCAATGAAACCTCTGCTGATAATACATATTACTGTATTTGTTCTGACAGCAACAGGTGCAGCTCTAAAAAACGTACCATGTTTGCTTGCATACAACATGCAGCTTTTTCTCCAAAAAAAACCTCTGAAAATTGGAGTGGGCATTATATTAAAGGAAATATGGTAAGATTAATTTCCATTGCTTACCAGGCGAAAGCAAAAGTAAAGTCTACACATGATCTTCAGGGAGCAGAACAATGAGCAGGCTTGCCTCCCTAGATACTGCTACCTAGTTACTTATTACAAGGAAACATCTTTTTGCTCCATTCTGACTTTTAAAAACAAGGTGAGTGTCTTATTCTGGGGCACATTGCATATGAGAAAATATAGAGTTATCATGCACCTTTACAGCAATAACAACCAAGTCTCAAAAGTTAAGTAAAGTCTCTCTGGTACATAATGGTTTTGGAGACTAATATGGACTGGGGAAGAAATACCTTAAGAGCATAGGTGTTCTTGACACCTTTTGAGAAACTTTTTTTCCACCCGGGGTATACTTTGAATAATGCAATTTCAACACACTGTTCTTGACTATCACAACGATCAAAGTAGAAATGTGCACACTAAAAGATAGAACAGGAAGGAGTAAGGGTTGAAGGCAATTAAAATTCTGATGCTGTATAGTTTGGGTGTGGAGGTACACTTGGGATCTATAATTCATTAGGGTAGTAGTTAGATTGGCATCTTTTCTCATGACCCAGTTATTCAATACACCCCCACATGGATATTTGTAATTCAGCCTTGTAACCAGACCTACAATGTGTCATAGATGATACTAAATTTATCCCCGCTGTTCATAGAACTGAATGCTGGGCTAGATGACATCAGAAAAGAGCTGTACAAAAGACTTTTTCTAAAGGATTGATCTTTTTATCCTGCCACTGAGTCTGTTAAAAAAAAAAACCCCTTTCTTCCGTATACTATTACTTGCTAAGAGTACATAGTGTATTAACGGAGAGACCAAAGGGACACGGGCATCCTTTGTCACCATTCACATCCCTTACTCTCATTCAGGCTGCCTCATTTCAGACTTTATTGAGCTGAAACACATCGAGTTAAACCAAACTCCTGGAATCCAATGACGCTGCAAATGCTGAGGAAGCTGAGAAGCTGAACTAAGATTTTGCTCCTAGTTTCAGAGCAGCCCTCGCCCACCCTCCATTATCTCTCTCATTATGAGTCAAACCAAAGCCCTGGTCCTGAAAGACAACCTTCTGGGTGTTTCAAGTCTTCATCTGAAATTTGATGGAAGACTTTGCTTCATCACTGATATTATTGATTATTAAGGTGCAAACAGGAAAACTCAGTGATGTGACCAACATCTTCCACATGGGGTTCATTCTTTCCTTTCGCTCTGCCAGATGGAGAATTCTGTCTATTGTGTAGTACCTTGGTTTTGATGCATGCAAAGGAGAGTTGGAGAAGACATGCTACAGTGTTCTGTAGTAGGTGGACCTTCCCAAAAACAGGGCTTCATTCCCAGATGCATCACACCCAGGAGATGACACAGAACTTCCTCAGGCCAGGCTATCATCTGTCAGGATGGGGTGGAGTCTTGTAGTCAGTTGGAGAAGATACAAAGTCACTTCCAGCTGAGGCTGAGCACTTTCAGGTGTGAGCAGATCATCCATCAGATTACTTGTTTGTCTCCTAAAACTGTAAGAAAACTCTGAACCTTTGAGGAAACTCCACAGGATGGAAAGGTCTAAGTGCCTGTACCAAGTATTATGAGCTTGTTGATCCCTATAACTTGCTATCCTTTAGGAATCAAAATCCCTGGTGAGGGAAAGGATGCTTTTGTTCATAAATTATGTAGCTGTGCCTTGTTTTGTTTGGCCTTCCCAAGAGGTCTCTGTTCAAATACTGACCCCAAGAGAACTGGACAATTGAGGGTCAAAAAAACTTTCACTTTCTTAACACAAGTGAGTTGGAAAGGCAACTCTTTCCTAGCCTCAGATCCTTATCTTGCTATTACACTGTCCTGAATTCATGATTATTCTTACCAATAAATTATACAGACACGCGTACGTATGTAAGAGTATATACAACTGTGTAATCAGCCTAACTGATGAACAGCTAATTGACAGGTTAAGTGATTGACAGATAATAAACCTAATTAAGGACAGCTACCCAGCATTTTTCCTTCTTGTCATTGAAAAAAAGGAGCAGGCTTTCCAGAACATACAAATCTAAACATTTTCCACATGCATGAGCAGGAAGGAGACTAAATGGACGAGGACCTAGTATTATTTGGGCAATAGTGTCAGTTGTTCATCTACCTTAGAAGAGAGTTATGCCATTGTCTTACATTTTAGGAAGTTCAGAGATTTTGGGAAATCAGCCTTCTGCTTTTATGCCCTTTTTCATTGAAGCATGCTTGGGAAAATCCAGTTGAAATAATGCATTAAGTTGTCATTTTCAATATCCTTTATTTTCTCTTACCATTCCTTTCAAAGTTAAAATGGAGCATTTTTCATGCACTAATTATTCTTTTCTACTTGCCACAGTGCAGAAAAGCCAAGGATATATTTTGTTGCATTACAAATTCCTCTATTTTGCAGCACCGGCTTTTTACTATTTGTACACTATTTGTGAATTGAGAGGCTTTACAAACCAATGGAAGAGTGCAGTGTTAAGAACTGCAAAAATAAGGAGATAAATTATTACATGAATAAAATTAGTCAATTCTGTCAATCATAACTGCACATGGAGAAGGGGCAAATGGGTACCAGAAAAAATCCTCCTCCGTGAAACTCACTGGCAAGTGTAAAAAAAACCCAAAACTACACAACTATAGCCATTTGTGTTTTACGGCAAAAGAAGTCATGGTTAGGGACAGACTCCACTGTTGCATGAAACAACAGAATATACGCTCCCAAAGATAAGTAACTTTGCTTGGGATCGAGGCTTCACTGAGCTAGATAGATGCTGTACTTCAGCAGAGATGGTCAGAAGCTGCAACAGCTACTGCAAAGGAATCCTTTTATTCTCTGAAGGCATTGGGCTGGATTGTGAAGCTGTTGCTGGCTTCTATGCCTGCTAGCTGCACAGTCAGGATTTCTTCCATTACTGCTACAAGCTGAAAATGCTTCTGCTATGATAAATATGAGCATTTAGAAAATTATCAGTGGCTCTGAATCACTTTAGGACATTTAACAAGAGAAGTCAGGACTACTTGGTTAAAATCCTGGCTCCGCTGATGTCAGGAAATATGACTAATTACTTAGATTCTATTTCTACCTCTTTCTGCTAATCACTTGCTGTGCAACTTGGGGCAAATCACTTCAGCTCTCTTCATGAGTCGTCTACCCATCTGTGATACTGTATTCATAATACGTGGTCTCCTCAGAGGAGTAGCAAGATTTAATCAGTATCTGTATAGCACTTAGTGGTTCTTGGTTGATCTAAGTGCAAAGTAAACAGGAATATTTCACTGTTACCTGGATATTTATTATGCCATTATAATAAAACCCTGCTTCCCATAAAAAATTATTCAGCAAGAGAAACAATGAGGAAAGTCTATACAAGCGTAGTGAAGGAAAAAGTTCTGTTATCACATCATAATCCACTTGCTAAACTGTAAAGTGAGAGGTTCTTCCCATGAGCTTTATTTGTTCTACAACGCTAACCCAAAATGAGTTGGCTTGTACAGAATAGCCATTCTTGCCCCACTCCCCTATTGAGTACCCATTCCTGGCTCCATAGAAACAGTATTCCTCTTTGCTTCATTGTTTAAATGCTCATCAAAAGCTACTTGTTTCCTGCAGTTGGACGGTTGTGTGCCCAGTCACCAAACAGCTGAGATGGCGGAAGATGAGATAAATTGGTGAGTAACATGCACAAAACAAGGAGAGAAGGGTAGCGAAACACTCTCCAATACCGAGGGATCTGAAAATGCAGGCCCTTCCTGGATAATTCAGCTAATGCTACATGATTTCCTATGTAAGGTTCCACTGCTGACTCTCACTCCCAAACCATAAAACTAGTTCACTAGTGGGATGCCTCCCTCCTGACACTATTTTTTCTTAGAACAATGTTACAAAAGCTATTTGTTCCCTTTTCAAGTAAATGTAATCACTGCCCTCTGGAGGGCAAAATACAGAATTAAAGAAGCTTTTTTCATTTTGGTTTTAAACGGTGAGCCTCACTATATTATTTCCCCCTATGCAAAATATAAAATGATACCAAGCAAATAGTGTTCTGTGCTTTATATCCACTTTGCAAAGATGTAAGCAACTGCATAAGAGGTAGTGAGGTAGGGAACCATATCCCAGTGCTTGAGCCTTCAAATGAGTTTGCCCAATTAGTAGCCCTGTGTAAAGTGGCTAGTATTTGCTTCAGATTTGGATTCAGCTGATTCAGGGAACAGTGATTCGATTCAGTGATTCAAGATGATATGAACTAATCTGATTCAGAGATTTGGCTGCTGCCGAATCAGCTGAATCTCCATATCACATAGGCCCTGTCCCCCACCCACTCTCAATGGGTGCCCCAGCCCCAGCTCTTTGGGAAAAAAAAAGACCACACTTACAGGCTGCTGCCAGGCAGGGGGTGATCCCCATTGCCCCATACTGCATGGAGGGCTCTTCCAGGAGCCCCCAGAAGCCCTGAGGCCCCTGCAACAGCTGGTGAGTTTGGGGGAGGGGTTCGTTGTTTTTTTTAAAGGTCCAGGAGCTGGGGTGAGCAGAGCAGCCATGGGGGTACTGGGAGAATGGAGGGGGGTTTGGGAGGGCTGCAGGAGCAGGCAGGGGATGGGGCCTGGCAGGGGTCCCCCCCATGGTCCCCTTCCTTTCCCAACCCCCTACTTACCAGCATGGAGTCTGGGTCCAACTCCATGCTGCAGCCAATGAGGACTGCCCAAATTGCCAAAGCTCTCTGAATCTTTTCCGAATCCATTCGGAGAGCTTTGAATTGATTTGGACCTATTAAATTGATTCAGTCCCCTGATTCAGTTCAGAGATTTGGCCACCAAATCGGATCAATTCTCCTTTAAATCAAATCAGCACTGAAGCTTCGCACAGCCCTACTAAGTAGCTGATTTAAAAAAAAAAGTTTAGAAAAGGACACAAAACAATCCTTTTTTAAAATGTGAAATATACCCTAACATCTATGAATCTATGAATGTAGATAGGTGATGTATGTAGGTATGTGTAGATGTAGGTATGTAGGTGATGTACGTATGAAGTAGGTGTAGGTGTGTGTAGGTGATGTACATACGGAGTCTTCACAAATCAGGTTTCCATCTGCCATATAAATATGGCAATTCAATAAGCACCCAAACTATCCACAAGAGAAATTAAGTAAATGGGAAAGGGGAAAAACCCCAATGCACACACACACACTTCTGGCTCAGATTAAAACCCATGGTATCAGAGTAAGAGATATTTTGAACAGAACAGTTGAAGATGTTTCCCTGGGCATTTCTAAAACAATAAATGGTGAATATCAGAGAGGGCATTGAATAGGGATATATCACTCCAGAGATACCTGGTTCAGTGCCCTCCCTATAATATACAGTATCCACTTCTGCCACTTAGAGACAGGATTCTGGGCTAAATGGACTATTGGTCTGACATAGTTTGGCATGACTTACGTTCACTTTTTTATATCAGAGTTAAGAACAACAGCCCAGAATATGAGGAAGAGATATAGAAAATACAGGAAAGCTCCCAATGAGTCAATATATCCAAAAACATATCTGGAATCTGTATATCCCTAACAAATTTGCTTATATATTAACTGTTTACATCTATAAAGTACCTATATATAAAAAGAAAGAAGCAAGACAGAATTTAACTGTGGGATCTAGAATTATTTTGCTAGAGTGGCCAAAGTACACAATCAGAAATATTTGTTCTAATAGCTGTGGAAACTGCCTACTTAATTTCAACTTCCAACACTGGCAAGCTCTCACCCGCTAATCAGGACCTGGGGAAACAACTATTCACCGAGGCACCCAGGGGAGGACAAGAAATAAGAGGCACAAACTGATTGAAGATCACTTCAGGCTAGACATAAGGAAAAACTTCTTTATAAGTCAAGTGCAGAGGTTTTGGAACAGGCTCCCCCCAGAGATGGTACAGTCACCCACCCTCGCAATCTTCAAAAAAACATCTTGATGCCCATCGTGCTGGGGTTATCTGATCATAGCAGTCTTTCCTGCCCAAGTGCAGGGGGCTGCGTCTGATGATCTGTAAGGTCCCATCCAGCACCTAGCATCTATGAAACTATTAAACTTCCTCATGGCAGTAAGACATTGTCTAGTAAATCAGTACCAATAACCACTTAGACAAAGTAATTAAAGCTCCAAAGCTGAGGAGTGATTTGAGAGAGATACATGATCCCTGTAAACCTCTAGCCTCTTATTTTTCAGGGAGAAAAAAACTGCTTTAGTGTGGATGAGAGGCATAACTAGCAATTTTGGCACCATGGGCAGAGATGCCAGAGAGTGGTAGATGGGGTCTAGCTGTTCTGGAATGCTGCTGATGCTCTTCAAGGTCTCCAAGGGCCGCCAATCTAAAGAACTTTAAACTGGCATCTTGGGCTGGCACGCCACTTGCTCTGCCATACTTATGACAACTCTTTAAATTTAACTCAGAAGATAAATTTTCGGTGCAGGACAGGCTGGTAAATCCTTGTTCAATTACTTCACTGCGTCTAAACCCATACAAAACAATATAAACTGAAAGTATCTAATCAAAGTTTTCAGTTTAAATGAATGGGCAACATCCCTTTAAATGAAATATAGCTGACTCCACATGCTGAACACTCTGGAAAAATAATCCCCAAGTCTGGGCTTAAATAAAGCAAGTTGCGTTGGTTTGGGATATGTAAATACATATAGAGAATCCACACAGCAGCTCTGGTTTCCCTCTTCTTTTCATCACCTTTGGCAGCTCTCACAGACCTCTGGAAGCTCAGATCATGCTAGGTTAAGTATATGCACTTGAGTCACTCCTTAGTTTTCTTCCTACTGCATCAAACCTAACAATTACTTGCATTCATGTGCCTTGCCTCAGTATGCTGGCTCCTTGCTTTAAATAAAAACCACCATCTTATTGAGTTTTATGAATCTACTGTGTATGTGGGTCTTTATAGTTAGAGAAGTAGGGCTGGAAGGGACCTCCAAAGGTCATCTAGTCAAACCCCCTGCCTGAAGCAGGATCATCCCTATCCAAACCATCCCGTATAACCATAATCTAAACTGTACATAAGACTAACCTCAGCCTGGACACAACATAGACCTAACACCCTAACCTGCCACAGGTGAAGCAGGGGAGCAAGAGGTCCTGGGTAGAGGGCTGCATGCCCCACTACAGAGGAAGGCAAAAATCTCCACAAGCCCATCCCAATCTGACCATGGGGTAGTATTTCTTCCTGACCCCAAATATGGTGAGCAGTCTGACCTTGAGCAAAGGGTCAAAACCCTCTAGCCAGGAACCTCTGGGCTTTGCTCCTAGCAGGAGAATCAGTACACCTCAATTGAAGTCTCCAGCCTTAACTAGCCAGCACTCAATGCCTCTGTGGAAGCTAAAAAAAACCTAATGCATAACAGAAAAAAGGGAGGGGGGCAGGAGCAACCAGCAAAGCCCAGAAGCATAGGAAATATCTATGGCAGAAAAGAGGCATAGCTACAACTTGATAATCCCTGATCAGTGGCTGTCCAACTTCTTCTTGAACACGTCCAGTCATGAGGAGTCCACAGCTTCCTGAGGCACTCTATTCCACTGCCTCACTATTTTCACAGGAAATACATTTTTCCAGATATCTAATCTAAATGTACTTTGCTGCAACTTTAAGCTAGAGATAACGTTCAGAGATAAATACTTCTAAAAATGCAATTAATGGGGTTTCAATATCCTGTCCCAAGCTTAAAATTAAGCATGTATTAATGCTTTGCTGAATTGCAGCCTTCCCGAGGAAAGTTTCTATCCTTTAGTATCTGGCTGAACTATTTGATACTTAAATGTATCATTTCCTGCTACTTGAGCTCTGTGGAGCTTCCCTGAATTCTTTTATAAAAGGTTTCTTTGGAAAAAAAACAAAAAACACCACAGTATCTATCTTGCCTGCTTTTTTATAAATGCAAAGAGCAAGACAAAGAAAATAATCTTAAAATGAAATAAATAGCAGAAGTACATCTATTGTCTAAATGCTTTCCATGCCACTAACAAAACAAGATAAATCAATGAAATGTAAAGTAATTATGCATGGAACTAAGATCTCAGCACCCCTTGGATATCAAACATCTCTGATGTGGATTGGGAGCCAGAAATGATGGCTTTCTGTAGCCTAATCCACATTCAACTAAAAAAAAAAATAAGTAACACATTTAAAAGATCAATATTGTTTTATTTGCATTGCAAGCAGGGCCATATGTGACAAATGCATGTATTTGGAACAGAGTGAATCACACTATCTCAAAATTGCCTAAAACAGCATAAATGAATTAGCCAAGTGACCTTTGCCTAGATCCATGTTACTTCCCCTGGATATGAACTTACTGACAAAAAGGAAACAACTGGACCAGAAAGACAGACCTGGGAAGACTCACCAACCCTTGCTAGTAAAAAAATTATTTATTTACAAAAAGGTAAGGATTTCTATGGGTTATATCTTTTACTGGACCAGCTACATGGCCCAGATAGACTTAGACATGCTATTGAATGCAGTTCATTCTTAATATTCATATATTAACATATATTAATAAAATATAGTCATTCATATACATTAATTAAAGAATGAACTGCATTCAAAAGCATGTCTAAGTCTATATGGACCATATATATTTGCTCCCCAAAATGTGTGTGATCTCCCATCACCAGATACTGTGAAAGTAAGTGCAGAGAGCAGAGCATAAGAAGAAAACAAAGGGCATGAGAAGCATACAAATATAAGGAAAAAAAGACAATGTAAGGAAAATAGTCTAATGGGGGGCGGAGCGCAAAGCCCGAGCCCAACGGAAGGAGGCTTTCCCAGTGCAGCGGCACATGCAGTACCAGCCCCTCCTTTCTGGGTGCTTCCACTGCAGCATCTTTATGGCTGTCTCGCAGAAACCTGTCATGCACGCGCATGCACACACACACGTACACATGCATATGCTAGATAGATATAGCTATTGTCTAGTCTGTATGGATGCACTCAGACTGCATTCAAAAACATGTCTAAGTCTATCCCAGCTGCACTGCACTATTATATATTAGTGTCTGTGTGTATGCACTTATACATATAAGTGTGTGTACATAGATACACATATATAAACATATGTGTGTACATATCTATATATCTATCTGTTTACATATCTTTCTATCCATATAGGTCTAGATAGATTGATAGGTATAAAACACACACACTTTGGGAGGAAAATGATACCTATCATTTGATATATGATAGGTATATATAAATTTACCCCCCCCAAGTATATGTGTATACCTATTATAGATATCTATCTATCTATCTATCTAGGTCTATATAACTATATCTAGATAAATAGTTAGATAGATAGATATGCCATCATTGCATCTATCCATTTGTCTGTCCATCTATCTATCTATCTATCTATCTATCTAAACCTAGACAGATAGATGCAATGATGGCATAACTATCTATCTATCTATATATAACTATGTCTAGATAGATAGATAGATAGATATAATACAAACACACTTTGGGGGGTGCAAATGATATATAGACTATCTATCTAGTCTATATATCTACATATATATGTATCTATATATACATCTATATATATATCTAGTCTATATATCTAGACTAGATGGCCTGCTCTAGGCCCCTTCTGACCCTAGGCACTATGATACTATGATGATATATGATAGATATATATAATTTGCCCTCTCCCATCCCCTCCATGCACGTGTCTATTTATCTAGCTAGGTCTAGATAGATAGATAGATATGATGGCATAGATAGATAGATATGATGGCATATCTATCTATATATCTCTATATAGATATATAAAGATATATAGAGATACATAGATATAGAGATAGATATAGTACAAACACACTTGGGGGGAATGATATATATTATTTGACATATGATAGGTATACATAAATTCCCCCCCACCCAGTGCATCTATCCATCTGTCTGTCTGTTTAGATAGATAGATAGATAGATAGATAGCATCTATTGCATTGCATCTATCTATCTGTCTAGACCTAGACAGATAGATAGATAGATGCAATGATGACATATCTAGCTATCTCTATACTATCTCTATACTAGCTAGCTAGCTCTCTATACTATCTCTATACAGGTATCTAGATCTATACATAGAAACAGACAGATACAGTACACACAGGCGTGGAGGGCGAATGCTACATGTCAGTCGCTGCGTGCTGGCTATGTGTAGAGGCGGCCCAGCGTGCACGCGCCCCCCGCGCAGACGGGGCCCCGGGGGGCGGGGCGGGGCGGGGCGGGCGCAGGTGGCGGGATGTGGCGCCCCCCCGCACAGCCGGAGGCGGGTGTCCGCAGCCTGGCGCTGGCCGGGGGCGGGGCGGGCGGCGGCGGCGCTGCCCGGGGGGAGGCAGAGCGGGGCGGGGGGACCGCGCCGGGCCGCGCCAGCTGGGCATCGCCCGCAGCCCGGTGACTGGCGCCGGTAGCCGGCGGCCGGGGCCGGGGCCGGGGCGGGCGCGGCGGAGCCATGCTGTCCAGGAAGGGGATCATCCCCGAGGAGTACGTGCTGACCCGCCTGGCCGAGGATGTGCCGGATCACGCCCGCTACCGCGCCCGGGAGCGGCGAGCCCGCTTCGTGGGCAAGAACGGCGCCTGCAACGTGGCCCACAAGAACATCCGCGAGCAGGGCCGCTTCCTGCAGGACGTCTTCACCACGCTGGTGGACCTCAAGTGGCCGCACACGCTGCTCATCTTCACCATGTCCTTCCTGTGCACCTGGCTGCTCTTCGGCATGGGCTGGTGGCTCATTGCCTTCGCCCACGGTGACCTAGACCACAGCACCCAGGCGGAGCAGGGCAGGGACCTCGGGGGCTTCGTGCCCTGCGTGACCAGCATCCAGTCCTTCACCTCCGCCTTCCTCTTCTCCATCGAGGTGCAGGTGACCATCGGGTTTGGCGGGCGCATGGTGACGGAGGAGTGCCCGGCTGCTATTCTAGTGCTGATCGTGCAGAACATCGTGGGCCTGGTCATCAACGCCATCATGCTGGGCTGCATCTTCATGAAGACGGCGCAGGCCCACCGCCGGGCCGAGACCCTCATCTTCAGCAAGCATGCCGTGATCGCCCTGCGGGAGGGCAAGCTCTGCTTCATGCTGCGGGTGGGTGACCTGCGCAAGAGCATGATCATCAGCGCCACTATCCGCATGCAGGTGGTGAAGAAGACCACCAGCCTGGAGGGTGAGGTGGTGCCCCTCCACCAGATAGACATCCAGATGGAGAACCCGGTGGGGGGCAACAGCATCTTCCTGGTGGCGCCACTCATCGTCTGCCATGTCATCGACCAGAACAGCCCCCTCTATGACATCTCCCCTCTCCATCTCAACCACCAGGAGGACCTGGAAGTCATCGTCATCTTGGAAGGGGTAGTGGAGACCACGGGCATTACCACCCAAGCTCGCACCTCTTACCTGGCCGACGAGATCCTCTGGGGTCAGAGGTTCGTGCCCGTTGTGGCCGAGGAAGATGGGCGATACTCTGTGGACTACTCCAAGTTTGGCAACACAGTGAAGGTGCCCACCCCTTCTTGCACGGCCCGGGAGCTGGAGGAAAACAGAAACATCATAGACACCATGTTACAGTCGCCTAAAGGCACCATTAGAAAGCGAACTGTCAGATTAAAGCCCAAATTTACCATCTCTGATGAGCCTTCCTGACACACATGGTAGAGGAAACTCTGGTGGGGCTGTGTCCGAAACATGCAATAAGCACAAACTCTTGAGACTGCTTCTGTTTTTTCTTATTCCGGTTGGTAGCGCAAGGTATGTGTTGCGTTATTTATTGCAGGACAATTGTATTCCGTTATTATTTGTAAAGGTGTGAGAGATTTAATGCAGCCTTGGAGGGGTGAAAATGTTCATCTGCTGTTTTAATTTAAAAATCCTGACTCTCGCATTTATTTGCATGATCATTTTTGGACTGGGTCATCCACATGGAAATCAGACCTTCCCTTGAAAAGTAACTTCATGTGTGCCCTGGGCGGTTGCAATATTTAGGGCTTTGCAATATCTGTCATCCAGTCAGTAGTTTTTAACTGCTTTTCTGAATAGAAACATTATCATGATGCAGAAAAAGCCTTTAACAGTTATTATTATTAACCTCAAGTCAGAACTTTAATAATAATAATAATAATAATAATATAAAAGGTCAGGCAGTAATTTTTATGAGAAAGATAAGTCTGGATATGAAGGTGCCTGTTTAAGTCATAGTACTTTGTCTTGTAGAAATAAACTTACAGATTTAATTTAGACCATATTGTACTGTCTGGATCCACTGACTGAAAGTGCAGTAGGAGAGTCATTTATATATGTATTTTTGTATCTTTTCAAACCCTTCTACAGTGCCTCAAAAGAGGATATGTTATATCTATTTCTGATAGCAAGTGATGCAGCTCTGGTTTCTAAAAGGGTTTGTCTTTACAAAGCAGAACAGATTTTAATTGATGTTATGTAACTGAAATTAATTATGGAAAAGAAAA
The DNA here is from genome assembly GCA_030014935.1 of Caiman crocodilus. Classification (NCBI taxonomy): domain Eukaryota; kingdom Metazoa; phylum Chordata; order Crocodylia; family Alligatoridae; genus Caiman; species Caiman crocodilus. The sequence goes on along the minus strand of JAGPOW010000304.1, from coordinate 105,674,016 downwards.
ATACCTTCATCGATTGCAAACAAACAAAAAGCCCTGCCACAACATGCTAGGGCGCCTGTGAGAATTCATCCCCCAATGATTTCAATCACATAATAAGGGAGTATAAATTTTATCAGAGACCTTACCTAGAAAGTGTTTTGCAATGAAAAAAGCAATCAGGACTCATGGTAGAGATGATATGTTTTATTAGATCAACAGGATGCTTGCAAAAAACTGACTTTACTGGCAGGCTTTCAGGCACAAACACCCTTCATCAGGCATTTTGCAATTAAATAAATTTTTTTTGCAAACATCTTGTTGGTCTAATAAAAGATATTATCTCTACCACGAGTACCAATTGCTTTTTTCTCTAGACCAATATGGCTACAACCGGGATACTTTTTACAGTGAAAGAACAGGTGCAAATTATATCAAATGGTATTTGCCAGCAATTAGCCAGACCTCATAATTTTAGTTTAGTTCAGTTTTAATTTTAAGAATGATTCAAGAGCATTTTGTTCTGAAGCAACGGTGGGATGTATAGGATAATACAGTTTACTTCTGGGATGTCAGATCACAGCACATACCATTGTTGTGAAGACTGCACCCTTTTCATTTAAGGTCTGATCATGAATTAATTTTTGCACAACCTTGAATTCCACCTGCTCCCTTTGATTTTGATTGTGCTCCGAATGCAAGATCAGGCATACAATAGAAAAATACACACCATTAATTCACTAAGTTTTCTTTTTTAGCAGTCCCAGTTAACCTGAGCCACCAAATCTTCCACCTGGAGAATTCCCATTAAGAACAATGGCAGTTTTCTATGTGGAGGGCTTGTACAATAGGGGCCTGATAACATCCTTATAACATATTCTTGATAAGCACTGCAACTGCCATTGAAATCAAAGAAGATGTCTGAATAAGATGTCAATACTGGCAGACTGGTCTTGGTGACACAAAAGATGAGGTGGTACTGTATCACAGGCCTCTGTGTGAGGTTGCATTGTTCTCTTTAACGAATCTCTCTATGGGAATTCCTTGCATCTTACAAAATTATTGCAATATTCTTCTGAAAACAGCTTGTCTTGTGGCCAGTTTTTACACAGCTTTTCAGTATAACAAAGCACAAATGCATGCAATAGTAAAGAAAAAAAAGAAAAAGAGTTGCATACTTACTAAATAAGAATTTGTGATAAAATGAAATAATTCCAATAATAAAAATCTCATTACATTAGAAACATTATTTTTATAATTAATAGCTATAAATCTCACAGGTAAGTAAGGCTTGCACTTATGCTATCCAGACAGCCAGCTAAATGAATACTTAGAAACATGTTAATATGTGTCCAAGTTTCCAAAGTCGTAACCTAATGGGCACATCTACACACATGCTTTAATGCGTGGTAGACTATTTTACTGCATATTACGGATTAAAGCGTCGTATAAAAAACTATGACATTATGTTAATGTGCAGTAAAATAGTCTACTGTGCATTAAGCATCACTAAAAAAGCATGCAAATGCACTACTGCACATTGGCGCAGCCTAATGCTCATTAATTTAGTAGCTTACATTGGATGTACAAAATATAATGTGCATTAGAAAAGGTGCATTAATATATGTGTAGACACGCCCACTATTAATATTATTTTGAAGTGCGCTTAAAGTGTGGTAGATGTTTCACAGTGAGAAGACAAAGCAGGCTTGAAAAATTGGAGTTCAACAGCATTAATATGTAATTTGCAAGGGAAAATTGAAAATTAAAATGTAAAGTTTGGTAAAGGGAAAAAAAGCTCTATTAGGAAATGCTAAAATTTGTTCTAATTATTGAAGTCCTTTTGTGAATTCAGTTTAACTGCACATCATTTTCCCACCCTCTCTATTACTGCATCTCTGTCAGTCTTCACTTGGAGATTATTTATGGTAGATCTGTTTCTCATGGGTATGCATGAAAAGCATATGTATCTAACCCTTTGAAGTTTCTACATCCGCCTTACCAACTGGCACTATTCTGCTGTCATATCACTAAAAGATGCATAGATGAAATATCACACAGGGAAGTTTCAAATGACCTGAAGAGTCCCTGTATTATTTTCTGTCTATATAGTGCCTTATTTTGGTACATAAATACTTACAAATGTTTATTGACAGAAAATGCTTGGAGACAGTTGTTCTTCTAACATTTTTTTTTAAGTTTTGACCTATATGAGAAGCAATTTCAGGAAGACCACTAGACAAATAAACCGTCTATTCAGAAACAGATTCAAACCTCTTGTTTCCTCAAGGAAGTTGGTACCATAGAAATAACCTGCATTTTCTTTGTACTCTGAAAGCCAGAAAGGTGGGGAGCTGAACTGCCTTAAGGACTTTCTTTTATGTCATCATTGCAGAAAGCACCTAAATAACCAGCAATGTGAGGGTAAGAGGCAGCAAAGAAAAGCATGCCCAGGAATATAAAAAGAGACGAATTTCACAATAAAGGTTTCTGTGGGCAATTAATTTATTCAAAACCTTTGCAAGTCTGTTATTGGGAATTCTTTTTTGTTTCTTTTTAATTTAAATTATTGTGTGCTTTAATGGTTTGAAACATATCACCATATAGCGGGGCATCATAAAGCAACAAAAGCAGAAAGTTTCAAAGTGACTGGGGAAAGAAGACATTTGCAAAGACTCTTATTTTCTTGCCATCAAGTTGTTTACAAAATATTTGATAATACCCTAAATCCAGAATTGTCTATTAATTTACACTTAACACTAGACAAGCAACTTTTCCATGACAAGCTTTCCAGATAGCAGGTTAGTGCTATTCTTTCTTTATAAAAATCTTTTATTTCACCATGAGGCAAGATGATTTTTCTTCTATGGCAGTAGTCCAGCATGAGTGATGCATTTGAATTTTTTCTCCTAGGGTCCCTTTCAAATAAGCTATTCATGGGGGTAGCCCCAGGTGATAATCTGAAGGGACACATTTTTTACAGCATTAGGAGAAGACTATGCTCTTGGTGCACTAAATTTGCCAATATTAGTAAGCTATGCCATCTGAATGATGAAAGGAAGTTTCATGTTTTGCAAACATTTATATACATGAGCAACTCCTGCACACACAAGTACTCCTGTTTAACTCGTGATCTGACCCGCAAGCAGTATTTGTGTAAAAAATCCCAATACCATGATTTGGCTGTTTACTTATTAGAGCAATGAAGGGATGGGAAAGATTCCAGTTAACAGATGGGCAATAAGAAAAAATTAAGTGAATCTGGTTAATAATAAACATGATTTGAAGGACAGCCAAGTCATCTGTCTTATAGTTTTGAAATATTTTTAGCCACTGTTAATTAGAATAATGGTCCCAACTAGACCATCAGTTTGAACATTAAACAGATCAATTAAATTAAAGGAAATTGTGCTTAAGTAAAAGATAGTGATATAGGGACCAATTTGGTCCTTTTACCCCTGCTACAAAGCACAAATGGACAATTCATACAATATATTATTAGAAAATACAGTAAATGTCAATATGAGACATTACCTGTAAAAATATATTAAAAACAGGAGTAAACACAGAAGGCTACACATTGGGAGTGGGGAAAAGGAGCAGTCATAACCTATTACATTTTAAAATGCTTCTCAAAGAGAAAAAGAAGGGTGAAAAGGCATGGATTAAGACAGATGCAAAGGGGAAGTGAACTCCATGTGTTAGGAGCCCCTACAGCAAAGGCTTCATCAAGGTGAGCTGACTGAATACCTAAAAGATGGATGAGATGGTTAAGAAATAAATAAAGCTGGGACTCATGAACAGTAATCAGCTCTATAAAATCAGCAAGACCAATTCAGAATCTGTCTGCCCTTTATAGAAGCCAACCCAGAGAATGCTGGCTGGGTGTAATACGATCAGAGTTACTCAATCCATCCAGTACGCATACTGCTGTGTGCTGCATGCAACACAAGTGACAGAGAGGTGTTCCTGGGAGGCCTGTTAGAAAGGAGTTAGAGGAACTGAGTCTTATGATTGGCTGTTTATTAATAGTCAATAATATATTGCTAATTAACAAAGATCTGACAGTTCAAGTTATTTTCTTTTGCTTTTCCCTCCTCTTCGTCCCCCTCTCACGCTCCCCTTTCCCCCCTATTTACCAACTGACACATGTGCGCACAGCCCTCAATGAATTATTATACAACGTCTGGCAAAGCAGACTTGATTTGGAAAAAAAGCAGAGAGTGTGTTTACAAAAAAGAAAGCACCTTAAATTGCACAGAGTTCAGAAACATGATGACAGTTGTCAGATGTTCTACCTTTCAGCTGTCTCATATAATAAAAGTGGTCTGATAATATCAGTGGGACAAGAATAAGGGTGCTGACTGCCTTGTACTGTCCCTTTTGCAATCCATGGTGGGAAAAAGCATGGTGCAGCTGTTGGGTATACTTGAAGTGGGATAGGAATTCTGATTCTGTTCCCATTTCTGTTGCTAACTCGCTTGGTTCCAGTCTCCATGGATATGTGTACATGGCGTGGTGCTGTGCAGTGCAATATTGGAGATACCAAAGCAAGCTCCCGAACCAGAGGCAGCATAGCCCCAGCACTGTGGTGTTCTGTCTGTCCTAATTAGACAAGGCTCTAAAGGTTCTGGGATTTGATCCAATATCTTTGCACTGCACTGCAGTTTGCTGTGTCAATACACTGACTTGTTCAGCATTAGCACTTTTACTTCTTTTACCTCTTACAGCACGTTTACCCCTTTGACGTGTTTCATTCCTATGTAGGCACTGTCTCTTAGGGCATTTATACATGTGCTGGGGGTGGAGGGGGCACTTTAATTAGAGAGCCAGTCCTATGAAAGCACCCAGGGTGTCACATGCATCAGGATCCCCACACTGAAAATGGTGACAGGGGCACTTTAATTCAAGCTTTAGATATAGTGCCCCCACCACCATTTTTCAGCACAGGGAGGCTGATACTGGAGTCTGCTAGAGCACAGTAATTATCACGCTCCAACAGGCTCACTTAATTGAGTCTGCTCCAACACTGTAATTACACTGCGGCAGAGAAGCTTCACTGCACATGTATATGTGCCCTGTGTCACTGTTTCCCATCTGTAACACAGAGGTAACAGCCCAGAGGTGTTAGGAAGATGACCACATGACTGAAGCATTCATATACTATGAAAATGGAGGCATAGGGTCAGGACATTTCTGAAGAGGGTACCATTTGCGAGTGCTGTTTTGAAAATCTGTCAGATTTTCAATACCTTGCAGAGGAATCAGTTGCACTAGCAGATGTCTGACTCCATCAAATCTGGACCTCTAGCAATGAAAACTGAACTGATACCAGGCCCCAAGCAACCGCTGTTCAGCTGAAGGGCATCATTCCCCTATGGTGCTCCCTCATGCAAGGGATCTTCCCTTGACAGCCAACACAATGGGGTTGGGAGCAACCAAACTAAGATCTTGTTTTATTGCTAACTAGGTAGAAGTTTCTTCCTTTTTTCATGTCCTTATGATAAGATATTTAGCAGATTTGATGGAATCTGACAGGCCGCACTGTGGGCACTTCTGCTATGACTTCAAATTTGCAACTTCTGGGCTGCTAACCATGCGCTTTAACACCCACACCACCCCCGCCTATTAGGTAGAAGTTGGAAGTGAGTGATGACAGTCACAGAAGTTTCATGGGGATTCATAGGGAAATAACAGGCACTTCATGAGAATAACCCACAGAAAAATTAAAAGGATGGCATTTATTTCTCTCCCTGCTTCCTCTAAAGTTATATTTATACTTACTCCAAAGTGCAAAACCAGGTGTTCTGTGCATTTTGGACTCACATTCTGACCTGAATGTATTCAATCATATCCAATTGCTCCCTTTGGAAAGGAAAACGTGTCATGCCCATAATATATAAAATCACAACAGACCTGATCTAAATCCCAGTGGAGTTGGTAGAAAGACTTCTATTGACTTCAGTGGGCTCCAGATTGGCCAAGATTGCCCCAGTTCTCTAACCTCAGTCAGATACAGATTTATTTTGAAGGCAGTGGTGAAAGGATTTTTAATATAAAGGGCTCGGTTCTCCAGTACATAACTCAAGTGAAGCTCCCACTAAGATCAATGGGAACTTTGTTTGAGGAGTAAAGACTGAGAAGGCATTTCAGTACTGGGTCCAGTGACATTATGAGAAGCACATTCAAAATGTTTGTTGGATGTTTCATTGACTGTCTGTAGCAAATGACACTTTGTTCTATTTTTGATGTCACTGCTGGAGAAAGATACGTGATACAAACCTACACACTCTTGACCAAGCATTACTATTAAAAGCACAGAAGACATTCTCAAGAGTATTTAAATATCACTGTCCACCTCGTGCTGTTAACAATATTGAATGCTAGTAATGAATGTCATTATGAATACTGCTCTGTTTCACACTGATATGTTGATACCACCCACAGGACAACACTAAATCTTGTGGAAGTCATTGCATGTTGTTCTGCAATGTCCAACTTTACTTAGAGGAATGTTTCAAGGGACAAGTATTTCCAGTCTTTCTTTATCTCCTGTTTATGTCTGACACCTATTAATACTAGGTTTGATGCAGGGAGCTGGGGTGGAGTTTCAGCTGTCTCTATGACACTGGTCACATCTCCCACACACATTTTTTCAAAATCCTAGATTCATCTATGGGAGCTGATCTGAGCTCTGCTTGGGTTGTGGGGGAAAAAAGAAGCTTGGCAGTCCTGGCAGGAACGTAGAGCAGAGCAGGCACTCTATCCAGCAAAAGGGGATGAAGACAGCCTTAGATTCATGTTGCTTTCCCTGCCATCCCGAAAGCCCAGTCCCTGAGCTACAGCGCACCAAGCCTGTGCACCAGCAACAGGAAGAGAATAGTAGCACCCCACACCATAAAATAAAAGACCCCCAGAAGCCACATGCTGTCCCTTCCTTTATGCAAGGCAGAGTAGAATCTTGAACTCATAGCCTTGGGCAAGAAACCCATGAGACTATGTGTAGGGAAGCTCATGTCCCAACTCTGCCCCTTCTTAGGCTGTCAGTTTTCTACAACATGGGCCACCCCCTTCAGTCACTGCTTGGCCTGACAAACATTTTGGCCAGAGCCAGCTACTGACAAATACAGTTCATCAGTGAGCGCATCTACACATTTATTAATTGTGTAATATATTAAAAATACATTGTAATTACGGTGCATTAAGTTTACTACCTGTAATAACAGGTACTAAATGTGCCGTAATCGGTGCTACTGCACATTAGCACAGATTCATGCTTTTTACGTGACATTAATGTGTATTAGATGAAGTCTACTGTGCATTAGCACATTAGCATGGGTTTTGCCAGTCGCACTAATGCGCAGTAGAATTAGTCTTCTGTACATTAAGCATCTCATGTAGACGTGCCTGTATAATGTAGAATCCTGGAGTTGTACCACTAGTTAGGTACTCTCAGGAGACTGAGCTACACTTGGAGTGAAGGAAAAATAGCAGCTTGACAGCCCTGGTAGCAAAGCCTCTGAAAAGCAGAGCATGTGTCTGCCCAGCCAGGGGAGGAAGAGAACAGTCTTGAACTTGTATCTCTTCACCACCCAGCCAATAAGCTACAGAGCATCAAGCCTGCACATCCTTCTCCCCTGGACTCCCAGCCTAGGTACACACATTCAAAAAGCCCAAGGCAGAATTGACCTATGTTATATGGTTGTCTATAAGTGGCATAGTTTAGACTGGTAATGAACAGAACACACGTTCACCCTTTGTTGGTGTGGGGGAGCTGCAAATCTCAGACTGGGTTCTGCCATTTTTAAACCATTCTCTGTGCACCAAACTTCGGCTCTGTTACAGGTATAGACCAGTTTTGTGCACCAAACTTCTATTCCATGATGGGTATAAACCGGTTTCTGATCCCTTATGCCAGCAAAAGTGTAACGGTCTGTACCTGGTTCTAATAAGATATAGCCTAAGAGATCACAGCAACCACAACAATAAAAACTGAAATCCATGTGCATTGAAGAGGGCTCCAGGCCCAGGAAGATAGTAATCTTGGGCTCATGAGACCAGCAAGCCAACCACTGAGCTGCAGCCTGCCACCGAGATTACAGGTGAACTGGCAGACTGGCAACTTATAAAAGATATAAGAGAAGCAAGCCTACACCCCAGTATTTTACTACTTATACTGCAAACAAAAATTACAAAAACAAAACCACACATCCCAGAATCTATCTGACTATCCATGACAACACAATATAGATCATTACCTTTACCAACTGGGGAAACTGAAAATGGGGAGATGGGTGGCCCATAGTCTGGAACCAGGTCTTCTTGAATTTGCCAATTCTGATATTCTAGGAAACAGTCACAGATTGCTTTTATTCAAATTGCTTTGTTTCACTGAGGCTTTTAGGTTCGACTGATCCAGTGCTTTCACGCACTGGGAACAGAGGCAAATTAACACACAGGCCCATGGGGCCTGGGTCCAGGGGCCTCAGCTAATCAGGGGACCCCTGGGTGCCTGGGTTTTCTTGGGAAATGGCAGGTTTCCCCTTGCAGGTGAGCAGTATTCTAGCCTGCAAGAAGTCCTGCTTGGTGCTGCTGGGAGCAAGATGCAGGGGATACCGTGTGCATAAACATGGCCAGGAATACAGCTGGGCAGCATGGAAAGCAGCTCCTTGAAGGTAAGTCTATGGAGGTGAAGGGGCATGGGGGAGGGAAGTGGTGTGGGGGAGCAGATCAAGGTCCCCACAGTGAGGGAAGGAAGAAGTGGGGCAGGGGCTTGGGGTGCTGCTCATGTAGGACAGTGCATGGTATCCAGGGCCAGGGTGGGAAGCAGGACGGAGCCACAGGCAGCTCATCCAGGGTGTACAAGGGGGGTGGGCAGCTCCCTGCTGGTGTTCAACCACCCCGCTAGGGAGGCAGGGGAGGAGCCATGTCCTCCCACCCATATTTGTGTGGAGGATGGATGTGGCTCCCTGCTGTGGGCTCAGGGCTCTCCATTGTGTTGCCTTCCCTTCTAAAGCCCCATGTCATCTGTATGCCTCCTACCTGCCTGGCAGCAGTGGGGACAGTGAGTTGTGCCTCCCACTGTCAGGTATGCAGTGGGACACAGTCAGCGTGGGGCCCCCAGAACAAAGGTAACAGAGCAGAGACCCCAAGCCCACGGTGGGCAGCCCACGTCTGTGTCCTCCTCGGCTCAACTATGGCTGTTGTGGGGGAAAGGGGAAAGGAGGGGGAATGGGGAGCAAGGAGGAAAGGCAGGCACATGCCACCCCACCCCCTGCCCAGCTAGGTCCATTCAGCCTCCCCTGCAGGAGACAGAGACCTGTCCCACCCTTGGCAGCGGAAGCACCAGGAGGGGAAGGGGCCCCTGCCCTTGCTGGTGTTTAGCTCCCAGGCCCTGGGTCCCGGATCCAGGGTGGGGGGAGAAAGAGTGGCATGAATGTACTGGGGTGTGAAGCACCTCCAATTTTCTGTTTGCCCCAATAAACCTTATCTATGACTGACTGGGGAGATATTATTTAGTTGCAATTTAAATTCTTGGGAAAGTAACCACTCTTGAAAGAAGGATTTCTTATCCGAGCCACGCTTACATTGGGGCAGAGGAGGAAAAAAACCTTTGGCCCCTGAGAAGGAGCACCTCTGCCTAGCCAGAACAGATCATGGGCAGTCCTACACTCACAGTCTTTCCCCTCCCTGGTAGAACATGCATCCCAGGACACATGGAGCAGCTCGACTGGGCAGCCTTCTGGCTCAGTCTCATTACGCAGGATGGATATTGGGTATTTCAGACACACCCCTTCTGAAAAAGGAGCAAATACAGACAAACTTCTTTGATGGCCAACAACTCAAGACAGTCAGCAATCTTAAACACAAGACCTTGGGCTGACAAGGGCAGCACAGTAACCAATGAGGTACAGCAGAAAGCTTAGCCAGCTTCCTCATACTCCTCTCCTTGGTGCTGGGCAGCCTTGCTATAGATTGAGGCCAAGCCTCAGGCTCTGTTCCATGCCACAGCTACAGTTTGCTGAGACCAGAATGCATGACCCAGAACACCTGGCCCTTCAACTTTCCAACCTGAAGCCTTGCCATCCTCCCTTAAAGTCAATCACAATAATAAGCCTTAATAACACCTTCATTATGCATTTCCTATCTGAGGCCTGGGCAGCCACATCATAGCCAGCTGAGCCCTGCAACTTTGCACCCTAAAGCCTTGCCACTGGTCCAGTAGGCTCAAGAGCCTGCCTCAGCTACACTTACATAGGGGTGGGCTGGTGGGTGAGAGAAAAAAGCTTCAACCCTTTAAGAACATGTACCTCTACCCAGCCAGAACAGGCTGTGGGCAGCCCTGCATTCAGGGCCTTTGCCTTCATAAGTACAACACACATCCCTACACAAATGGAGCAGCTTAGCTGGGCAGCCTTCTGCCGGAGCCATGGCCTCCTTATGCGATATGGACAGAATGGGTCTCGGCCACTCCGCACCAATGTTCCTAATGCTCAGAATGAAGCATAGGCCAAGAATGAATGACCTGGCATGCAAAGCCCAGCATGCAAAGCCCTTCAACTTTCATCCCCAAAGCCTTGCCACAGGTTAGATGGGCTGAGGAACTATTATACAAAATGTGTAAAGTTATCATACTCTGTGGAGGAGTGTAAGTGTATTGCATGGGTGTGCAGGCAGAAAATTGGGAAAGCCAAGGGATTATGAGAGATGCAACTGGCCAGGGATCTAAAAGACAATAATAAAAAGTGATTCTACAAGTATGTTAGAAGTAAGTGCAGGTCCCATACTACATGTGGAAAGCAATCAAGTTGCAGGTGATGCATGATGGCTGTAATATTTAACACCTTTTTACTTCAGTCTTCCTGAAACAAGTCAGCCACTAGATGATGAACACAGTTGGCAGCAAAGATAGAGAAGGACAGGAAAAGCTTAAAATAGTAAAAGAATAGGCTAGGGGTTATTTTGAAAAGCTATATGCATTCCAGTCAGTAGGGGTGGATGGGACAGACCCTAGTGGTATTTGTACATAACACAGGGGTTTAATTCTCCATAAATTGAAGCAGGCAAAGTAAACCCCATGGCATGTACACACCCAATCCTTACCTGCCTCTTCGGCAGCAGGGAGGGGAGGGCAAGCTGCCAGCAGACTGAGAGATGCCTGAACTGTGGGAAGGGGCTGGTGCCGCTCCCCAGGCAGCACCCACCCACAGGCACCTGGCTCAGGCAGTCCCAGAGGGCATTGCAGTTGCTGAGGGAAGCACTAGGCCCTGCACAGCTCAGGCAGGCAGGCAGGCTCTGGGGAAAAAAAAAAGATCAGGCTCACTGCTTTTTTTTTCCTTCAGTGGAGCCTGCCTTCCTGGGTTGCTGCCAGGCTGCCTGCACAGGCTGCTTGCACAGACCTTGAGCTGCATGGAACCCGATGCTTCCCTCCTCAGCTATAGGGTAGGAAACTAAAACTCCTCAAAGGTGTTTTAGTTTGCTGAGCCCCAAAGTCATTTGCTGTGTCCCAAAATCATTTAAGGTGCATTATGCTGCTGAATATACTACAGCAGCTGGAATTAATGTGCAATACATCACCGAATGTGTAAACAGCAATGCCATTAAAGTGGTGCAAAAAGGTATTTAACTTGCTTTAATGTGTCATGTACAAATGCCCTTTAAGAGCTTGTAGAGGCTGATATTTGGAAAAGGGCAAATATGGTCCCCGCCTTTAAGAAAAAGAAGAAAGTAGATCTAAGGAATTATAGACAAGTGAGACTGGCCCTGATACCTGGAAAAATCATAGAACTGGTCCTGCAGAATCTATTTTGAAACACCTAGAGGAAAACAATGTGATCAGAAACAGCCAGTATGAATTTAATAAGAGCAAGTCATGCCAGGCTAATCTGAGTTCCTTGTATAAGAGACAGGCTCTGTGGATTGGGAAAGAGTAGTGGATATGATATACCTTGATTTAGTAAAACTTTTGACATGGCCTCCCATGACAGTTCTGTTAATAAGCTAAGGAAATACAGAGTAAATTAAAGAACTGTAAGGAGGAAGCATAAATGGTTGGATCATCATGCTCAATAAGTACTCTTCAATGGCTCCCTGATGGGAGGAAGTATTGAGTGAGATTCCTCATGGGTCTCTTCTGGATGCAGTATTGTTTATCATTTTCATTAATGGTTTGGATGAAGGGATTGAGTGCACAGTTAGCAAATTGGCAGATGACACTAAATTTGATGGAGCTGTGGACACACTGGAGAAGAGGCAGGCAATTATTTTGACTGGAGGGCTGCTTAATGAATTTTGGTCAGCTGTCAAGGGTCCACAAGGGTAGCCATGCCCCTTGGTGGGAGCTCTGCTTCAGTTGCCATTTTGGGACCAGCAATCCCACCTCTATCCCCTGACCTTTGCTACCAGAAGCCCCTTCCCTTGCCCGCAGAAATACTCCTTTGTGAAGGATGGGGGTGAGGGGGTGGGTTGCCATCCTGGAACTGGAGAAAAACCCAAATCATATTCTAAAAAAATCAAACATCCACTATAACTCATTTAAATTTTATATCAAAAAATATTTTTGTCCTGATTTACATGCCTTTGTGTAGTGTGTATAGAGGTGATTGGATAATAGCTCAAAATAAAGTCCTGCTCTTGTATATTGTGGTGGAGGTTGGAGGAGTGTGTGGGGTACGGTAGAGTGGGTGAGTGTGGGTTTGTGAGGTTCAGGGTGAGTGGGTGGGTATATGGGTTGGTGTGGGGTTTGCCAGAGGATGGCTGTGTCGGGGGGTGTATAGGGTGGTTGTGGTGGAGGGTGTGGGGTATGTTGGTATAAAGGGCTGCGGATGTCCCCCCACACCCTCCCCACGACACACAACCCCACTGCCACTGGAGGCAGCAACAGCAGCAGTGGACCCTCAAGGCACTCATGGGCCCATAGCATGCAGACCCTCCTGGAGACACATGGCTCAAGCCAAGCCCTGGGAGCTGCAAGCAGGGAGCAGGGCTAGGCTGGCCCAGTTTCATCGCATGAGACTCCCCATGGCTCACATGCAGCTCCCAGGGGTTGGCCAGAACTGTGTGCCACCAGGGGGAACCCCATTTGATGGAGCTGGCATTCTGGCCCTGCTTCCTGCTGCCATGTGCAGCTCCTGGGACTCAGCTGGGGTGGCAGGGAACAGCCAAGCCAGCCTGGCTCCGTCACGCACGGCTCCCCACCACTCCCAGAAGAGTCCTGGGAGCTACACATAGTAGCAGAGAGCAGGGAAGGCCACCAGCTCCATTATGTAGGGCTCCCCCCAGCAGTGTGCAAGTCCTGGGAGATGCACACGATCTTCAGGGAGCCCTGCACAATGGAACTGGGCCAGCCCAGGCCCCATGCTTCCACCAACCTGGTCCCCATGCTCCTGGCTCCTGACCATCTGCAGCTTTCCCCTGGCTACCACCATTTCCCTACCTATTGCCCAGAGTGCTGCAGCAGTGACAGGACAAGAAGCCACTGCAGGCCAGCGGAGCTGAGCAGTTTCCCCTGACAGCTGCAGCAGTGGCAACAACAACCTCAGCTGGAAGCTATGTGCTGGCCAGGGCTGGGGCCAGAGCCGGTGGCCTCCTTTGGGCAAAGGTAGGAGCACAGTGTGCTGGCCCAGTGGGAGTGGGTGGGGCTCGGCCCCCTGCGGAGTGCATCTGGGGCAACCACAGGCCAAGCCAGATACAATGAATTGGTGGGTGCCTGCCCTTGGTCTGGATGAAATCACCTGGCAGGCTGGATCCAGTTCATGGGCTTTTTTTTTCCTGCTCCTGCTCCTGCTCCTGCTCTGGAGGGTAGGGCTTCAATCCACAATGTCCTAGATGAACAAGAAAAATAGTCCAAAAGTAAAACCAGCCCTTTTCCTTCTTCAATTTCATTTAAGTCCTGCACTTGGGACAGAATAATTTCAGGCAAAAATACAGACAGAAGAACAACTAGCTAGGCTGTAGTACAGCAGAAAATGACCTAGAGGTTACAAAGAACCATAAGTGCAATATGAGCCAACGAAGTGCTGTCATTGCAGAAAAAGGGGCTGTAACAGGGCCCTGCCCTGTTACTAGGGCCTTGGGGGAGAATGAACAACTCCACACCCCAGAAGCACCTCTGCACACCCACCCCAGAACTCACTGGAGGCTGGGGAACCAGGTCCTGGGACATACCGAGTCCCGCAGCAAGGCAGCTAGCACAGGTGTGGGGAGTGAGAGGATTAGCCACATGACCCCAGGGTGGGAAGGATAAAAGACAGTGAAAGACGCTTTAAGATGAGTAGGCTGCCTGGAGTTTGGAGTTGTTAGGGGTTAAGAAACTACCAGCAAGGCCTCCCTCTCATTAGCTTTGTTACAGAAGCCTGCAGGCTCTGCAAAGCCTCTGAAAGATAAGAGGCAGCCAGAGGGTGAAGCCTGGAAGAATGGCTAGAAGACAGCTAAGAGATAACTTATTTGTTTAACTTCCTCTGTTTGCTTTGCATTGCTAACAAGTCCTGGGTGGCCTCTGGGTATTATCCACTAGCCTAGCTGCAGCAGAGGCTGTTACTTAAAACTGCCAATAGGTCAAATTAAGATTAAGACCTTAAAAAGGGGGATAAGGCAAAATGCCATGTTTATTGGTGACATGAAGCAGATACATAAGCTTGGACACACCAGTCATACATGCAGACAAAGCCACTCCAGTAAGGTGTTATACTTACCAGCAGATGTTACTAAATATTAGCACTGGATGGCTTGGGTCCAGGCTTATTGAGGATATGAGCAGGGGGGTACACAATCACGCATGCCTGTGCTCCATGAGGTTGCAGAGAGTGGATTCCCCATCTGGGCCTGTCTGTATCTTACTTTTTTTTTTTATAGGAATTTCAAGTCCTTGTTCAGCTTTGGGGGTTTTTTCATGCTGTCTCTAATTAGAGGTTGTTTCTTCTGGTTATCTCCAATGAGGTAATTCCAGTAAAGCTGGTAAATTATCTCAGTTGGTATTTCCATCTTGACCTTTGCCTTGAAGCATCGTGTCTTTGAAGCATTGTAGTTAATATCTCTGCCTTGAAGTATTGTGCAAGTCAAATGGCAGGATATGCAAAATTCCTTCTTCTTTGCACCTGATCACAAATGAGTTCTTCAGCCACTCATTAATTAGCTTAATTAGTTTGCTGTCTGGTAAACTAATTAAGCACCTTAGTGCCTTGTTTCTTATACAGTCAGTTACATTTTTTTTTGTTTTCATGCGAGTAATTATCATTCTTTCACCATTTACCCACTCACGCAGACGCTCGCATACACAGACCATACGAAGTTCATCTACTCATGTCAAGCAGGGAACAAGCACAGTCTTAGTTGCTCATACGATCCTAGAGGTTTATCAATTCAATACTATCGTTTAAGTATAATAAATAAAGCAAAAACTCATATTACAAGGCAAGGGCACTGAACAGTGGGTACTTGGCCAAAGCCAGCAGCAGAAGTAAAGCTGGTCAGCGCAGCTAGCTTGATCAAATTATACCCTGCTATGATCTGCTCATAGCAGCCTACAAGGGCCAATAACATCCTGGGTTGTATTAATAAGAGTGTTGCTTGCAAATCAAGGGAAGTGATTCTTCTACTCTATTTACCATTGGTGAGGCCTCACGTGGAGCACTGTGTCCAGTTTTGGACCCCACACTTCAAGAAGGATATGGACAGATTGGGAAGAATCAAGAGGAAAACAACAAAAAATATTAGAGGCCTGGGAAACATGGGTTATGAGGAAAGGCTGAAAGAATGAGGATTACTTAGTCTGGCAACGAGAACTAAGAAAGGAACTTGTTCCTTTTTTGTTCAAATACCTGAAGGGACATCATAGAGAAGATGGAGATAAACTTTCCTCTGTGGCTGCAGGGGGCAGGAGAGGGAACAATGCCCTCAAACTGGTAGACAAAAATTATCTTGGAGATTAAGACCTTTCTCAGTATAAGGGCGGTGAAGTACTGAAACAGGTGCTTAGATAAGTTGTAGAATAGTGAAGATAAGGTTAGACAGGGGCGGGCAATTACACTGGGCAGAGGGCTGCTTACTGAGTTTTGGCAAGCCATCAAGGGCCACGTGACAGGCAGCCCAGGGCAGATAAAAGAATTTAGAAAATTAATATTAAGGGGCCCTGCGGCCTGGATAGAATGGCTTGGCAGGCTGCATCCAGCCTGCGGGCCACATTTTGCCTACCCCTGGGTTAGACAGACACTTGGGTGGGATCTTTTTAGTCGGGGATGATACTACCTTGAGCAGGGAGCTGGACTAGATGACTTTATAAGGTTCCTTCCTGGCCTATGTTCCCATGATCCTACATATTATCCTGTGATTTATTCAACTTTGTCTCACTTAAACTTTGGGAACTGGACTCAATCTGCTCTCTTGGGAACTGGAAGGTATCAATCAGATGGGACCTATATCATTGTGCAAGGTAGAATTCTGGAAGGGAGGATTTCTTAATCTTGTTTCCCTCACCATCGTGGGATGCTGCTTGCCACTATCTGGTTTTCTTCTCTCTTTAATTTATGGTCTTTACTCGCAAGGCACCTTGGTTTTTATGATTTCATCTAAGTATTTTAGCTTTAAAATGTTGGTGGTAGTGATTTAATGTAATTAAATGTATTAGATTAGTTTTATTATAATAGATATATTTTTGTTAATGTCATGGTATCTAAAGACATGGTTATTTATTTGAAAATTTATTTTGAGGCCCACTTTTATAGTATTTCTCTTTAGACCTTGTGGCCTGTTCAGTTTGATCTCATGTCTGATGTAGCTGGACATGTTGACTGCTTCTTTTAGTTTACTGATAAGTCACATCTACAAAGGTGCACTGCAGTTTCCCAGAAACAGATTTGAGGGGCTTCTGTATTTGCCAAACTTCTGCCACTTGGCCTAGGCTGGCAATATCCCATTATTCTGTGAAGCAGATGGGGAGGTTCTCTTTCTGTTTCACAAAATATGGGGTAGGAAGTGCTGCTCTTGAGTGTGCTCAGATGTGAAGACATCACATTTGCAGGAGCCTTTGTTGGGCTGGAGGTTAATCTAGCTTTAGCCGTTTCCCATACACATCTCTGGTAACAGTGTCAGAGAAAGAAGGGTGGACTGGGAAACGAAAGAAGCAAAGCCAGAGCAACTGGATAGATTTATTTGTTTGTTTATTTATTTTTGGAGGTTCACAGAGCACCTCTAACCCCATCTGCCTGCCTCCAAACAAAATTGCCTCTTTTATAGCAAGCTTGGCCAGAGCTCCAACATCAGGGTCTGGCCATTTCTTTTTGTCCTTGGGGTCTGACAAAACATTGTGGACTGTGCTTGCCAGCAAGATCAAGAATGCAAACTCTTAATATATAGTGATGGTGCTGCATAAGCTAGGAAATACTGCTGGTAAGCCCCTGAGTAGGAGCAATAGAGGATAAAATGGTAAGGAAACTTCACAGAACAAATCTGTTATCCCAGGATTTATCAGTCCTACATGTTCTTCTGAGTCATATTTTCAGGATAAAATGATATTTAGTCAGAAATAAATTGATAAATAGTGTATATATCAGAAGTAATATATTATGCATATACTATATATACATATTTTGCTACTTTTGTTATTTTTTAAAAAAAGATTTAACATTTATAATTTTTTTAAACTAGTCCAGTTAAATTAATGATTCTTACACTGCTGGGCTAATTTATAAGGTTTTAAAGGAATGTGTGGCACCTCAAATATTACTGCTCTAAGGAATTCTAGTTTAAAAGTAAAGAACCTACAAATATGAATGAGCAAATTTTCATACAAATAGTTTCCTGAAATAGTTAGATTTATATTATATTAGGCACTGAAAGAACCATTTAATAAATTTAAAAACCAAGAAAAGAAACCAAATCCACTCTCAGAAAGATCTTAAGTAATAGTTCAAAGAAAAAATGTCTGCTCAATGGTGCCATCTTGTGGCACTACTAAGTTATTTACTTGATCACACACTGGGACCATAAAGTTGAGAAATTTAAAGGACATATTAAGTAGGGCTGTATGGAACAGCACCGTTTTGTTTCAACTTCTGTCTTGCCATTTCAATGGGACAGTGTTTCGTTTCGAGTTTTTGTTTCTTTTTGAACCTCTGTTTCGTTTTGTCAAAACCGTTTTGATGTTTCACTCATAGACTATAATGGGGAAGCACAAAACTGCCTAGAACTTTGTCATTTCTTGCCTGATTGAGGCCAGGAAGCCTGCCAAGTTTCAAGGAGATAGGTGTAGGGGTTTCTGGGAAACTGCACCTCAAGCTGCTGACAAGCAAAAATCGTGACATGGGTGACTTTGTGTGTTAAGGTGCACCCTCACTGGCGCTGGGGCCTCTACATGACTCAGTAGTATGCCCCAATGAGGCTGCCTCCTCCCCTACAGCCTCAACTGGTCCACCACTTTAAAAGACAACATGTAAAATAATAACTTGGTGAGCAGCAGCACAGTACCACCAGCAGCATCTCAGGCAGCCATACTATGACCCTCTCCTGCTGCTGCTTCTTCTCCAGCAGCTGCCAGAGAACTCTCCCTGCCAGCCCCAGCCCTGGGCTTAGATGTGCCCAGGGCCCTGCATCCTTCTGGTCAGGTGCTAGGCATGTTGGTCTATGGACACGGCACTGGCAGACAAGGCCCTTTGGGTCAATCTAATTTGGTATCTTTTAGCAGACCAATTGAATAGTTGCAGAGATATATCTTAGCAAGCTTTTGGGTTGAAAAACCCTTTCTCATGCTGAGGAAGCACCTGCAGTTGGTGTGTATGCTGGTCCTGAATAGTAAAGAAGCCAGAGGCTGGCATGCAACGCAGGCAAGAAAGCCAGTCAGTGAAAATGGAAATGAAGGCATCAGAGGGTGTGGGGAGGCAGGAAGAAGGGGGATGTAGCAGTGCAGAGGTACCTGGGGAGTCAAACGTCTGGCAGGTTGCAGTGTGTCAGAATTCCAATGTCTATATTGAGTCCATGAGTTTCTGTTCCTAGGAGGCTGATGAAGTGCCACTCCCTGGCCAGCATTCGTGGGGGGGGCACTGGTGCTCCCTTCTGCCTCCCGCTGCCTGTCACCTAAATGGGGAGCGCTGCCTGTCAGGGGGTGCACCAGCACTCTCAGGACGTGCATGTGCACCAGTCACCGATGGTCTACAGTGACCAAACCGTTTCATGGTATTCTCTCTTGCAGGAGTGGACTAGAAACTCCTGCTTGCCATTGTTGTCCCCTTGTTCCTCCTCCTCCTCCTTCCTGCCAGTGCTTTCTCCAACTGTTTATGCAAAGAAGTTGCTAAAAGCATAAAGAGACCTCAAGTTTTGATATGAAAAGACTAGGGAAGAAGAGGATCCAATCCTGCTGCTAAGCCCCTGCAAGTCTTCCTAATAGCAAAGGTAGGCAGGGAGGCAAAGATGCTTGGCACTTAGAATGGGCAAGCCAGTCAAACAGGATGCTCCTATATATGTAAATTATCATAACTCTACTGGAGTCTGCTGGGGCTACACTACCAATAGGTCCATGATCAGAGTCATTCTCTAAGGCTGTGATGCTGGCATGTCACACACTCATTGCCTTGGCTTTAACCAACATCAATCAAAGAAAAAAACATCCCTCTAAGCTGCAAATCTCACTCCCCACAAGGCTTTTTTTCCTATTTAAGACCTTTGCAGTTTCTTCTTGAGAAGAAGCCTAATGAGGAAAAATTCTTTGTGGAAGAGCTGGAATCACAGAAGAGAAGGAACAATCCCTCAGCAAGAAACAACACATCACCAGCAGCTTCTCTCCTTTCCTTGTAACAGGAGGAGTACAACAGCAGTTTCACACCCTACATTGAAATACCTTGGTTCCCAAAGAGAGACCAGAACTGCCAAGTGTCCAGTGTGAGTCGGAAAGACTTGGAGTCCAGCTCTGAATTGGGAGTCTCCCAGCTGGACGGAGGGCCTGTGCCCAACCTTACAGGGTGCAGGTTGTCTCATTTTTGTCTGGAGGGAGACTGAGGAGGACACCTCGGGGTTCCAAGAAGGTGAGAAAACCTCCCTTTCAGACAGCTCCTTCTTGGGAGATGCCAGATATCCAACAGAAGCATACGAGCACCGCTATGTGGACATGGACAGGTGCTAACAAGAGGCCTTCCTTTAGGTGACCTGTGCTGACAGAGGGTCTTCATTTTAACCCTTCCTCTGAGGACCCACATCCCCCTGCAAGGGGACACCTTTACCCTGACCTGGAGAGGCTTCCCTTCCCTGAGCACATAGCTTACTTGAAAGAATGCGACTGAGGACTCCAGTGAGCTCCCTCTCCAGGACACTGGCCTTCAGACTTTACAGTTCACAGAAGATGAGGATATTTCAAGTGACTGTGACAGTGAGACAGACTTTCTGGTCACACATTCAGCAGGAGGAACACGCCTCCAGCCACCATGCTAAGGGAGACTTTTGAAGCTGGGACATGGGGAAAGCATGGGACCGTGGAGGAAAAGAACTACCAAAAGCTTAACTTCCAGGACTATCATCAAGTGCATTATATGTCAAGAAGCTGATGGCATCATGGGGAAAAACGAAAAAACAAGCATTTGTCAGCCCGTCACTGTTTGTGTATCGCTATCCGGACAACCTAGCTTCTCCTAATGTCTGTCCTATCAGGTGCTACAGCTCCAATTGCAAAAAAGGTGTGCTTTCACTGCAGGTAGCTAACACCCATTCACCATCCTGCTGCAAAAACCCTGTGGCCATAAGTCACTGCAACTTTTTTTTACTGCTGGGCAAATTGGGCAAACTCAAACATGGGCAGTGATGATCTCACACATCTCCCTTGCAGTAAACACTGCAGGTGCCTTGCCATCCCATAGAAATTTATAGTGAGATATGGATTGTGTGTTAGTTATCCCTTTGTAAAAAAAGCAAACCCCCAAAACCAAAAAAACCCCTACTGGTGTATCAAAAAAAGCAAAGTCTGAAACGACCAGCCCATGCTGACAGCATGGCAGTTTCAGTCGCACGTGGTTTGGGACCCAAGCTGATCCACCACCAGTTGCTCACCTGGGGTTGTGAAGTTATTTCCCCTCCTTGGGGGCAAAAGTAAGTGTTGAAATTTGTCTCCACAGATATTTTGCCACATTTGCTTTCTGTGGGATCAGGAGAAACTCATGGTCACCCTGTCAGAACAGAGAGGAAAAATCAAGGCCAAATATATAGGTTGTATTTATTTTTGTGGTTTTTGTTTTTTTTCATGGATGTTAGGGGCTGGAAGGGACCTTACAAAACCATCAGATCCTGCCCCCCTACACTTGGGCAGGAAAGACTGCTTTGCTTAGGTTTGTATGAAAATACACATGCTGGAGGTGAAATCTGTCTCGCTGAGCAGAGCAGCTCAGTGCTGCTATGGATTGATTGATAACTGCATGTTTGCATTTGCCCAGCCAGCCCAACTGAGGGCACCACTACACACCTGGTAAACCTGCTGCCTTGGCCTGAGTGTTATTCTAAGTACTCTGTCTCCTGTCTCTCCTCCCCAGACACTATTTACTGTCAGTAGCTGCAGTTCCCATGCTGGGTGGGTCTGGATCTTGCCCATCCCTCTGAGCAAAGTCAAAGCTTCACTAAACTACATAAGGTCAGAGGGCAGGCAATAGGCCAAGTGGCTGATGGTGAGACCTTGCACTTTTACTCATATTTCCAGGTCAAAGTAACTTGTTGCCATTCTATTCCAAAAGAAGGAAAGAAGGACAAATGAAACTGCTAAATAAGAGAGAAATGCCACTAGCACATGTGTAGGATGCATTGCCTTTGGTGGGAGTTCATGCACTGCCTTTGATCTCCCCATTTGCAAGGAGGGAAAGAGAGGAGGGTATGAATGGAGGCCTCTAATGCTCACCTCCTTCTAAGGACTGGGAGATCGGATCAGATGATGTGGGAGCTGGTTAACTGCATGCAAAACCTTTCATCCTCCCATATTGCTGTACCTCATGAGGGTTTTTTATGGTTAGAGAGAGCAGCACCAAAGCTCTGAATGAGATTGGCACTCCAGAGTATTGTTTCACACCAGTTCCAAGGTGGGACTGACACCTGTCCTTAGAGGTCTGTGTGAAGTGAATCAAGAATCTTAATCCAGTTTCTGTAGAGGGGAACCATAGCCCCAGGCACCAAACCAGACTTCCTTCCTTAAATCTGAAGAGTGCATGAGCTAAGAGGAAATTGCACATGGACGACATCCAGACATCCCATTTCTTTATAGAAGGAGTTAAGATTATGGCCTAGTTTTCAGAGAGGCTGAGAACCTGCAGCAGGAGTGAAAGGGTGATGTCTGTTTCTGAAGTTCAAGCCAGAAGCATGCAATAATCAAGGGAAACTGCTGCACATGCTGTATGCCTGACCTGCCACTAGCAGGCACTATTTTAGAAGACCAATGTTTGTGCTCAGCACCTCGTAAGATGCTGCACAACCAGCCTTAATAGCATGGCAAACTTTGGCATAACTTCCCTGATATGGAATTGAAACATAGTGCAGCTAAGATCACTTGCTGTTGCTATGTTCAGAGAAAAGTGCTCATGCAGGTAGCCCTGTGTAAAGGGGGTGTCAGCCTCTCACTGTTTTGAAGGGAGCGAAGAGCCTGATTAAGCCAGATGCTGTATTCATGTAGAAAAAATATAACAGCTCCACCATCTTGTACAATTTCTCCAACCACTTATTTTAGTTGTCCTGCATACCCTCCATTGTATGCAGGCACATGCTGCACTTAATCACACCTATTCAATTATCAGTACATGCAACCATTCTAGTATCCTCAGGGAAAAGTGTCCCCCCTCCCCCCATGAATTACAGGCAGCTCAGGAAAAGCAAGAGCAACTCTGCAGTGAGTTTGACACATCAGATGTCTCTGGGAAGGGACTCAAGTTCCTGGCTCAGTTCCCTGCACCAACACATGCCTTCTAGACCCACCACTTACTCTCTTCTTGCCTTGCTATCCTCATCTGCTAATTGAGAATAGTGAACATAGTCTGACAGGAGTTGTATATGAGTAAATAACTAATGTTTAGGGGATATGGTAGCAATGTGGGTGGAAAACTAGAGCACCTAGAAAATCTACATATAAATTTCATTAAAAATTTGAGTGAGATTCCCACCAGGTCAAATTTTAAAGTCCCTAAATCATCAACTTCTCAAGTAGATTTCATGGCAGCCGTCCTCCCTGCACCCACTGTGGGTGCACTGGATGGAGAGGGCAGGTGGGGCCTGCATGTAGACAGGCTCAGGACACATGTGGGCAGGGTGCATTTGGCAGGCTGAATGGACAAGATGGTTGCGACCCAGTCCTGTAACGTCTGAGGACTACAACAAGCCCTTTTGGATGACAAGATGCAAAAATAAAGGAGGCCAAGAACTAGTAAATGAGAGGAAGCTTCTCCTGGCTCCTACCTGGTTTTACAAATTCAACCATGGGCAGATTTAAATACTTAATCAGTGTTGGAAGGTACAGCGCCCCTGGAGAAGACAGGGAAACTCCAAGGTGATCTGAGGGACTAAGATATTCTACATGAAAACAAATGTAGCTCCCGCTGGGGATACTTATATCTGGAGCCTTATGTAGCCCTGTGAAAGCTTACCTGATACACAGCCCCTTATTGGTCAGCAGCCACCTATGAGGTAAGACATGATCACCTAGTTGTCATAGTGGTGCTTACATCACAAAGGTTGTTGGCTCACCACTTTCCTGGGTCCTGGACCTGGTGGCTTGAGTGGCTCCAGATGCCTTCGTGATAGGAGCTGCTCAGCACATGAGAGAAGGAAAGCTTATTTAAGTCAACTTTGAACAATGGAAGTCAGCCTCCTGAAACTCCCCGGCAGGGGTAAATTCCCCATGATGTTCTTCATGCCTAATCTCTAGTCCCACACCCATTCTTGGAAGCACAAGGAATAAGTGGATTAGCTAAAATCAGCTTTTCTAGAGCCAGATTTCAGTTGTGCAAACCAGTGTTACTTGGTGCCCTGGACTGTAGCTTGGGTGATTTGAAACCAGCCATTTTAATTAGTGGCTGTTGAGGAATCACTCTAATTTAAACAGCCTCTCCCTGGTATGTGTATAGGCAACCTAGCTTTCAAAAACTTTGGCCCTAAACCATCACTCTGGATGTGTGCTCCCAGTTCTTCAACTAAATGTCAAGGAGAAAATAATTGCTATTGTCTGCACGTCTTTCCCACATTTTCCTGAAAACAATTGTCACAGTAATCTCCCTTTCCAACTGGCTGGGCCATTTTGCAAGCAATTTTTCTAGCATAACAGAGCAGGAGAAAGGGGAAGATGCATTTCTTTTGCCTGACCAGGTCCTCTCTTGCCTCCTTTGACAGGTACAGCTGTGGCCATTGCACATGGGACTGATGATTATAGATTTTTAGCTTCTGATACTAGCATCATCTCCATCCTACTGATCAAGAAGGGCTTTTTGGCAGAACTAAATTTTACTAAGGAAAGTGCCTCTTTATCAGTGCCAGCTGCTTCATCCCAGAAGGATGGCCTGGAGAATGCTCTCATTGTGGCTGTGCTAAGAAACCTGTCCTTTGTAGCTAGGCCACAGGGTTTAGCTCCAGCACAGCTGCTAGTGGATGGTAAAGAATGGGACCAATGAAAAGCAAAACAATCCTTTTTCTCCATTTCAGGTTTTTCCACCAGTGATTCCTCTGCAGGAAGATGCCTGATGGACCAAGCTCAGCCCAATCTTGGCCCAGGGTTTGGCCAGGCAGACATGGAGCCTGACAGTACTATGAGCCTTCTACTGGAGAGACTCCAACAGGAGGAGGTAGGGCGATGGCTCTGTATCACACGGCTGCTCTAAGAATTTCCTTCCAAGGCTGTGCAGGGTGGGACCCCAACTAAAACTGGTCCTTGCCCATCTGCTGTGTCTTTTCCATTCTTCCTCCTATTAAAAGCCACAATACAACATGTCCTTATCACTATGATATCAGGGCATCACATGGACATCATCTCCCTCTCCCCAGTGGATGATAGATCTGGTATAAGCCACATTCAAACAAGCCCTTGCCCTACGGATAATGCTGTGAGCCTCTTTAGGGTCTTCCTCCAAGTATCTCACAGCACTGAGATATGAACTACAATTTCTCAGCAGCCTTGTAAGCATGGAAAGCCTCAGCCTTCTGGCCCAGGAAGTGAAGTGGCTTACCCACTGTCCCCCAGCAAGTCAGGAAAAGAACTGGGAATACAGCTGACGGTGCTGAGCCTCTGTTTAGAGCCACAACACTTTCCCTTCCTGATTTTGCTGTCATCCAAATATGAGTCCGCTGGGTTAGGGAAACCCGCTTCACAAATATTTCAACTCCTTTCTTCACTCAGTAACAGAACTAATCACAAAGTGTTTTTTGGCAGCATCTTGCCTGGCAGACTCCTGCTGAATTTGCTGCTCAGGATCACCTGGCAGCTCCTTGTTACTCCCCATGTGTCGCCCTCTCTGAAAGAAATATAAATGTAAGTTACTCCCACCTCCCCAGTGCACTGGGATGACAGTGCCTGTGATGCACCAGACTGTTTTTCTAATCATATTTCTGTCTCCTGCCATTCTGTTACATTGTGCCCTCACAGTTCCTGACACTCCTCCCTTGTTAGTGCCTGCTGTGAACATCTGCATGAGAGGACAAACCCAAGACACCCTGGGTTGTGTTCCTGTCCAGGGAACAAGGTCCCCTTAGCATGGCAGTAGAACAATCCCTGGGTAGCTGATGTCCAACATCACAGTCCTGGATGATCTGGCACTGGTCTCAAAGGAAACCCATTGTTCTCTTTCTTGGTGTGTTCCCAGGAGACGAGAGTAACCATTTACTCCAGACTGGAGAAAGTCTTTCAGGGGGACACAAAGAGCCTGGATAGGAGCCTTGTCAGGAGGATCATGCACTTGGCCTCCAAAGACATGAGGGAGACTCAGGTGAGTGACCTCTGCCCCATTTCTCCCCGCAAGACCTTAGTCTATGCCTAATTTGTTTGGTCCAGTGTAGCTTAAGCCTATGGTGTATCTCCTGCATGGACCCTGGTCAGAGGCTGCAGGCTTGCTTGAGACAGATCTCCTCAAGATGTTACTGGAGAGCACAGACAGGATCCAGCCCAGTGTTGAGCTCCTCTGAAACATGGGGCAGCTCCTCTGCTGAGAGAGACCAGAGTGCATAGGTGCTTTGCAAGGGACAGCATTGTCCAAGAAGTTTCCTGGTCCATACCGAAGCTGCGTCCTACAGCCCAGGTGAATCCTGTAGTTGGCCAGCCAACCAGAGCTGAAATATTGTTCAGCCAAGTGTTTCAGTTGGCATTTATGAGTGAGGGATCTCATGCAAGGAATTATTAGGGGGACTTAGTGAATTCAGGAACAGCTATTACAGTGTGTGGCTAGTAGGTGGTGGAGGAGACAGTTTGCTTGGAGTCTAGGATTAAGTGGATTTAAGGGAGTGGCCAGACACTGAGCCACTGAAGAAGCTGAGGCTAGTGCATTGTTTTCCCTCCCTTTCAGAGGAGGCAACTTTACCCGCAGCGTGACTTATCACTGTATAAACTGCATTGGGCATCTACTTCAGTTTTTCTTTTTTTATTCTAGCAAGAAAATGATGAACTGAAGTTGACTGCAGGGAAAAACCCTCGTGGCATTTGCTAGCACCTTTTATAATTGGATGATGTTTGAGCTGCAGCGTCACATGGGCATCATGGAGCTACCTTCAGTTTTCTTCTTGATTACACTGGGTGACCTGGCTTCAGCTTATGGTACAGAATTGCTTCCCTTGTTTCCGGGTTCCGATCAGGGATTGTGGAGAGAGGGGAAAAATACCACTCTATCTAATGGGGCCATCACAACTGAGCTGGATTTGGGGTCCAAAGAATCTGGCTCCTGGCTTTAAGATTCCAGCACTAATTTCTGTAAGAGCTGGAAGGGCCTTCAGGACAGGCAGGAGTAGAGATTAGGTGGGTAGGACCCTCCACTCCCTCCTCCTCCTCCCCTGCATCTGGGCATGGGAGGGGCAGCAGACAGGATTGTCCTACATAGAGGTGATCACTGTGGGGTTTCTCTGACATCTTCAAAGCCCCCTTGTGCTGCTCACCCAGCACATTCCTGAGAGTGAGGGATGAAGGTGGACAGGAATGGCTTTAACTGCACAATGTATCCTCCTCCTGCAGCCCTGAGGTCTGAGCCCTTCCTGGTGCTGATGCTCAGCAAATCGTGTTTTGTGCTGAGGCTTCTGGAGACTGACCAGATGAAGCAGGCGCAGTGTGGAGGTGAGTGCCAGCCCCTCCTGTGGGTGCCCCTACTAGGCACTCGGGGCCTAGGACAGAGCCTGCGCCTCACTGGAGTGTCCCACACTGGTCAGCGGAGCCTCCACAGTGTTTCCTAGGCCTGATTCCACCACAAGTGGAGAACTCTTCCTCCTGGACTATTTGATGCCCTTGTTGCAATGGCTGGGCCGCCGTTTCATCTTGGGGCCACCCCGGGTGGGTGGCCGGTGGGTAGTCTCGGTGTCCGTTGGTATGAACAATGTTTCCTGGGCTGGCTGGAGGCTCTGAGCAGTGAGAAGGATTGGACCCTTTATGACTCTTGCAGAGTATTTCCCAGGGACTGTCACCAAGGCTGGAGCTGCTTGTAAGCCCTGGGGCAAATGGAGCAGATTGAATCCTAGTTGTAGCCCATGGTGCCTGCTCCACCTGCTTCTCCAAATACTCTAGCTGCCCTAAGCAGTGCAGGGACTGCTGGGACATTGTCATGACCACCCAGCCTGCATGTCCTGCTACAGCAGCAGCATCTCACTCCTATGTTCCTGTGCAAATGTCTTGTCTTTTCTCCCCCTCTGCAGGGAGGAGATCTGTGGAAGGCTTCGCCCGGGCTGCCAACCTGAAATTCCAGATTGGGGGTGAGAGCCTGTTCCCCAGCTGTCGGACAGCCAGTTACTGTTTCCCTGCGCTCCCTGTCTTTGACCTCATGAGCAGCAGCTGCTGAGCAGTGACGACCCAGAAGTGAGGGATGCTGCCTTTCTGCCTCTCTAGCAGAGCTGTCACGTCCATCTCTCCGGTCGGTCCGTCCGTCCATCCATCCATCCATCTCTCTGTCTCTCCATCTCTCAGTCCGTCTCTCCACCTCTCTGGTCGGTCGGTCCATCCATCCGTCCGTCCGTCTGTCAATCCATCTCTCCATGGGTCTGTCTGTCGGTCAGTCCATCAATCCACCTGTCAGTCGGTCCGTCAGTCTGTCCGTCCATCGGGCCATCCGTCAGTACGTCCATCTGTCTCTCCATCTGTCTGTCCGTCCATCGGTCAGTCTGTCCGTCTGTCGGTCTGTCCATCCATCGATCAGTCTCTTCGTCCGTCTGTCCATCAGTCCATCTATCCATCAATCCGTCCATCTGTCTCTCTGGCAGTCCATCCGTCTTTTTGTCCATTGGTCCATCAGCCTCTCCGTCTCTCCATGGGTCCATCCATCAGTCGATCTGTCATTCCATCCATCCATCCATCTCTCCATGGGTCCATACGTTGGTCAGTCCGTCAGTCAGTCCATCCGTCCATTGGTTGGTCTGTCCATCACTCTGTCTGTCTGTCTATCCGTCAGTCTGTCCGTCTCTCTGTTGGTCCGTTCATTGGTCTGTCAGTTCATTGGTCCATCTGTCTGTCAGTCCGTCCATCCATCCATCTGTCTCTCTGGCCATTGGTCCATCCGTCCGTGGGTCCCTCCGTCAGTCTGTCTCCCCATCCATCTCTCCATCCATCAGTCTGTTGGTCAGACCATTGGTCTGTCTGTCTGTAGGTTTCTTTGTCGGTCTGTTGGTCCATCCATCTCTCCATCAGTCCATCCGTCCATTGATCCATCCATCAGTCCATCTGTTGGACCGTCCATTGGTCTGTCTGTCCGTGGAGATGGACGGACAGAGAGACAGATCAGTCTGTCTCTCCGTCTCCATCAGTCCGTCTGTCTGTCTGTCTCTTTCCATCTGTCCATCCATCTGTCCGTTCATCCACTGGTCCATCCATCCATCATTCCGTCTGTCCATCCGTCCATTGGTCAGTCCATCTCTCCATCAGTCCGTCAGTCTCTCTGTCCGTTGGTATCTCCATTGGTCCATCCGTCCATCTCTCCATCAGTCGGTCGGTCTATCTCTCGGTCAGTCTGTCTCTTCATCAGTCCGTTGGTCCGTCAGTCAGTCCATCCATGTCTCTGTCAGTCCATCAGTCAGTCTGTCCATCCATCCATTTCTCCTTCCATCTGTCCATCAGTCTGTTGGTCCATCTCTTGGTCCATCGGTCCATCTCTCTATCTCACTGTCTCTCCAGCCATTGGTACATCCATCCATGGGTCCATCCGTGGGTCCATCTCTCCGTCCGCCCATCCATCGGTCCATCTGTCAGTCCATCAGTCAGATCGTCAGTCCGTCTCTCCATAGGTCTCTCCATTTGTCCGTCAATCTCTCCGTCCATCGGCCCGTCTCTCCATTCGTCTCTCCGTCCTTCCATCCATCGGTCTGTCCGTCTCTCTGTGTCTCCATCAGTCTGTCCATCCGTCCGCCCATCCGTCCATCCGTCTCTCCCTCCGTCAGTCCATCTATCTCTCCGTCTCTCTATGGGTCCATCCATCGGTCAGTCCATCGTTCCATCCATCCGTCCATCCGTCTGCCTCTCTGTCTCTCCGTGGGCCCGTCCATCAGTCAGTCAGTCCATCAATCTATCCATTGGTCAGTCCATTGGGCCACCCATTGGTACATCTGTCTGCCTTTCCGTCTGTCTCTCCATCCATCTATCCATCTCTCCATCCATTGGTCCATCCATCTCCCTGTCTCTCCATAGGTCCATCCGTTGGTCAGTCTGTCCTTCTGTTTCTCCGTCCATCTCTCCATGGGTCCGTCCGTTGGTTAGTCCATCAATACATCCATTGGTCGGTCCATCAGTCCGTCCGTCCATCAGTCTGTCGGGCCATCCATCGGTACGTCCGTCTGTCTCTCCATCCGTCTCTCCGTCCGTCCATTCGTCTGTCTCTCCAGTCGGTCCATCCATCCATCTCTCTGTCAGTTGGCCCATCTGTCGGTCCATCGGTCCATCCATCTGTCTGTCGGTCCGTCCGTTTTTCAGTCAGTTGGTCCATCTCTAGATCGGTTGGTCCGTCCGTCTCTCCGTCAGTCTGCTGGTCAGTCTGTCCATCCATTTCTCTTCTCATCTGTCCATCTCTCCATCGATCTCTCAGTCCATCTCTCAGTCTGTCAGTCTGTCTCTTTGTCTCGCCGTTTCTCCAGCCATTGGTATATCCATCCGTGGGTCTGTCTCTCCGTCCGTCTCTCCATCGATCTTCCCATCATTCCATCTCTCCGTCCGTCCATCTGTCCATCTGTCAGTCTGTTGGTCAGACCATCAGCCCATTTCTCTATAGGTCTCTCCATCCGTCGATCCGTCTCTCCATCCACTGGTTCATCTCTCCATCCTTCCGTCCATTGGTCTGTCTGTCCATCTCTCTATCTCTCCATCAGTCCGTCCATCCATCCGTCTCTCTGTCTATCGGTCAGTCCGTTGCTCCGTCTTTCTGTGGGCCCGTCCATCAGTCAGTCCATCAATCCATCCATCGGTCGGTCCGTCAGTCTGTCCGTCCGTTGGTCCGTCAGGCCACCTGTCGGTACGTTCGTCTGTCTCTCCGTTCATCTCTCTGGCCATTGGTCCGTCCGTCCATGAGTCCATCAGTCGTCCATCTCTCTGTCCATCCATCCATCTCTCTGTCTGTCCATGTGTCCGTCTGTCTGTCGGTCCATTGGTCAGTCTGTCTGTCTCTCCATTGGTCCATCTGTCTGTCTCTCCGTCCGTCCATCTGTCCATCTCTCCATCGGTCAGTCCATCTGTCCATCAGTCTGTCCATCTCTCCATCCATCGGTCCATCCATCCATCCATCCATCTCTCCGTTGGTTGGTCTGTCTGTTGGTCCATCGGTCCATCCGTCTGTCAGTCCGTCTCAGTCAGTCAGTCCATCTCTCGGTTGGTCGGTTGGTCTGTCTGTCTGTCTGCCCATCCATCTCTCCATCGGTCTCTTGGTCCGTCTCTCGGTCCGTCAGTCTATCTCACCGTCTCTTCAGTCATTGGTACATCTGTCCGTGGGTCCGTCTCTCCATCCATCTCTCTGTCAGTCTGTCGGTCCATCCATCGGTCCATTGGTCCGTTGGTCCATCTGTCAGTCCGTCGGTCAGACAGTCAGTCTGTCTCTCCATAGGTCTCTCCGTCCATCCGTCGGTCTCTCCATCCGTCGGTCTGTCTCTCCGTTCGTCTCTCTCTGTCCATCGGTCCATCCATCTGTGTCTCTGTCTCTCCATCAGTTCGTCCGTCCGTCTGTCTCTCTGTCCATTGGTCCGTCTGTCTGTCCATCTCTCCATGGGTCCATCCTTCTGTCTGTCTGTCTCTCCATGGGTCCATCTGTCAGTTAGTCATTAATCCATCCATTGGTCAGTCCATCAGTCTGTCGGGGCATCCACTGGTACATCCATCTGTCTCTCCATCCATCTCTCTGTCCGTCAGTCCATCCATCCATCCATCTCTCTGTCAGTCGGTCCGTACATTGGTCCATTGGTCCATCTGTCAGTCCGTCCATCCATCTGTCTCTCAGTTGGTTAGTCCATCTCTTGGTCAGTCGGTTGGTCCGTCTCTCTGTCAGTCCACCGATCTGTCTGTCTGTCCATCCATCCATTTCTCCTTCTGTCTGTCCGTCTATCCATTGGTCTCTCGGTCTCTCGGTCCATCTCTCTGTCTCGGCATCTCTCTGGCCATCAGTACATCCATCCACGGGTCTATCTCTCCATCTCTCCATCCATCTCTCCATCAGTCCATCTGTCAGACCATCAGTCCATCTCTCCATAGGTCTCTCCATCCATCTGTCAGTCTCTCTGTTCATTTCTCCATCTATCCGTCCATTGGTCCATCCACCCATCTCTGTCTCTCCATCAGTCCGTCGGTCCATCCGTCTCTCTGTCTCTCCATCTCTCCTTTGGTCCATACGTCTCTCTGTCCATCTCTCCATCTTTCCATGGGTCCATCCGTTGGTCAGTCTGTTGTTCCGTCCATCCATCTCTCTGTCTCTCCATGGGTCCATCCATTGGTCAGTCCATTAATCCATCCATTGGTGGGTCCATCAGTCCATCTGTCCATCGGGCCGTGCATCAATATGTCTGTCCATCTCTCTGTTGGTCCATCTGTCTGTCTGTCTCTCCGTCCATCCATCCATCAGTCCATCCATCCATCTCTCCGTCGGTCTGTCCTTCTCTCCGTCCGTCGGTCAGTTGGTCTCTCCATCTCTCCATGGGTCCATCTGTCAGTCGGTCTGTCGGTCCATCTGTCCGTCCGTTCGTCTCTCCGTGGGACCATACATTGGTCAGTTCTTCCATCTGTCCATCAGTCCATCCCTCTATCGGTCCGTTGAGCCATCTGTCAGTCTGTCCTTCCATCTTTCTGTCTGTCCATCCATCTGTTGGTCAGTCCATCAGTTTGTCTGTCTGTCTGTCTGTCTGTCTGTCTCTCTGTCCATCCATCTGTCAGTCTGTCTGTCTGTCAGTCTCTCCATCTCTCCGTCCATCCATCTGTCATTCGGTCCATCCTTCACTCTGTCCATCCATCTGTCTTTCCATCAGTCCGTCCATCTCTCTGTCCATCCATCAGTCCATTGGTATCTTCATCGGTCCATCGGTCTCTCCATCTCTTCGTCCATCCGTCCGTCCATTGGTCCATCGTTCTATCCATCTGTCGGTCAGTCAGTCGGTTGGTCTGTTGGTCAGTCTGTCTCTCCGTCAGTCCATCAGTCGGTCTGTCTCTCCATTGGTCTGTCAGTTGGTTTGTCTGTGTCTCTGTTGGTTGGTCGGTCCATCCATCTGTCAGTCAGCTGGTCCGTCTCTCTGCTCTCAGTCTCTCCGGCCATCAGTCCATCTGTCCATGGGTCTGTCCATTGGTCCATCTCTCCATCCATCTCTCCGTCCGTCCATCCGATTCTCTGTCTCTCCATCTCTCCATCCGTCTGTCAAACCATCCTCCCATCTCTCCGTCCATCCGTCTCTCTGTCCGTCTCTCTGTTGGTCCATCCATCTCGCTGTCTGTCCATCTTGCCATCCGTCCGTCAGTCTCTCTGGCCCTCCGTCCGTTCATCCATGTCTCTGTCCATGCATCAGTTGGACTCTCCATCCATCTCTCTGTCTGTCCGTCCGTCTCTCCATTGGTCCATTTCTCAGCCTGTCAGTCCATCTCTCTGTCTCACTGTCTGGCCATCGTTCCATCCATCCATGGGTCTGTGTGTCGTTCCATCTCTCCATCAGTCCGTCTGTCTGTCCATCCATCCGCCTATCCATCTGTCCATCAGTCCGTCCATCGGTCCGTCCATCTGTCTCTTCATCCACCTGTTGGTCCGTCCATCTGTCCATCCAAGGGTTCGGCCATCTGGCCATCTGGCTGTCTCTCTGTCGGTCGATCCGTCAGTCGGTCCATCAGTTCATCCGTCTCTCTGTCAGTCGGTCAGTTGGTCCATCCATCTGTCCGTCAGTCCATCCATCCATCAGTCTTGCTGTCCATCTCTCCATCAGTCAGTCTGTCCATCCTGGATCGTTGGTCCATCCGTCAGTCCGTCACTCAATCGGTCGGTCCATTGGTCCGTTGGTCTCTCCATCTCTCTGTCTGTCCATCCGTCCGTCCATCAGTCTGTCCATCTCTCCATCCATCTCTCCATTGGTCTATCCATCTGTCCATCTCTCAGTCTCTCTGTGGGTCCATCTGTCCATGGATCCGTCCATCTGTCTCTCCTTCTCTCCGTTGGTCCGTCCATCTCTCCGTCTGTCTCTCCATCCACCCATCAATCCATCCATTGGTCCGTCCGTCCATCTCTCCATCAGTCTCTCCGTCTCTCCATGGGTCCATCCGTTGGTCAGTCCATCGTTCCATCCGTCCATCCGTCTCTCCATAGGTCCATCCATCAGTCAGTCCATCAGTCTATCTGTCAGTTGGTCTGTCCATCTGTCTCTCCTTCCATCTCTCCATCCGTCAGTCAGTCTGTCTCTCAGTCTCTCCTTCTCAGTCTCTTCATCCATCCGTCAGTCCATCTCTCTCTCTATCGGTCCATCCATCTGTCCAATGGTCCATCCACCTGGCCATTCTTCCATCTGGCCACCTCTCTGTCGGTTGTTCCGTCAGTTTGTATGTCAGTCCATCAGTTCATCCGTCTCTCTGTTGGTCCGTCCATTGGTCCATCCGTCAGTCAGTTGGTCTGTCTGTCTCTCCATCTGTCAGTCCATCCATCGGTCCATTCGTCTTTCTCCATCCATCAATCCATCCATCCTTCTGTTGGTCCGTCCATCTCTCCGTCGGTCTCTTCATCTGTCTCTCCATTGGTCTATCCATCTGTCCATTTCTCAGTCTCTCTGTGGGTCCATCTGTCTGTCTGTCTCTCCGTCCATCCATCTGTCAGTCCGTCTGTCCATCACTCCATTCATCCATCCGTCCGTCTCTCTGTCAGTCAGTCCATCTCTCCATCGGTCCATCCATCTCTCCGTCTGTTGGTCTCTCTGTTGGTTTCTACATTTCTCCGTCCATCGGTCAGTTGGTCAGTTCGGTCCATTGGTCCTCTGGTCCATCCGTCCATCCATATCTCAGTCGGTCAGTCAGTCAGTTCGTCTCTCCATCAGTCGGTCCATCAGTCGATCTGTCTGTCTCTCCATCGGTCTCTCCATCAGTCTGTTTATCTGTCCATCTCTCCATCCATCTCTCCATGGGTCTGTCTGTCGGTCCGTCTCTCCGTGGGTCCATCTGTCCGTCCATTGGTCTGTCCTCCTCTCTGTCGGTCTGTCAGTCCGTCTCTCCATCAGTCTTTCTCTCTGTCCATCTCTCTGTCCACTCTCCATCCATTGGTCTGTCTGTCTCTCCATCTCTCTGTGGGTCCATCTGTCCGTGGGTCCATCTCTCCATCAGTCCATCCATCTCTCCGTCCATTGGTCCATCTGTCCACCTCTCCGTCTCTCCACCGGTCCATCCGTCTCTCTGTTGGTCCGTCTCTCCATCTCTCCGTCTCTCTGTCTGTTGGTCTGTCTGTTTCTCCGTCCATCTGTCAGTCTGTCCATCCACCTGTCCATCCGCCTGTCCGTCCATCCATCTCTCCGTTCATTGGTCCATTGGTCTGATGGTCCAGTTGTCTGGCTACCTATCCATCCAGCCATCTCTCTGTCCAGCCAGCCATCGGTCAGTCTGTCGGTAGGTCCATCGGTCCATCAGTCTGTCCATCCGTCCTTCGGTCTCTCTGTCTGTCTCTCCATCTGTCGGTCCATCGGTTCATCCATCCTTCCATCCGTCCGTCCGTCCATTGGTCCGTCCATCCATCTTCCCATCTGTCTGTCCGTTGGTCTGTCCATTCATCTCCCCATTTGTCCATTTCTCCATCCGCCTGTCTGTCTGTCTGTCCATTTCTTGGTCAGTCCATCGGTCCATATCTCCATCTGTCCGTCCGTCTGTCAGTCCATATCTCCATCTGTCCGTCCGTCCATCGGTCCATCCATCTGTCCGTCCGTTGGTCATTCTGTTCATTGGTCTGTCCATCCATCGGTCCATCTATCTGTCTCTCCGTCTGCCCACCTGTCAGTCCATCTATTCATTTCACCATCGGTCTGTCGGTCTGTCCATCGGTCCATCCCTCCATTCATCTCTTCGGCCAGCTGGCCAGCCGTCTCTCTGTCTGTCAGTTGGTCCGTCCATTCGTCGGTCTGTCTCTCCACCCATCTGTCTGTCAGTCCGTCTCTCCATCTGTCCATCCATCGGTCTGTCCATCTTGCCATCCATCAGTCCATTGACCAATTGGTCCATCTGTCCGTCTGTCCGTCGGTCCATCTCTCCATCGGTCTGTCCATCTCTACATCCATCTCTCCATCGGTCTGTCCATCTCTACATCCATCTCTCCATCCATCACTTCACCTCTCCATCCATCCTCTCTCTGTCCATCTGTCCATCTGTCTCTCTGTTCGTCCATCCATCTCTCTGTCTGTCCTGTCCTGGCAAGGAAGACCCAGTCTTGGGGCTCACATCATGTGCCTAAGATTCTGCTCTACCCACAACATTCCAACTGAAAGAAATCCCTGTGCTAAGATGACCTCCTCAGTCTTTCTCCTTGCTCTACTCAGTCTTTGAAATTTGAGACTTTTTTGGCTAGTGTTAGAACAGGGTTTCAGGGGTCAGCTATTCCTAACAGCAGGACATGCAGTGTGCGGTTGTGTGTGCTAATGGATGCCAGCGACCCTGGGATAGGGAGCAGCTCCTTCCAGGCATGACTTCTTTGGTGCCCAGCAGGATGACAGCAAGGAGGAGTTCACTCTCTCTGCACATGAATCTGGGCACATCAGCACAGCAGGGAGGTGTGATCCATGAGCCAGCCCCAGGGCCATATCCCACAGCTCCTCCCAGCTGCCATAGGTGGGAACCATGCAAACAGGGCTGGTCCAATAATGAACCAAGGATGCTGTTGACCTGAGAAGGAGAAAAGCTGTGCCTCCTCCTGATCCAGAGCAACCTCCCAAAAAGTCTGTCGGAGGGACTCAGTCCTGCCTTCCCTCTCTGCAGCTGAAGCAGGCTGCAGTCAAGGTTATGCCTCCTTCTCCACCATGAGAGGCATTGCGATACTCTTTTTTAGAGGCTTCCCTTTCTCCTGCAGCAATATGAGACAGGGATCGACAATCTTCACGTCACCAATGTGAGATGCTGCCTGGGAAGCCAGCATTGGCCCTTGTCTGTATGTGTGGGTGTGCACACTGGCACTTGTGTGTGTATGTACGACATGCCCTAAGAACTCTGTAGCTCTCTTGAGACATTCCTGGTGCAATTCAAGACCCCTTAATGTATTGGCCTTGCCTACCGTTGGGAGCTAAACTCACAGCAGCTGGATCTGTAGATCATGGCTGTGTTGGGAATGCTGCTTCCATTTTCTGGGAAGTCTGATAAGGGGAGACAAAAGAAATTAACTGCTGGACCACTTCTTCCAGCTGAGTTTCTCTTTGCTCCCTCTGGGCTTGGCCTCTCAAAGCTCCTCGGGGTAAGGAGGATTTCTCTAGTGGAGTGCAAGGATTATGGTCAGGGCCTGCTAGTTTAAAACATGGAGATTTGGGGCTCCCTGCTATGGGTTATAGAAGTGGATGGCTACCACCCCACTGCCTGTGGAGCATGTCTCTCCTGGGTGGGACAGGCTGTGCTCTGCCTTTTGTTTGCACCTGGGCAGCCCCCTGAAGCAGCATAGGTTTACCTGAGGGGACAATCCCACTTCAGCTCTGTATTCCCTTGTCCTGTGTCCCTGGAGCTGTGTGGGCAGATGCTGGCTAGTCCTGACTCTGCGGTCATTTTTGGGCCTATGACACTCCTGGGCTGTATGACCCACTCTCCTTCTGGCATCCTTTGGAAGGAATCTAAACCTCCAGAGTAGTAACGCAGGTGGGGTGTATTCAGGGTACTGAGCAGGGGCTCAAACAGCACAGTATGATATGGTCAGAATTGCAGACATAGAAACTTCCAGCACCAAAGCCGTAAAGCACTAAGCATGGGGCAGTGAGGTATTTTTTCTCACTCACTAATTTTCTGCTCTTGCTATCTCCATGGTTCTCCTCTCTAACCCTCCCTTTGACTTTCACCTTCTGTTGCAGAGTTTGAGTCAGATCTTGTAGGTAGCCTATGATTTTCAGGTCCTTCTCCCTGATGGGGGAAACTCAACAGCATCTGCTCTGCCCTACACACCCAGGTAAGTGGAGGTCGATCCTGAGGCCCAGCAGGTCCAACTCCCATTAGCCAGACAGACCCAGCTGATCGTGGTGCCAAGCCCCACTCTGCTGGCAAGCTCTCTGCTTGCCCAAGAAGAAGAAAACAGGTGGTGGCCCCTTTTCTCCCCTCAGTCCAGCTCAACTGATGGGCGGATCCATGCAAATCCCTTTGTCATAGCAAGTCAGGACCAGAACAATGGCCTCTGTGGTGCAAGTCCAGCCAAGAGCAGTCATGTTGCTAAAGGGACTTGGGAATTAGATCCCCTCTTGCTTATGATCTAGACTTTTTGAGTTCTTGGCTCTTGCTGTGATTGCAGTGATGTTTGCTGGAACTCAAAAAGACTCTGGTTCAACTTAAAGACAGTGGGAGTTCAGGATCCATTGCACACTTTTGTCTGCATCCAGAAGGGACTATGGAGAATCCCTTCCCTTCTTCCCACAGGTGTGTGATATGGCACAGCTGCTGAGACCAGAAAACCAGTCAAGATGTTTTACTGTCTCTGCCTGCTCGGTAAGGAGAGGAGACTCCAAGTGACATGGGGGTTTCCTTTGAACCTCCCTGCACTGTGCCAAACCCTGGAAAGGGAAATGAGAACAAGGAGTGCTGAGGTCACTGAGGTTTTCTCTTCTCCCCTGCAGCTTGTCTCTTCCCCAGACCAATTTATTTCTCTTGCGGTCTCCTGGCTCAAGACCGACAAGGAGGCAAGCTGTGTGGGGTCCCTCTTAATCTTTAGTGGCATCATTGCTGCTGACTGTAAGTATGCCCAGAGCAAATGTGTTGACTGATGTCTTGGCTGACCCTTCAGGAACTGAGTTAGGACTGTCCAGGATGAATAACCTGTCCTGCCTTAGCTGCACTCAAGAGCCCTGCCTCTGTAAAGCTAGAGCCAGATCTCCATCCTCAGCTGCTCAGTCACAGGGCCAGTAGCACCCTGAGTTCTGCTGGATGATACAGGAAAGCTAGGGCCAAATCCTGTTCGGACACCTCTCCTGGCAGCACTCTGAAGTTAAGGGGTTTAACGAGACCTTTGTTATGGCCCAAGAGACTTTCCCAGGTTACAAATTAGAGACAGGAGACTGTGCAGGCTGACACAAGCAGGTCTTTTGCAATCTGGGTGCATCTTGCTGTGGTGGGTGAGCTCCCCGACCACAGCAATATTGTGCCCTCCTTCCAGTGCCAGAGATGAGCAAGAAAAGAATGTGAATTAGGTGAGGCCATGAGGTGCACTCTTGGTGATTGGTGTGGCAGGGCATTGTTTGTGCCTGCCACTCTAAGGGCCAGAAGATGGCAGCTGGCAGTTCCTGATGAGGGCAGCCACCTTGGATTCAGGGCTACCCATATAAACAGGACATTTTGCTACTGGCAGGCCAGGCAACAGTATTGCCTAGCTGCAGGGCTGCTGGTATCAACTGGAGATAAAGGAGGAGCTGTAGGGGATGGGAGGCTCCTGGTCCTGGGCATGACTTAAAACCGCACCCTGCTGGGATTGGGTAGCCTGGTAGGGCTCCCAGTGGTACGGGAGCCTCCAGGGAATGCCAAACCAGTTACCACCCTGGTGAAAGGCGGGTCGGGGCACCTAACCCCAGCTCCTACCTTTGGGTGGGTCAAAGAGGGCCAGGTATGGCTGCAGCCACCTGAGCCCACCCAAGGAGGGGAGCCCCGAGACCCTGAGTAGAGAGGCAAAGAACTAGAGGGCCGAGGGCCCAATACACATACAGACCCGTAGTGTTACTCCGGAAGGGGCCCAAGTGTGCTCAGACCCAGTCGGGTAATTAGCTGGCACTACCCTGGTGAGGGTTGCGGGAGAGGCCCAACAGACGGTACATCTGCCACCCAAGAAATGGATGAGCAAAGCCTATGACCAAAGGGTGCCCACTCCAAGAGGGAGCAAAGTGGCATAAGGTCTTGACATGAGAGAGAGACCCTGTGAGAGAGGGTGGAGTGAGTGAGGCCCGGGTGAGAGGCAGGTGGTGTTTATGTGTGTGACTGAGGCCTGACAGCATGGCTTAAGCACGCTCCAGCTGTAGGCCAGAGGCACTGTAACATCTGGATGCCATCTGTGAGGCTTGGGCTGCAGTGTAGGGGCAGTACGGAGCTGCAGACACCCCCAAATATTGGGGTACAGTAATGGGCAGCCTTCCGCCTTATTTATCAACTTATTTGCCAACAAGGCATGGAGGGTGAGACAGGCGGGCGGCATGCCCAGAGGCAGGTGGGGGGCTAGCTGCAACTACAGGGATACCCACTTTTGCCACACTGAGTACTGAGGTGAGGTGATTTGTGAGTAGCAGCCGTGCTGGGGATGGCACATGGACCTGACACAACTCCCACCCGAGATCCTTGGCTCTCTTGTAGAGAGAGCCTTTCTTCCCTCTCAGTGTCTTCAGGGAAGGCAGTGAAGGGAGGCTCTCCCTCTGCTTCCAGAGCTGGGAAGAGTCAGGATCTAGGGCAGTGTTATCAGATTGACAGTGGGGAGGGGATCTGCCTTCCCTCAGATGCCAATATGGGACTACTGAGTAGCAAGCACACATTGATCTCTTGCATCTTTATAAACCCTAGAAATAAAAATTGGAGGTTTGGGGACCTTTCTCCACCCCCACCCAGTCACCCTTTCTGATGCTTGAGGGAGGGTCTGTGCCATGGCCAGTACCCACCACCATTTGGGCATAAGGGCAGTCCTGACTCCAGTCTGTCCCCTCCTCTCTTCCAGATAAAGAAGACCATCCTCCATTTCAGCAGGACACTGCTCACTGTACAGAGTCTAGATGACTGGGCCTGGGACTTAGTGGCCTATATTTTCAAGCAGTCCAGCTTGTCTAGCAGCCAAATGGTAAGAGAAGTTGAAGCTGGAGACTTAGTGCTGCT
This sequence comes from Caiman crocodilus, assembly GCA_030014935.1. Taxonomy (NCBI): domain Eukaryota; kingdom Metazoa; phylum Chordata; order Crocodylia; family Alligatoridae; genus Caiman; species Caiman crocodilus. Next base: position 105,633,428 of record JAGPOW010000304.1, on the reverse strand, counting down.
GTCGCAGCCAGCTGAAGCCTGCCATTGGCTTGAGCAGGAGCATGGGGTGCCCCAGGGCTGCCAGGCTGAGAACCAGACCATTTGCACTGGTACAGATCTAAGGGAGCTCTTGTGATGTCAGTGCAGCTACTCTGGATTTTCCCCAGGGTGTCAGCAAGACCAGACTCTGACCTGCACTATGTATCTTCTGATGAGGCTGAGATTTGCCCCTTCAGGCACTGAGGAGTTAAAAACCCTGACCATACAGTCTGTTGGGGAAACTTCCTTGAGAACAGCAACACTCTCTTGTAGACATGACGTGTCTTGGTGCTCAGGACATAGTTTGGCCCATTGATACAATCACATTGACAAGACACAAAGAATTGAGCTGGTTGGGCCCCCAGAGCAGATGGAGCAGAGTGGGTGTGTGATGCTTGCACTTTTGTGTCTACTGGGCTGAATCTGAAGGGGTCTCTTGAAAGGACGAGGGAAGTGAATACTTGGCAGTCTTCAAGACGTAACCCACTCTTAGGCCTCAGAAACACTTTGTATCCAGCAAGTTGCTGCACAGTGTTTGAGGTGTTTCTGAACTGGGAACAGTTAAATCTTCTTCTCCTGTCTCTGCCATTCTCTCACCATTCATTCTTTTATACACACTCATACATAAAGGCTATGAAAAGTTTATACACTTAAGTCAAGCAGAAGGATACAAAATGGAGTTTTCAAGTTGCTTACAAGACAAGACTAACATGGTTATATTTCACTATTATTACACTCAGTTAACATCAGCTACATTAGTCCAGTTCATGCTACGTTCCAAGGTGTCCTTGGGGCAATGGATGACAATTTCCTTGCATCCCACTGACATCACTAGTAGCTGCACCATCTTGTGCTGGGGTCACTGAACAGCTCCTCTGGCTTCAGGGGAACTAGTCTGCCTGGGATGTATCCAGATGATAAAAAAATCAGATTGCTTGGAGAGATTTCAGTGGTGATGGTGATGTCTGTTGTTGAAATGGTTCCTCTGAGCTGTTTTAAAGATTTCCTCTGACAGCAATTTGCTTTCCTGACAGCTTCTTGAGACATGGTTCTTCTCTGACAAGGAGTGGGAGAGAGATGGGGCCTTGCAAGCCACCTCCAGCTGCTTGCTGCCTATAGGGAGACAGTCTATTGCAGAGTAAGTATAGTCTAACTCTCTTGCCTTGTCCTCATGGCAGCCTCACCCTGAGGTGCAGAAAGCTTCCCTAGCAGACAGGGTCCCACAGGGATGAATTCCTGTTTTTACCTACCCAGGATCATAAACTTGGATATCACTCTAGCCAGACCCAGGCACACATCATTCATTTCTTTCTTCTTCTTTTCTCAGCTGCAAGAGCCTTTTGAGCAAGCTGGGTCCCTGCTAGGGCTGCTGGCACTCTACACCTCCACCACTCTGGCCACATCCCGCCTATGGGCTGCTAAGTGCATTGTCTGCCTTCTCCACCTACAAGGTGAGGGCACTCTGAGTAGGTGCAAGTGGGTCTGCCCCTTTTCTCCCTCTGGTAATGCCTAGTCCTCTCTATCCATTCACTACTAGTCTAGTGACACCTCAAAAGCACTTCAAAAGGGCCATGACTGGCCCTTGGAAGATCTCCTGCTAGGAGAGAAGAGTTGTGTGGTGTGAAGGGCCTGACCCTCTTTTGGGAAGTGTGAAAATAACCTCCCCTAGCAAGAATGGGGAGAGGCTTGTAGCAGCTCTAATCCCACTGCACCTCTGCCCCCACTGAAGTCACTCAGACCTTGAACATCACCCTTGGACCACACTGCCCATGGTGTTGCACATGGTTCCTCCATGGAGCTAAGGTTCTGTTTCAGACATCATTGCAGCACTTTTTCCTCCTTATTTTCATTCCAGACCACTCCATGACCATGGATGCCACAGAGGAGGAGCTGAGAAGTCTCCATGAGGAGCTCAAACCCTACAGCCCTGAGGCTGTGCTTATAGCATCTTCCCACATGGCGAAGGTCAGTGGCTCAAGCAGCTGGTGTGGAGACTCTGGGAACTGGGAGTCTTTCATTGTCCATTCCTTTACTTACACATGGTTTATCTCTTTCTTTGGAGTGCATGGGGGAGGCATCTGGGACACTTATTGTTCATCCACTGTCTGCTGCTGTTTATCCATGTCTATGGTAGAAAGAGTAAGTCGGAACAAGATTAGAAAGTGTTGTAGATAGTTCTTTCCCTGCACAGAAGAACAAACCTTTGTTAGTTCAGCATCTGAGTGAGAGCCTCAGCCAGGACTTGGTCTTCTTGTGTGCCTGTTTTAATTTATCCTGAGGTGCAGCTTGGCTGTGCTCATATTGTATTGTCAAATGATGCTTTCTCCATTGAAGACTGCATTCACCTCTTGCACATGCACCAAGTCGCCACAGGGTAGAAGCTTATGCCCAGCACAACTCTTTAATATCACTCTTGAACTCTGGGCTTCAGTGCATTTTTCCCTTCTTTCTATTTGTCTCCAGGTCATCCGCAAATACTTTCCATCCAACCAGGCCCTTGACTTTGTGGGGAGCATAATGGATGGCATGCTGTCTGCCAGCCCTACATGTGCCACAGCAGCAGGACATTGGTTTATTACAGTCCTTAGGGAGCATGGAGAAGGATGCATGCCCCTCTGGGTGAGGTAAAGTTGAAGCTGAGGACACTTTCTGCATTTGCTTTATGCTTTTCAGACACTGCTTTCATGTGGAGTGAACAGCAATCTTACTGTTGATCCTGGACAGGAAGCAAATTCCTTTTTCCTTACTAGCCAGAAATGGGGAAAAGCAGATCAGCTGCATCCAAGAGAAAGAGCACAGGAAGGCAAGATGTCGATTCAGTGATCTAGGTTATTGATAAGAGCTTTCAGCCTTAGAATATTTGGAAACACAAATTCTGGGGCAAATACAGCAAGAGAGGGCAACAAGGAATTTGAGGGACCTGACTGTGGCTGGGCTGGAACACCTTGAGGCATGAGGAACAGACGCATGTTTCCCTCAGTGGCACACCATGCAGGGCGTCCACGGCAAGGCAGGAGCTAGAGATGGTCTGTGTCCTTGGGCTTCTCTTTCTTCTAGGAAGGAGGCTGCATCTCCCTGCATGTCCACCTCCTTCTGGAGTTCCCGCCACCCGGTTTATCAGGAAGGCTGAGTCCCTGCTCGGCCTGCCCCTGTGCTCAGGGTGCAAAGAGGCTTCCGGTGCCCTTTTACACCCCTTTACACCCCCTGTCCAGCCCAGGGAGAGAGGCAGATTTCTGTGGTTTACCACAGACATCGGGAGCAGCCTGTGTGTAGACTGCCTTTTTCTTCCTGACTCCCAGCCCTTTACTCAGACCATGAGACCCAACAGTGAGCGTGTTGGCTACAATCCACTTGTGATGGCAAATACAGCACAGGGGAGTTGAAGACTTGCCTCTGGGCTGAGTTCTACTTGTGCCGTGACCCTGGGAAGCTGATCTGTTCTCCCTGTTGTGTGCTTAGGCATCATTATGGAGAATGCTACCCCAAGGAGTGCCGGACGGATAGATATTGCCCACTTGCTGAGCTGTAAGTCAGAAATCCAGCCCTTGCACTTCCCTTCTGGAGCCCAGAAGAAGCAGAGAAGCTACAGGGACTGACCCCTCCTGCTTTGGAGCCCAGTGCATCTGCTCTGCCCTGAGGATAGCCTAAGAGAGCCTTGCCCCAAGCAGGCTGCTCACATTTCCCTGGTGCAGCAGAGAGAAGTTGAATGCATCTCCTGCCTGTCCTGCCCAGGCTCTGGCCTCTCTTGGCTTCCTGGGGTCTCTCAGGTTGGGGAAAGTTGTAGCCAGTCCCACTGCTAATCCTCCCCTGGGCAGCTTGTCTGTAGGGTCCCTTCATCAGGTGCAAACCAACATAAACCAGGCTTGTTCCACACTAGGTCTGAGTGCTCAGTTGCATCTCCTTCCCAAGAGCTGCCATTGCCAAGGTTTCTGGTGAGAGGCAAGAGACTCTTGTCATTGGAAGCTTCCTCCATGGGCAGCAAAGCTGCTTAGTGCCCAGCAGAATCAGCATCTCCCCTCAGCTGGGAATGCAGGAAGTTCCCAATGGACCAGCCACAGCCATGTCTGTGTGGGAAAGTGTTTCTGTATGCGTTTGATAATAAATTATGTTCTGTGTTCTTCTGATTGTTGTTGCTTCTCTTCTCCTGAACACGGCAGAGAGAGAGGAGGGTGAAGCATTGTAGCTTCAGGAGTGTGTGTCTGCTTGGTTTGGGCTTTATGGTCAGGTTTGGGTATCTTGCCTTTTGGTGGGGTTGTGTGGGCAGTGAACTGGGTACTGCTGCTGAAGACATAAGTGTTACCACATGTTAACCAAGATGTGGGGCTCTCCCAGGCAGACAGGCTAGGTACAGGTGTTGGGGAGGTTAGGGGGAGGATAGATTGGGTTAAAAATGGCCACCTGATCTAACTGAACTTCTGTACAGTTCCCAGCACAGCCCTGGGGTTTGAAAAGCCCAGCCACTGGTCCCAGCCATGGGGCTACTCTCTTCCTAGCCCCCCAACCCCTGAATGCCAGGCTTCTCCCAAAGTGTGCACAGTGGTGGGACACCCCTTCCCCTGGACAAGCTTCCCCAGCTCTGAGTATCCTACAGCCTACCATGGGGCCCCATTCACCCCAGCCCCTGCCAGTGTCTCTGGAGAATAAGCATCAGCATCTGTGATCTCTCTGAGGGGTTTTGAAACATGGGTAGGGCAGACATGAGCAGTTACAAGCTCAGGTGGGCAGGAAATGGGGTCTGTCTTACAAATAAAAAACATCTAAAAATGCTTTCTCTTCTGCATCAGGATGAAACTGACCTGAGGAAATGTAGCGCAATAGTCCTGTCACTGCAGGCTCCACCAGCTCCACCCTAGCCACAGATTTCCCTGGCTTGAATATATTCTCTGAAGCTGGTGCCTCTCTAGACAGACTCCCTGACTCTGTGCCACACTTGGAGACAGACTCTGGGGTGGGATGCTATGCAATTACACATTAGAAGACAGCCTTTGATCTGAAAAGCCTTTGTTTTCCACTGAGCGTTTTGCCCAAATTGCAGAAGGGAGGTTAGTCTTGGAGACGGAGCACAGGGCCCAGCAGTCAGAACTCCTAGGTGTTCTTGGTTCACAAGTTATTGGGCTTAGTACAGTTAATTACTGCATACTGGGTGACCTTTTCTCACTTGTGCTAGGCAGGAGGGCAGAGCAGCTAATCACAATCAAGCCTAGCCTTAAAGTCTATAAAAATCCTGCAGTTATGTGCAGAACACAGGATTTCTTGCCCTTTCCTTCTTTGGTGCCAAGTTCTAAGCGGTATTCCACGTGAAAGCCGTGCTTTAAATGCCACTTGTTCCATTATGAAGATTTCATTTTAAAAATCAGCCAAAATTTGATATCTTCCATGTGTCAGGAGCCAGATTCTAGCCGTATTGGTCTAGAGGAAAAAGCAATCAGGACTTGTGGTAGAGGTAATATCTTTTATTAGACTAACCAGAGTTTTACAAAAGAAAAATGTCTTTAATTGCAACTTTTATCAACTTGCAAGCTTTATTGAAGATACTGAATTTTAGCTGATTTTTTAAATGAAATCTTCATAATTTTACAAGGAGGAAGCAAGTTTTGGATACCTGAAACATGAGATCCTGCTCCTGCCTTTGCTCGAGGTAATTTACATCATCACAGAGCTCAGAGATACCTCACCACATAAGAAATGCCAGCCCAGGAGAGCACTCCATCTATTTACTCCTCTGGAAACACCATAACCAGAAGCTAAATATGACTACATCCTGCTTATCACCAAATACCTTTGAGGTAAACAGACTATTCCAACTTTTCTGTGAGCCTAACCTGCCTCTAAAATGATCTGTTCCAAACAGGAGATATTACCACAACTTCAACTTTCCTATGAAATATGAAATTTCATTTCCACCCAGGAGACCTTGTACAATCTTTTCTCTGAAGAAGGATGCTTGTGCCTGAAAGCTTGCAAATAATTTTTTTTTCCAAAAATCTAGTTGGTCTAATAAAAGATATCACCTCTACCAGGAGTCCTGATTGTTTTTTCCTCTAGACCAATACAGCTACAACCTGCATACCTGACTGTGTGAGTTAGGCACACTTTTAGAGAACCCCACTACTCACATATCTGCACTGTTAGACACCTAAATACTTTTATACAGATCTGGCCTTGTCTACCTGAAGAGAAGCCTATTGTGAGAGGGCAGGAATGGGGGTAGAAATAAGCAAAGCCTTAGGTGATATCCTTAAAGCAGGGGCAGGCAATTACTTTGGGCAGAGGGCCACTTAGTTTCGGCAAGCCATCAACGGCTGCATGACAGGCAGCCGGGGCAGATAAATATTGACTTCTTAAATTTTTTAGGGGCCCTGCAGACTGGATAAATGGCCTGGCAGGCTGCATCCAGCCTACAGGCTGCAGTTTGCCTGCTCCTGCCTTAAAGCCTTTCAGATGATGACAGAATTACTGAGAACTAATGCAATCATCTTCATCCATGTATTAATATCACCTTCATCCATGTACTAATACGGGTCAGGCCCAGTGACAAGAATAGGATAGTAACTGGCATTCTGAAGGGAAGAAAGATGGAAACATCTTAACAAAGGCCCTATCTGATATCACACATTGTGAGTACATTTCCTCGTTGCTTTCGCTGCATCTTAGAGACACGTATGTTTGCAGGCCTTCTCCTTTCCATGGATCCACACCTTTCATTCCCTTGCTGATACAAGAGCAACGTGCTCAAACCCAATTAACCTGGCAATCAGGATCCAGACATTGTGCCTGGATTCTCTTCACACATGCAGTGATGTTTATACTGGCAGGACCCTACTGACACACAGGCAGGTGGGGGTTAGACTTGAAATAGGAAGCAGGACCTGTTGTGTGTTAGTTCTGGCTCTGCCACAAACTCTCTGTGATGTTAGGTGAGTCAAAAACCTCCTTTGAACTTCAGTTTCCTCATCTGTAAAATGGGCTTACTGCTAATTGGCCACCATACAGGGGTTTATTTAGGCCAAATTGTTCTAAAGCACAAAGTTTTGAAACAGGGCAAATACTTCTACACCAGCTGCATACACAGCGACTTTGCATTTAGAGTTTTCCTGACAACCTACTTTCTGGTCCCAGAGGAGAGCTCATGTTTCTGCTCCCCCTGGAGCTGAATAAGCCATGTCTTTTCCAGCCCAGCGAGGGAGACTCCCTTGGCCTAACAGTGCTAGCAAAGAGCTCCAGGGGAAGTGGTTCTTTGTCAAGAAGATTCCTTCAAGGATCATCTGTTGCTTCTCATAATCCTTGAGAGTCCCAAGGATTCACAGTACCCAAGTATGGAGTTTTTCCTTTTCTTGAAATGCATTTTCTCAAGTTAGCTGCATGGGGGCTTTCCTTGGTGCTGCTGAACATCCTGGGTTGCAGAATCAAGCCCAAGATGGATCCTGCCATTGGCTGAGAGACTCTGTTCATTGCTTTATGTCCTAGGTAGACAGATTTGATCAAAAGCCCAGTAGGAATCTTCTCCAGTGGCTTCTGTGAATTTTGCACGAATTACAACAGAAAATTTCAGCATGACAGTTTGGGGCAAAATTAGAAACAGCAAACAGGAGACCTGGCTTCTTAGGAAATCTTAGGATCTTGGCCTGGTGGAATTATGGAGAGACCCCAAAAGGGTGCTGGTTCCTGCTATAAAGCTGTCCTTTCCTGCAAGCACTCCAAAACATTCTCCTGCCTGCCCATGTTCTGGGATTAGAACCACATACTGCCCCCTTGCTAATGTCATTGCCCCATATGCAGAAAAACAGCAACCCCTGGGCTCTGAGAACTACAGCTGCTTTACAGAGCTATGAGTGACCTAAAAACTAGGGACAGACATTCAAAAAGCCTGAGCCTGAATTGATTCAATCTTGACAGGTTAGTCTAACCTGACTAGACTGAATCAGTTTGTAACTGTACAGACATGCCTTGCCAACTGAGAAAGTGCAGATACATGCCTGCAGTGGCTCAGGCTAGAAGCCGGAGAGTGCTACAGCAGCCCTTCCTTCCCTTCCACAGTGCTGAGCTGAGGGGGGTAGCCAGGCTAAGGCAGGATGCTCTGATTAGGGAGGGGTTATCCCCCCCAACCCGCACTTCTAACCAGCCTGGCAGAGAATTGATAACGTAGTGTTGATCACCCCTAACTTCTGAGTTAGCCCATTAAGTTAGTTTATTAGTTTATTAGCCCATTAAGAAAACAACAGAGAGACATTACCAGCTACCTGTTAATTCTGCCTTTGTCCCGTCTGCCACAGCATGGACCATAGCCAGCATGTGGTCTGCTAGCTAATGCTGAGAGGTGTCTGTGTAAGGCAGAGGGGATGGGGGATCCCTGTGTAGCAGGAAGTGGTGAGGGGACGGGGGGGGGGGGCGGGAGCAGGGGGGAGCCAGGCAGACAGTCTCTGTGGGAGCTGCAGACAGGAAGCAGAGGGGAGGGGCCAGCCCTGCTGTGGAGCAGAGAGCCCTGCACAGCCCAGAGAGCATGCTGGGATGCTGGGGGAGTCTGGTTTAACTTAAACCAGCAAGGGGTCTGGGACAGACATTGTATAAACCGGTTTGACCCAAATCAGTTAAATCTGATACTACATTCAACCAGGGTTATCTCAAACTGGTTTCAGCCACTTTCAGACTGGTTTATGTGCACTGAACGTCTGTTTTGTTACAGGTTTAAACCAGTTTCTGATTACTTAAACTGAAGTAGATGCAATATCTGTCCCTAGCCTTAATCCAGACTGAGTCCAGTCAAAGGCTCTGTTAAGAAGCTCTGGGATCAGCTTTTTTCTGATAGTTCCTCTAAGGGATGCAAAACAGTCTGTAGAGTGTCACTTCAAGCTGGGATCAGGACTGCTCAGCTCCCCTCAGCTCACCCAGCTTCTGCATGGATTACCAGAACCTAGCAAACATTTCAAAACAGTTTCAAACTTCTGAAATGTTTTGACTGTCCTCATTTTGTTTTGAGGCAGTTTCAAAGCCCTTTGTTTCATTTTGATTTTGCTGTTTCTGGTTTGAAACGAGTTGAAATGAAACAGCTGGCAAAATTTCACACAGCCCTAATGTTAATATTTGATTCTTGGTATATGAATTAGTTAAGAAGGTTCAAGTTGGAGCAGGTTCACATTTATGTGGGAAATAAGATTTTTCAGCTCTATATACAATGAAGCTATACCAGATCTTTTTGCAAAAAATAATCAAACTGTTCTGTTCATGTATTAGAAGAGTGGATTCTTAATAGCAATAAAAAATAGAAGTTTTAAGGGAGGTTAGTGTGGTCTCGTAGTCTATTTCAAATTACCAAAGTACACATGGAATCAAGGGTGTAGGTTGCAGCCGTGTTGGCCTAAGGACATAGGCAGACAAGGTTCTTTCTGATATCTTTTATTAGACGAACTTCAATAGTTAGAAAAAAAATTTTAAGCAAGCTTTCAGGTTTAAAAACCCTTCATTAGACTGAGGAAGCATCTGCAGCTGGTGTGTGTCTTCCTGGATGGAATGAAAAGTAAAGAAGCCAAACGCTGGGCTGGTGGGCCATAACTGACCGTATGGAATCAAGTCAATTATGCCATCTTGTTCTTATCCTCCATTACCTACTATTATTTGTTACACAATGTTTTCTCCTTACTGAAACAGGGAATCCTTGCCCAGTCACTAGAAAACGTCTGCAGGGCAAACAAAACCCGCAGGATTTTTGTGGCCTGAAGGGATAAGAGGTCAGGAAAAGAAAATCCAGCTCAAAGGACAGACAAAAATGCCAGTAGGGAGAAGCCCTGTGTAGCAGGCAGCAAATGGAAGAAAGGCAAGGTACCTGCAGCCTCCAGTAGCTCTGCACAGGTGGGTTGGAAGCAAGCAGAGACTGCAGCAAAAGAGAGACAGCTGGCAGGACAGGAAGGGCCTCACTGTGCTGGGGCTGAGCCACAGGACTGGCTGGCTGGAAAAGAAGGGGCTTATTATCCTGAAAGGCTTACTCTCATGCCAAGAGTTCACTCTGGGTGGAAAAAGGTGAGTTCCTAGGCAGGTGACTGGAAGTCACAGTCACAGTCACAGAGTCAGGGGAACCATAGTGGACAAGGGTGAAGAACTCCCTCTTCTGAGGGGAAGTTGATTTAGAGGGATGAAAATTTGAGTTCATCTGTGGGGAGGCTCTTAGTGTGTGTACCTCGTGGCCCCTTCTTGCTGGGCAGAGAGCTGTTTTACATGGTCCCTTACTTTTGGGGGGGTTCTAAAAGTGGTGGGGTGTGTGCCTTTTTATGGTCAGTGACAGGTGGAGCCCTGGGTCAGTAGGGAGATGCCTGTGGAGACCTCTTCTGTGGCAGAAAGTCCTGGGTTGCAAGCTGGTGGCGGAAAGGGAGCCCTGGGAACATGTGTGAGGATGGACAGTTGGTCTGGCCAAATGTTTGGTGGGGGGATAAGGTGGGGGTTTTGTTTGTTTTGTTTTTTTAGTTTGGGACCAGCAGAGAGGGTTCAGGATCTAGCAGGTAAGAAGGCAGCAGGACTGGGGGACTGTGAAGCATCTCTGAGGCTCAGTGTGAGGCTGGCAGCTACAGGGGGAGTTTGGGACTGTTATAGGCCCTTTTTGCCAGGCAGAGGGCCCTTTTATGGAGTTGCTTTGTTTTGTGGCAGCCAAGAGGGTTGAGGCCCTAGCAGGTAAGAAGGCCGTGGGACTTTCAAAGCATCTCTGAAGCTGATCCTCCCTACCCCGACACGTAAAGTTGAGATGGGGCCCCAGAGTGCCAGGGTTCAGGCTTGCAAAGATGCAGGGCTTGGCACAGCATGTCACACCAAGCCCCAAATTCTACCCTAAGCTTCAATGGGAACCCTGGGAATGTCTCTGGGGATAGAGTTGGTGTGGCTAAAATACATTTTTTCTTTTTCAGTTTTAGGGCAACCAAACCATTCAAACCCCAGCAAAGAAACCAGCATCCCTGTGGGCTTGCATAGCATCTCTAAGGCTCAACACCAGGCTGACTGGTAAAGCATGGAGCTTGTGGCTGCTTGTTGCCTCTCTTTGGTGAGTAAAAGGCCCCCTGACATGCACTGTAAACATTGTTTTTAAATTATGATAATGCTGTTGTGACCAGTGTCTGAGCCTGTTCTTGGCTCGTGGTAGTTTTACCCTTCAGCCTGTGGTAGCTGTCCTGTTTTGTGGCCTAGCAGTCAAGTGTTGGCTTTCTGTTCAAAAGGCTGGGGGCTCAAGTGTGGCTGTGGGTGTCTGATCTTCAGTCTGCACAAGCCCCCCTTGTGGACTTCTTCTGAATACTTGTTTATTACACCCAAAATCTGCTGTTCAGATCACAAGCTGCCCTTAATAGTTCCCTCACTATCCCTTTGTTTTACAGGTGTGTGCTTCTCCTGGATGGAATGACAAGTAAAGAAGCCAGGGGCTGGGCTGGGCAGTCAGTTGCCAGGCAGATTATAATGTATCAAAAATCCAATGTCTATGTTTAGT